>JAYDZG010000002.1:3936732-3955654 GCA_034509265.1 Microcambeva bendego
CAGTTAATGAAATTATCTATCAAAGATTCTGAATTCTGAAGCAGCTCAAAAAAACTACAGAATTGGTTGGACGTTGTGTGTGTGTGTGTGTGTGTGTGTGTGTGTGTGTGTCTGTGTTAAGGGTGGGAGGGGGTCCATGGACCACGGCCAGATGTTTACATACAGGTTGACTGTGCTGTGTGTTATAGCTTCTCTTTATTCTGGTATCATGAAATCTGTGATTTAAAAAAGATCTTTAAAATGAAGCACATTTTTGGTGAATTGAGTAAAGCCAAAACAATGTCATAAGATGAGGGACAAATACTTTTTACAGCTATGATTATGCATATACACTTATGCAGTATGGTGAAATGTTCTTCATTCTCATGAGAAACTGTGCTTCACTCGCTCTGAGATTTATCGGAGTCTGGCAAACACTGTAGGCAGAGACTGAGTGTCTTCCCTGGCAGATTTGAAAGGATAGTGTTTCTGAAATGCAGGCTATTCTCAAAACATAATTAGCTTTATATAGTACTGAGATGCACATTACATTGAGAGACAATAATAATGCATCTCGGTAGATTACTGTGGGTGAGTACGCAGATATTAACATGTCATTTTATTCTTTCTGTCTCTCGTGGAAGGTCATGCTGGCAAATGAAAGCTATAAACATTTGGTTTTTCAGAAACATTTGCATAAGATCACTCTAACTCGGGGATTTTTTGAGATGTCATGCTAAAAATTCAGTCCCATTCAGATGACCGATCCATGGCTGCTACGTTTCATTTGATTTTTTTCCCTTTAGTCATTTTGAATTTCCTATTTAAATTCATTTGCACATACACAACAACTACATGGGCTAAAGAGAATCTCAATCTAGCACACCACCTTGATGAGAGAAACTGCTTTTTACACCTTAGACTTAGAGGGTATAGAGGGTTACACTATGTCTTCTTTAATCCTCCTCCACTGAGCCAAAAGTCTTACCAAAATATATTTTTACGCGTCCAATTTGTACCCAATTGAATTATGCTTCTTCTCCTCTGGAGCTTACTCCCCCACCGAATGAGAAGAGCGTGACTGGCTTGTCCTACCCTGTAAACTGCTACTAGTAATTCATACAGCTGACCAGCTGAATGGCAGAGATTTTTCTCTAGCATACCAGGATACTGTCTGTATCTGATGAAAAACATCCATCTTCAAAACTAACATTTTCAGGAGAGTAAAAAACTTTTCTCTTTAGATAAGTTGTGTTTTTGGTAGACAAAGTTCTCACAAAACGTTGTTAACTTCTTGTTTTTGGTAAGTTTGCTACAGTAAGTTGCATGAAGTTAGCTGGCTAGTCAATATGCAAGCTACTTAGTATGACACGTACTGATCATATGAACGCAAACCTACACATGATTATAACAAATTATCGTGTTTTTAGAAACAGAAGCATTTGATTTAAAGTGTACAAGAGCTTTGATGCTTATTTTACTGACTTGCAATAACTGGACACTGCAAACAAGTTCCACCTAAACCAAGCTTTATTGGCATGACAAAAATATAGAAATCCGTCTTGCCAAAGCTGGGTTTCATATTTAGGAAACAGCACTGGAGGGGAAAGAGGAGGAGATTAGCCAAAGGAGGTACTTGCTAACATGATTGGGTTATGTTCATCTTGATTATTGGTATCAAACTGTATGTCCATAGCAGCTAATAACCAAAATAAACATAAACACTTATCTGAACTTTTAACAGACTGCAACGTTATGTAGATCATATTACCACTGTAGCTTTCAATAAATGTTAATGTTTTCAATATAACCATCAGTTATTCAACTCAGAACTGACATAATTGCATGGAAAAACTGTTTGCCTGGATGCAATATTTAAGTTTTAACAATGAAGAGATTATTTTTTTCTTGGATGTGCAGGCCCAGTCATGGAAATGAGTAGAGCCGAAGGCTAGATTGTGTTTACGGAAGATGCCTACTGCAGTCGCTTCTTTGTTCATGTGGATCCCATCTTCCATTTTTCTCTCAAATGACTCTTAATCTCGCTCATGCCTGAAAGATGCTAACATTCCCCTGCAGTAAGCTAAAGCTACAGAAATGTGTTCTAAAGCATACCTTGGCATATATTTATTTTTCATTTTTCAAGGAAGATTTATAATCCTGAGAGATTTATGGTGGCTGTTTGGTGAGATAGCAGCTCATGTGGTTAAGCTGTACTTGCCAGTTCTAAACTGTTTGCAAAGTGATGGCATTATTTAGCCGCTAACCTTATAAAGAGATACTTGATTCCGTAAAGGCATTTCAATTTGTCACACATACTCAAAACATTTTAAAAAAATCATAGGGGTGTTTGGTAGGAAACTGCCAGTCATTTGAACCTGTACATGTACGAAGCTAATATGAACCAAAACCTGAAATTTGCTAATTAAAGACGTGTACTAGCTTCTAACACAATTCAGCTAACTTGAGCTTTACAGGAGACACATGAAGGCACATTGCAAAAGTAGCAGCAAATGATCAAAGTAGATTTAACTTTGAATTACCTTGAGCTGTAGTGAAGAATATTTTTACATTTTCATCATTCAATGAATTGCCATATAACTAACTTACTAGTATCAGTAGTAAGATATTATTTGGTTCAGAGCATTTACATGCCCAGAGGCTTTGTGGTACCAAAAGCTCTTTGTCCCCCCCCTACTGCTCCCTTTTTTCCAACAATTCTGAAACGTTGCTTGATGTAGTTCATTCAGAATGTGTGCACATTTACAATGATGAAAAAAGTCATTCATCTTTCTTTATCATGTCACACAGTATATGTATACAGGTCATTTTGAGAGTAATTGAAGTTAAGTCAGATTGTTTAAAAGAAGTTCTTTGTGACCTTAAGCTGATCGGTCAAATCAGTCTCTTGAGAAAGCCACAAAGAAGGCCCATCAATCGAGCTCCTCGGATAACCCTTGATATTATTTCCCCAGGACATCTAATGTTTTAACTGAAGTTTACAATTTCATGAGCATTAAATCTCAGGTCGTTTAGGACTAAGTTATTAAATAATAATAATAATAATAATAATAATAATAATAATAATAATAATAATAGTTCTTTCGTGTCTGTTGTTTATTCGGTGCTGAAGTCTGCTCAATGAAGTTTTAGGGTGAAGAAGTGCACCAGTGGCCACACGCTCAACCTGATAGCATTTTGAATGATCTGACATTAGGAAAAATGCTTTGCAAAAGGAATATGACTGTAGAAAACTGATTTTTGAAATACACTACTCACTAAAAGTTTGTGTAAAACATAAAAAGTTCACACTACAGTGACAGTATATCATGGAAGTAGGGCATTTAAGTAGAAGCATGAAATGGTTATTTCTTCATCTCAAACAATTTACTGAAACAAAATAACAACAACAGTGGTGGGTATGCCCCCGAAAAAATGTCAATGTCTCAATAACTTGTCATATGCCCTTGAGCATCGATTATAGCTTGACAACGAAACGTATGGCTTTTCACAAGTCGACTTCTTGTCTGCTGAGCCCATGGCATCCCACTTTTCTTGAAGGGTGATCCTCAGGTCATTGAGATTCTTAGGTACGGAGTCACAAGCCTCTACACAGCAACTCAGCTGATCCCATAGGGTTTGTATGGGATTCAGGTCTGGAGAAAGTGAAGGCACTCCATTTGAGGTACCCCAGTCTTCAGCAGCCATCACCTAATGATGTGACCTCAATTAGCTTGGAGCATTGTCGTATATGAAGATGAAATTAGCCCTGTGTTGTTCATGCAGAGGCACAATAACTGGATTAATGATGTTATTCAAGTAGTATGGGCTTGTCACTGTACCATTCACAAAGTGAATGGCAGTTCTGGATTGACTATTCACACCAGAAGCCAACGGTGGCCAATGAATAGCTCTGCTTGACATCTCCAACATCACTGGCAGCCATTATTTGTGTTTAGCATGAATGGACTTTCATCAGTGAACAGCACTGAGGTCCACAGGTCCCTCATCCAGCGTAAATGCTCTGCATGGTGGTGTGTTCATGTACCCTTGCTGGTCATCTAGCACACAGACCACGCTGATGTAAACAGTTTCGAATTGTCTGACTTGGGTTCCTCTCACTTCCCTTAAATGTGCCTGGAGTTGTGTGGCATTCATCATCCGAATCCTCAGGGCACTGTTCACAATAGTGTGGGATGTGGCCAAAGGACGTCCACTTCAATCTGCCATTAAGCTCCTAACAAGGACGAGAACAGCAAATTGTGCAAAAAGTACTGAAGCATTGAACAGTTGGACTTGTACCTTGAAAAGTTTAGAGGTGGTCACATTATGTTTCCCTGAACAGGTTACAGTGAATTTTAGGCTTATACTGAAATTCACCGGAAAGCCAAATATCCTTGACTTTGTAATGTAATAATACATATCCTGGAAATACCAAAAGAACTAATATACACAACTAAATTACACATTTAGAAGAAACACTCAGCTTGGAACAACCATGTAAAACGTAGTGTTGCCATGGAGATAGCAACACATAGGCTAGATCTAAGAGGATGGAACAGAAGGGACAGGTACAAGTCTGGAAACCCAGCAGGGATGTGGTGACAGACGCTTAGAAGCCTAAGGACAGCTGTGGAATGGATACTTGAAAGCTGGCCGTTGGAGTGGTAATAGCCCAGAGGCAGTACAGCAACACCTTTGTAGAAATTCTACTGGGAGTCAAGACTAAGACAACAAAAAATTGGAAAACACACAGGAAACTGGGTTGAAGTTAATGGAGCTACATCTAACAAAGAGTGACCGTCTACTTCACCTTTAACCTCAGGTCCTTTATGTGCGGAGTTCTTGCTCCTGGAGTAGACCAAAGCATACATATGGAGAACATGCAAACTCATAAACTACCCAAACTGCTCAACCTGGGTGTGTTTGTTTATTTAAAATTTTAATATCATACTCTACACCCTAGGGCGGCACGGTGGCTTAGTGCGTTGCACTGTCACCTCACAGCAAGAAGGTCCTGGGTTTGATCCCCGGGTAGGGTGATCTAGATCCTTTCAGTGCAGAGTTTGCATGTTCTCTCCGTGTCCGTGTGGGTTTCCTCCGGGTACTCCGGTTTCCTCCCACAGTCCATAAGCCCCATCCAGGGTGTTACCTTGTGCCTTGCATCTGTTGAAGAGCTGGGATAGACTCCAGCACCCCTCCCCGACCCTAATTAGGATAAATGGTTAAAGACAATGAACTGAACTTTAATTTACACCGTCAGTTGCATGTCTTTGGACTGAGAGAGTAAAACTGAGCTCCCAGAGGAAACCAATGCAAAGACAAAGTGAAGTGAATTGAAGATGCAAATTTGTCAATGACTATGGATGAATCAGTTTTAACGAGTAACACAAGTCTCAGAAAGGGTGTGAAACATGATGTTAAAAACACAAATAAACAAACAACAATCCCAAATGGATCATTTGGGTTCTTTCTCTGTGGAGTTTGCATGTTCTCCTTGGGTTTGTGTGGGAGAAACCCACAGTCCAAAGACATGCAAGTGAATTGGAGATACATGACCATGAACTGATGAATCTTGTTTTACAAGTAACTGTCTGTACTATCTTGAGTGTAACCAAAGTGTGTTAAACATCTCATTAAAATGCTAATAAATAAATAAATAGATAAATAAGATGCTGATTGGTTGATTTGAATTCAATCCTAACAACATTTTTATTGTTTTTTTTTAATTAGGGGCAGCCAGGTCCTGGTGATTAGAGAAAACTGGGTTTGTGATCGGAAGCTTGCTGTTTTGATTCCATAGCCGACAATGAAGTGCCCTTGAGCAAGGCACCCAACCCTTAACTGCTTCTCGGGCGCCGGGGCTATGGCTGCCCACCGCTCTGGGCACTGTGCTCTCTGCCCCCTAGTGTTCACTAGAGTGTATATGTGTGTTTCACTGCACGGATTGGGTTGAAATGCGGAGGACGAATTTCAAGGGGTGTATTTGAGCTCTAAATCTCTGACACTTCAGCTTGCTCAGACATACATAGAAACGCGATATAGTTGTTTTATTTATAATTAATTCAAGACCTATCTGAGAGTAAATTCTGGAATACTGAGAGGGCTGGAGAGGAGCGTTTCACTTCCACCGTGTTACTAAATCAAAGACTTTGTTGTGAGGAGCTGGCTGAAAATAGAGAATTTTAGTAGTCATGGTGGGGAGGCTTTTATCTGGAAGCCTTATGACTGGGATTCTAAGCTGTATTACTGGCTGACTCTGCCTTTTCTTCTTCATTCTTTCTTTCTTTTTTTAAGATCCACATCCTGCAGTCAGGAGATAGGGATGCAATCACCCTGTCCTTGGACCAGTCTAAGCAATGTTCAGTGCTGAACATGTCTCACTTCCACATTTCACACACAATTCTCCTCCTCCTTTGTCTTGTAGCTTGCTCTGAGACAAACCTTTTGTCGGGAAAAGGGATTGTAGGCAAACAGTAGTTTCTGATCTTACGAGCTATTTTAATTTGTTCAGGGTTTTTTTTTTCTTTATGGCTTTATTCTCACAGCTTTGACAGTTTTACCTCAGAAAAGCTCTTGCTCTACTGCTGATGTTTTTTTTTACATCAAGGAATGTCAATTTCCAAGCTCATGATATATTTGACATTAACAATGTTTACAGCCTCAGGGATATATTTCTTTCCCCCACCCATAAAAAAATTCCCAAAAGAGTAAATGTCTGAGCTTTTGAAAAATTGCTGCTGTTTGGCTTACTTTTTTTTTGAAAACTCCAAAAGGCCTTCAATGGGACCTACTGACATTTCTCTAAATTAAAATTCTGAAAACTAATTTAAAGATTTAAGGCAAAAACATTAAATTGCTCTTTAAAGAAGACTGTCCCTATCCTTAAGTCTGCTCTTTCAGGGAGATTATATCAACCCATAACATTTAAAATGGCTAACCAAATGTGTGAGTTAATTATCTTTACATGAGAAGTATTCAATTTGTAGACAGAGGCGTTTAATAAAAGTAGTACACCCTCATTTTTTTCAGGCTTCTCTTATTAGGGGTCGCCACATTATTGTGATCTGCATGATTGATTTGGCAAAGTTTTTAAGCCGGATGCTCTTCCTGACATGACTGTCCCTATTTGTTTAAGTTTGGTACTACCACTACAGGTTTATGCATCTTAGTGATTAGAAACCTTTTGGACAATTCACACAGACACGGGGAGAACATGCAAACTCCACACAGAAAGGACCTAGATCGCCCCATCTTGGGATCGAACCCAGGACCTTCTTGCTGTGAGGCGACAGTGCTACCCACTAAGCCACCGTGCCGCACTGAACAATTCAGTGCCTCCAGTTAACCTGGCTCCACTGTGCAGCCCACACAGGCACACGTAAAGACCCAAAAACATCCCAGCATTCAGAAGAAGTGAATCGAGAACAGTGAAGGGAAGTCTTCAAACTAGCAGGGGATGGAATAAATGAGCATGAATTTGGTTTGGTCCGTCACACTGCTACTGGGGTAGCTTACTCATACACCAACACCAGCTGAGAGCACCAAACCACCCCCACCCCATCCCAACCCCAAATAAATAAATAAATAAATAAAAAATGGACAGATAATGTGATTGAGTGCACAGTGAACTTTTAACCTAGAAGGATGAAAACTGTATTGTTTAAGCTGTACTGAGTTGCAGCACCTCACAGCCCAATCCACTTGTTCCCTTATTAGAAGAAAAAACTAGCCATTAAGAGAACCAGACAGTCACAGGTGACGAGGATTCCTAGGTCTCCACGACACCCACACACAGCAATTTGAAATAATGAAATGCTACAGGTACTTACCTTCCTTGTTGTGCTCCGAGAAAACAAGATGTACGCTCTGATTAGCATACTATCAAGAGAGTTAGTAAACTTGTCGCAATTATTTCATAACTGCCTTGTCAACATTATTTGATGGTAATTGTGATTATTTAAGATGATCAAAATCAATCCACAAATTATTGAATTGCAAAACACTAGGTGCATTATTATTCAGTCTACTTATGTAATCAAATCAGTGTATTTAATGAACATGGCCTCTATATATTTGCCTATATAAACAGTATAAATATAGGCATTCTTCTTTCAAAGCACCCTTTGTGGTTCCTCAATTCTTGCATCAGTTCTTTCAGGGTTTTTTTTAAAAGTAGCAGCGTGTAATTTATGATGGATCTTAAAAAAGTTTACAATATATAAGGATCTTCCCTAAACTCTTGTAAACTGTCCATTAAACATACACTTTATTTGATATAACTGATTCTTAAACCTGTTAGCTAAAACAATTAAACTAGTCTAGATGCATTTGACCAGAACATGCAGCTGTTATGCAGGTGAAACAGCAGGATTTTCTGCTAGCACACCAGCTTTGAGAGTCTTAACATCCCAGTTTGATTCTCAGCGCTGCCACCAGTTAGCTGGGTGCCACCATAGCCTCTAGAATGCACAAACTAGTGCATTGTAGTGCCGGCCCCAAGCCCGGGTAAATAGCAGTGTTGCTTCATCAACAATGCAGACTTCGATCAGCTTTGGCGACCACTACCGGAGCAATAAAATGATTCACATGTAATAGATACATTAATTCTTTAAATAAGTAGCTCGAACATGGAGTCTCTCAAATACTGAGTAGTTTGGGCAGCAGGAAATATTTTTCTAATAGACAGCTAATCTGTGTGGACTTCAGCATACACAGCTGTCTCACACATCTGGTTGAGCCTTTAATATCTGAATTCAATCTCCTGGTAAGAGTACACCTTGAAATGATTTCTGAGTCACAAGGATGAATTGTGTTAATTTTTAACCTTAACCTTTGGTGTTTGGCAGAATACTTGAAATGGAGTACATCCATCAGTGCAGTCCTGAACAACTTCTGTCCTTCGCAGTGCTGGAGGAGGCTCTTAATTTAGACCAATATGCCTCTGCGAATACAGTTCCAGTTCCCGACGTGTGCATTTGTCATTAACAGCGAGGGATGCACAGATTCCAATATTAGAGGCACCTAGGGCCTCAACATCACATTACATCCATGTGAAGATGATTCCCTGTGCTTCTTCAACAGCCTCTACACTTCTTCTGCAGTTAGCTTTGATATAAACACAAGTGTGTTGGTAATGTTGGGAACTGATGCTGGGCGGTGTTCTTGGCAGTCCTTGTTTGTGCATGAGGAATTGTAATACTAAAACAAGACCATGAGCGTAAAAACACTCAAGGCTTTATGGTATTTTCTTTATCATTTGACTTACTGATGCAGTCTAAATATTAGAATTAGATGTTTTCCCTCCCTCACAACACGTTTGGATAATATTCTGGATGGATGTTAATGGGATTTCCATCTCAACTTTTATACCATCGGACTGCTTGATAGTGAGGTGTAAAATAACCTGCCATAAGCTTTCACTGTTCAGTAGTTGGTTCATTAGCAGTCCACTTGAGTTCGGATAGGAAAAGCAATCTGAGCAAGTGAATGTGTGTTTGTGGGTGGGGGGTTGGGCAGGAGGGTTTTCATGACAGATTCTGAAAGACCATACCATAACAAATTCTTATGGTAATCTAGGTCTGTAGGTGCAACTTCTTTGGATATATGATTCACAAATGTTAGAGCTTGGCGTTGTGAAAACATCGATTTGGAACTGCTGGCAGGCCAGGCAAGCACATATTCTGTTTAAAGTTTTAACAGTTGGTATCCTCAGTTGCAATAAGATTGAAATTAGTTAACATGGTGATGCAGTGCACAGACATGAAATTGTAAATTGTCTTTTTATTATTATTTGACCTATGTGTAGATATTCAGAGTATTGTTAGTTCCACGTTGCGTTGTTCTTTTGCGGTTGCTGCATATGCCTTGACTGAATATATTTTCTCTTTGCAGGTGGAGAAGTACCTTACACCACTCTAGCCACAAGGATGATTATGGGTGTTTGGTGGCTTTTTGCTCTGATTGTTATATCATCCTACACGGCTAACCTGGCAGCCTTCCTCACCATCTCACGCATTGAGAACTCCATCCAGTAAGTGTCTGCAATAATGTTATTATTAACTCAGCCATGTACTCACCTCTGAAACCTTTATTGCATTTTTGCATTAGGGGGAAGATCATATCACCATTTTTCCCTTTCGTTCACCTCTGTATTCTAGAATAGTGTCATCTGGGCTTTCAGATCTTAAAGGTCCTGTTACAATGTACAATTACATACAGAACTATAGATGCAAGATTTGTCAGGAATGAGGTTTTCTCTGTTCTAATTTTTTAAATACTTTTATACTTAAGCGTTCATTTTAGTGTCTTCAGTGAACCTGACTGCATGCTTATGAACTGTGGGAGCTTTTAGAAATCACATGAAGACACAGAGAGAACATACAAACTCCACACAGAAAGGACCCGGAACACAGGATGTTCTTGCTGTTAGGTGACCGCGCTACCCACTGAGCCACCCTGCCTCCCTCGACAGTACAAATAATTAATCTTTTACATTTTACTGAAGAACTATTTCTATCTTGGGTTGTACATTTTATCAAATATTAACCTTCAACCACTGGTCAAGGTCTAAATCCAATTTTGGGAATTTAGTTTGTAACACAGAACTGTACCACAAGTAGTAATGTAAAGTATTGATATAAATTACCTTTAAAATGCTCTAAGATGTTGTAATAAGATAAATATTCAGATGTATCTATAGTATATGGACACTAGGGTCACGAAACACACCACACTCCACACTGACAGGATTTAAAAGCAATGTTTTAACTTTGGTCTCAGTTTGTAGTTCTGGGATTATCAAGTTGGCAAACTTTTATACGTTTGCTTAGTTCGGTTAATCAGCACCACAGTGTAGCCTAATTCTCCTCATGTGAAGGGAAGCCAGGTTCCAGTAATTGCATATATCACTCTTAAAGCACACACATGATAATACAAATAAAACCTCGGGCTTTACTTGCAGGCTTTGTGCAACCAAATTCATATGAGACACAAATTCCGCCTTGGCCAATCTCACATTGCTGCATGGAATATTAATAAAAGCTTGAAGATAAATGTACTGGAAAGGGTATGTGTGCTGGGATTTCCCAGGACATTGAAGATCCCTGCTTTAATTTATCATCCTGTGCAATTAAGGCCCATCATTTCAATACCTGCCAGAATTACAGCTCACATGTTCAGTATATACCGTAACATGAAGAAATACAAGAAACACACAGTAAATAAAATCATCAGTGTACAAATCTCTAGCAGAGCTTAGTGCCTGAGCTTCACTTGTTTTCCCCCTGTGTGTGTGTGTGTGTGTGTGTGTGTGTGTGTGTGTGTGGTCCTCTAATCCAGTGTGGTTATTGAACTAATTAGATTCCACAATGCATAGCAGTGATATGGTGTAATTGTATTTGCACAATCTTTCATCCTACTAAAGTTCTATGGTAAAACATGTTGGTATAAAATGAGTGCAGATTATATTCCCCTTTGTTTACTTCAGTATGCGTTCGAGTGTTATTAATGAGTTTGTGCTTAGATCATTTGGTTCAGTTTCAATTGTGCTAATTACGATTTTCATGCATTTAAATCCATTACCTTTTCAATTGTAGGCAGTGTTGGGGTCATTACAGTCTTAATTACAGGCTAAGCTCCTCTCCCACAAGTCTTTAGTGTTTAAAAGGGAGACTTGAGTAATGCCAGACACTATAACAAAAGGTTAGAGATGTTGGGATTTCACTGGAAATGTAAAACAAAAAATTCATGCCACAGTGATAGTATATCATGGAAGTAGGGCATCCCACTGTTCTTAAAGGGAGGGCCTTCATGTCTGGAGAAAGTGAAGGCCACTCCATTTGAGGTATCCCAGTCTCCAGCAGCTGTCAACTAATGATGTGACCTCAATTAGCTTGGAGCATCATCATCCATGAAGATTTTAGAAAATTGGGCCTGTGTTGTTTATGCAGAGGCACTATGACAAAATTAATGATATTATTCAAGTAGTATGGGCTTGTCACTGTACCATTCCCAAAGTGTAGGGCAGTTCTGTATTGACTAGACACACCTGTCTACATTGTAGCACCACCACCACAAAAGACCAACAGTAGCTGATGCATAGCTCTCCTTGACGTCTCCAACATTGTTGGCAGCCGTCATTTCTGTTCAGCATGAATGGACTTACATCAATTAACAGGACTGATGCGCACTGGTCCCTTATCCATTGTAAATGTTCCTTGGCCCATGTAAGACGATGACGCCTGTACCTGGTGGTGTGGTCAGGTACCCTTGCAGGTCATCTAGCACACAGACCACAGTAATGTAAAATGGTTTTGAATGGTCTGATGTGACACTTGGGTGCCTCTCGCCTCCCTTAAATGTACCTGGAGTTGTGTGTAATTCATCATCCGGTACCTCAGGGCGCTGTTCACAAAGAAGAGGTCATCAGTGTGGGATGTGGCCAAAGGACGTCCACTTCTGTGCATTTCTATGACTCTTTCCGTCTCTCTGTATCTCTTTTACAACCTGCTGATGACACTCAGTGACACTCTAAGCTCAGTGGCCACTTCTGTCTGAGAACATCCTGTTTGAAGCCTCACAATGGCGATGTACTTTTGATCAATTGTTTGTGTCATCTTGGTCTCATGATGTCAGAGTCTAAATGGGTAAATTTACATATTTAACTAATAAATCCAATGTTTTATTCATAAAGATGAGGGGAAAACAAGCATATGGCAAACCTTCTCAAGCTCTGTCTGACTGAGTAGTTTACACCTACAATTTACATTTTTAGCACTTAGGAGACACCGTTATCTTAAGTGAATTACAACTGAGACAGTAATACTTTTGTTTCCTTATTGTTAGTCCTTTTGCCTCCTATAGTCCAAAATCATATCATATCAAAATCAATGATGCATGTTGTGTAAGCTGCAACTACCTGTCCTGTCATGAATGTAACCAGTGTAAATCATGGCCTTAACATAATAAATATTTTTCATTTCAGAAACGTACATAAAAATCCACACCAAAATATTTCTCTAACTGCAGATGATTGTCACACTGTGATGTTTCACTAACTTTGGGTTCATTTGTTTTCACCTCTGCTTTAAAATAACAGTAAATGTTATTAGATCTATGAACATATGACCTTCTTGTAGTGTATTATAACCCAGCAGCCAGTTTCCATTAATTTCATAGCCATTTTTGTCAAATGACACTTTATCATTAACTATTAGGGAGATTTACGTGTGGAGAATAATCTTTAACCAATAAATTATTAACATTTGTGCCTGGTCTTCATTAAATCTTAAAAGACCAGTGGATTTAAGTACTTCGGAAGGATGTTCAGAAGATGACAGCTGTCTAATGTAATAATATTAAATAAATTCAAAGCCAGCTCAGCTATGTGAAAAAAATCCATAAAGTACCAACCTACTCGTATATCCTTGTAGCAGAATACGACACAAAAATCTAATAATAAATAAGCACATCATCCAACCTGCTACCCTGGGTAGATGTTATAAACAACAACTTATCATGTTGTGGTTAAATTCTATATTAATACTATATAAATCATCTTTAAAGTATCATAAATATGGGATATACAACAATCATGTGGTACTAATCCAAGAGCTACATATATATATATATATGCATGTATTCAATTTCTTCTTGTTTGTTGTTGCTGTTTATTTAAATATTGTTTTCAGGGAGTGGGAGTTAGCTATATATTTGCCAGCTTTTAACTAGACACCATTATAATTTGAAGGTCTATGAAAACTGTAATATTAAAGACATAATGTGTGACAATGTAATTTCTTTTGAATGTATTATGTGAGTGGGTGTGTGCAAAATGCCTGCGTGACCGTGTTAATAAAGAAGCCTGTCTATGCATTAATCCATTAAAAATAAAAAATGGAACCAAGGAACATTATAGCCTGATCTAGCACACTTTATTCTACCCTTTTATGATATTTCAGGCAGCAAGCTGGGTCAGTGGGTAGCACTGGCTTGGTCCTGCTCCTTTCTGTCTGAAGTTTGCATGTTCTTCAGTCTGTATGTGTTTTCTCCCACAGACCAACTCCAATCTTTTATTCTTTTGGCTTCTCACATTATAATGTTGCCATATCAGATTGGGATTTGCATTATTGATTTGGCATAGTTCTTACGCTGGATGCCCTTCCTGACCTAACCCTCCCTATTAATCTGAGCTTGGGACTGGCATACAATGCACTGGTTTGTACATCCTAGTGTCTAAGTACCTATATGACAACTTGGTGTCTCAAATTAAACCTGGCTGTATTTTTGGACTGTGGGAGGAAACCGGAGCTCCAGTAGAAAACCTATACAGACTCAGAGAGAACATGCAAACTCCTCACAGAAAGGGCCGCCTCTGCATGGGGATCAAACTCAGGACCTCTTCCTCTATATCTATCTATCTATCTGTCTGTCTGTCTGTCTGTCTGTCTGTCTGTCTGTCTGTCTCTCTCTCTCTCTCTCTCTCTCTCTCCAAGTGACCTTGTCATTCTCTAGTAATTTGAATATTGACTGAAATAAAGTTGCGTGGTGTTGCATTAGCTTAGGATTGACACATTGTAAGTTTTAGATTAAAGGATGTATGCATTTTATGTCATTTTCATTTTAAGGGTAATTTTTGTGCTCTGATGTCTAGTATTAACAGAGAAAATATAAATATTTCAATAAAGGTTACAAAGCTTCATAGTGCAGCACGGTCGCTAAGTGGGTAGCACTGTCACCTCACATCAAGGTGGTCATGGGTTCGATCCCCAGGTGGAGCAGTCCAGGTCTTTTCTGTGTGGAGTTTTCATGTTCTCCTCGTGTCTGTGTGGGTTTACGCCGGGTGTTCCAGTTTCGTCCGAGAGTCCAAAAACATGCATGTGAAATGAACACACTAAATCATTCACTGTGTTTTTTTAACAATGAAAACTCTACCGTTCCTGTCATGAATGTAACCAAGAGTGTAAAACATGACGTTAAACAAACAAATCTTGCACAGTCAATCTTCAGCTGTGCTCAGTCTGAGTTTCTGTTGTGGGGTGTTTCTACAGATCTCTACAGGATCTTTCAAGACAAACCGAGCTTCCCTATGGTACAGTTCTGGACTCAGCAGTGTATGACCAGCTGCGCACAAAAGGCATGAATCCTTTCGAGCGAGACCCGCTGTACGCACAGATGTGGCGGATGATCAATCGTACTGGAGGAGCAGAAAACAATGTGGAGGATTCAAAGGAAGGCATTCGTAAGGTACAGTGGACCTTATGCAGACACATATGCGGAATTTATTCTTGTTTGTGGTAGCTCAGAGTGCACAGTAAGTCACAACATTTCACCCATTCACAATAAAAACACACATTTCAGTCATACACACACTCGCTGTCATACCTGTCTGCCAGGTCTGAATTATGGTGTGAGTCAGCACTGAGTCAGCAAAGTGCTGAGACCAGCAGTTAAAATGTGCTTCTCTAGTTATTTCATTTTTTGGTTTCTGTGGCAGGAAGTATTTATATTGTAAGAGTAAGTAGCTGTTAGGCTAACTTGTTAGACCTAACAATAATTCATTAAATGTCCATTCAGCCCAGTGAATAGGGAAAGTAATAATATACACCGAGGCTACACCAAAAAAAGGATACAAGTTACACCATGAGCAAAGAAAGTGTCGAACTAGTGGGCTATTATTTTATGGTGTTGCAGAGAAACAAATGAATAATTCAATATCTCTAGAACAATTCTTCACCGCTATTATTTGGGGTGTTGTGTCTTATTGTCACACCTAGGTGGCACCAGCACTTGTTTTAGCACCAGTTTTGGTCAGTATGGGATGGTTTGGAGTTTTACCAATTAGCAGGGCTTTGCTTCTAGTTACACTTTAGTATGTGTAGTAAAGTAGTTAGCTAGCTTCTCTTAACACTGTGTGCCTTATCTGGTACATTAACTAAATATAATGTATTTCCATATATACCATTTATCATCTTATCTGTCAGCCTTTACTCCCATTATTGGCCGTCTTCACATTGTAAGGTGTTAAAATCCAATTCAATTAGACATACAGACGGAAAAGATGTACTGTGTATGTTTAATCCTAGTTTTCGAAAAGATGAGGGTCAAATCTTAATTAGCAGGGTCAGACCTCCCAATCTCCCCCCCTTCTTAAGTCGACACATGATGATCTGCTGTAGCATAACCATTACTGCAACTCCTGAGGCTCCCCTACATTACCATCAATCACATGACCTTGACTGAAAACTAACTACAAAGTTAAAGTTTGTAAATGTATGATAGAGCTATTATTAAATTATTTAGGAAGGTTAAGCAATGGTACACCTCCTAAAATTATTGCTCCACAAATCCACTGCCTGCTTTAATCCACATCTTCAATCCTCAGTATCGTCTTGGTTCAAGTCTGATAAATTTCCTCTCACCTCATGAAACAATGTTGGATTTACTCATGTAAAACTGACCGTAGGTATGAATGTGGGTGATGCAGGTGAAGTTGTTCACTGTTTGTAGTGGGCTTTCAGCCCTGATCAGAGTAAACCAATGAATAAAGTTAAGTTGAGAGTGACCTGTGCATTATAAATGTGTATAGAGGCGGCTTTGATGTTTTAAATCAGACATTAAAGGAAAAATGTTCTCATGCTGCCTGACTGAGATGTTATGAGTGATTTGGTGCGGAAAATCCCAAGTCAATTACAAGCCATTATGTTGTAGCTTATTGCTTTGTTTGTAAACCTAAATTAGTTTTCCTCCCAGATTGTTTTCATCTCGAAAAAATTGAGCTCAGTTCAAAAATGCCAATAAAATAGGGAGTAAAATATGAAAGCTTATGTTTTATATCTTGACCTCATGAGATTTGAATTGAATGAATTTCATATTAGCTTTGTATGGACTACTGCTCTGCTTGGCCAAAAGTATGTGGACATTTGATAGCGATCTTGTGAGCCTAGAGACACAATCCACCAGACTCAATGTAAGACTGTTAATCTGTTAATATCTTAAGGAAGTTACTATTCTTTTTTTCTGATCATTTTCTTTTATGTATTACTTCCCTGGGGTCATGTTTAGAGTTACATTGTTTTTTAATAAACTTACCTGTGTACAATGTCTAATATGTCTGTTGTTTTGTGCATGCTCTTGTTATAGTTGCACACTGGAGCTTGAGAAACACAATCTCGTTTTGGATGTGTGTGGTAAAGTCTGAATGATAATATTCGCTTTGACTTTGAGTTTAGTTCAGGAGAGTTGTTTGTCTACAGCATTGCATTGCCAGGAAGCCTGTTGACTTACCAGAACTCAAACTTGCACTGGATTGCTGATGTTTGGCTAATGTGTTGTTTGAAGTGAGACTAGAGTTTGAGTTGTGAAGCTTCTTTGTACACCAGCCAATAAAATGGTGTTTGGTTTTAATCCCAGACTTTGCTCGCTCATCTGTTCTTCTACACTGATCATAGTTTTTACCTGTAAAGCTAAACACTAAATAAAGTGAAGAAACATGAATGCTTAGATTCTCTGGAATAAAAGTCAGGGAACAGTTACAGACTGAGAGTTGCTTACTGGTATTCCTGCTCTCTTTCGTGCTGCTAGAAACAGATCAAATGTTTGAGGAATAAATTATAACACTCTTTGGTCATTCTGCAAAATAATTCCCAGCCTAAACAGGACTTATGAACACATAGTTACCAATAAAGCATCTTTGTTGAATAAAATTATATTCTAAATAATCCAGGCATGGCTTTGTGGACTGAAACCTGGCAACAGCCTGGGGACTATCTTCACATAAAGTCATCAGTGTCAGCAGTATATAATTGTTTATTTAAGCAATATCTCATTGGGAATGCAGGAGGATTAGCATTGCATTATAGTCAAATGGGTGGTCATTCATTCTAATCTGTTACTAATCTGTTTTTCTCTGGAATCTTCCATTTACTACACGTCTCAGATGCTTTTTTTTTAATCAAATTAAATTTATAACGGAAAATATAATGCATGGCAACTTGGCAGTGGTGACTTGAACCGGCAACCTTATAATTTTCAATCCAGTACCTTAACTACTGAGATATCATTGTTCTTCACGTTTGGTCTAGCCAGATTATAGTGCTTACTATAACCATCCCAGCTCCCCTGCTATCATTCTCCTGGGTGATTTTAACATTCATGTTGGCATCAAATGCCCATCTTTTGGCAGCTCTTGAATGTTTAATTTTTACACAGCACATTAATCCTCACTTCTTGTGAAGGTCATCTACTTGATTTGTTCTGGTCTCAACATAGTTTCTGTAAATGGTTCCTTTGTTGGCTTCACCAACCACAAGCTGATTGAATGTTTGGACACCTGCTGTTTTTTTCTGAAATCTAAAATCAGTGGATGCATCTCTTGTCCAGCTGTCTGCAGACCACTTTGCTCCTCTGCTGCCCTGTTCTTATTCTTTAGTGCTTCTACAGAAGCTGCATTGCTTGGTATCTTAATGTTTTGAAAACAGAGCTGGGCAAACTACGGCCCCCGGGCTTTTCGGTTGTTTAATCCGGCCTGCAAAGTATTTATAAAATTAATTTGACACTATTGATCCAATACCCTGCATTTCGATAGATTCCACTTGTATGGCGCATGACACAGTACCAATGTCACACAATAACAATAGCGCCGGCCTGGCTTGCGTTACTTCAAATTCACCACTCGCTGGATTTGAACCTTAGGTGGGAAAAACTACATTCACTGCACTTTACCAACTGTACTATACTATCAACAATGTGTTATCATGTTGTTATGCTAACATGCGAACACACCACATTAATAAGAATAAAACTGAAAACATAATAACCTTTCGAAGTCCCAGCAGCCGAAAATCTTACAGGTTCAGAGATCATTTTTAAAAAATGCTTGTGATCCTCCCTAATGCCTGCTCTGATAAAAATATGTAAATAAAACACATTAAAAAAAAATATA
>JAYDZG010000002.1:3956652-3970813 GCA_034509265.1 Microcambeva bendego
TATACTAGTAATACTCTAGTAAAGCACCAAGAAGAGCTATTAAACTTTGATGCCCTTGCAAAAAGACCATTTCATGAGTTTCATATGTAATTTGTATTAGTTCCAAACACCCCCACACCCGGCCCAACTGTTTTTTTTAAAAACCACCATGGCAAAACATTCTGGAACATGTGAATGTCATGCCTTGTTGCTCAGATGTGTTCTTTTACATTAATTTTTCAGACAACAAATAGCACTGAATGTCTACACTCAGTTACAGATTTGGGTTTTGTCTATGCAGACTGTGCATTTATAGTTAGAGGCATAGTAAACAAGAAAACCAAAGAGCTGGCTATGGGTGAAAAACAAGCTTTTGTTAAGATGAGAGAAAATGAAAAATCAATCAGAGCCATAGCACAAAAATTGGCCATAGCCAGTAAAAGCGTTTGAAATGTCTTGATGAAGAAAGTCGTCACTGGTGTAATAAGTAACAGAAAGTAACAAGGAAAACAACAGCAGATTACAATGTGCTGTAAAAAGACCATAAAGCAACTGTTAGTGACAACAGCAGCCGAACTCCAGAGGGCAGGAGTGAAGGTATCACAATCTACTGTTTGCAGAAAAGTTCATGAACAAATGTACAGAGGCTTCACCAAAAAATGCAAACCAATAATTAGCAAGAAGTACAGATACAAGATTCAGAAAGTCTGGGGCAAAATTTGACAAGCTCATCTGTGAAACACAGTGGCAGTGATGTCATGGCTTGAGCTTGCATAGCTTCTTCTCATAGGCTCATTAATCTTCATTGATGATGTCACACATGATAGCAGCAGTATAATGCACTGAAAATTCCACAAAAACATTCTGTCTGTTTATTTAAAGAAATAGGCAACTAAAGTGATTGGGTGATTTTTCAACTAGCAGGAAGATAATGACCCAAAACGCACTGCCAAAACTACAAAAGAGTTTATCAGGGGCATGAAGTGGAAGATTTTAAACAGGCACTGTCAATCTCTATACTTAAACCGAATAGGAGATGCAGGTGACCTCCTAAAGAGGAGTAACTCCCTAAAACAAACCCCAGCTGAAAGAGGCTGCTATTTCAGGTTCATTTGCTCACATCTAAAATTGAGTTAAGAGAAAAGCTGCCATCTTCTGAACTGTGTATCAGATCCAGATGTAAATACCTGGAAATAAAAGCTGAAATCTTGATCTTTTTACCTCATATGCATCTTTTAAAGTAATACCCAAATATTTTTAGTCTACAGCTAAAATAAGGGAATTTGCCTCACTGTTCCAATACTTTTGAAGCGGAGTGTATTTTTATCTCTTGCGATCACTTAGGATGTATCCAGATACATTTCCCCCCATGGCTGCGTGGAAATTGAGATCGATGGATGGAAAGACCTATACTAAAGCACCGCCAGTGATGTTTGCTTGTGTATTGAGCACATTGAGCACACTAATCACAAGTGTTCTTATTATATTTTATGCCAAGGTGAAGTCTTTGTAGTCCTATGAATACACAGGTCTCAGTTTTCGCCCTTACTCTTCTTTAATCTCCCAGCCGGCTTTCATGCTCAAGCTTTTGACCTTGGAAAAAACAGCGTTAAGTACCTTTTTATTCTCATCAAAAGTATCATTTTTTTTCTTTGAAGTATAATTTTAGTTGGTTGCGCAGCATTGATTATGTTGCCAACATTTCCTTATAGCTTGCTCTCTTACCAACATCAACGTAACAAAGCAACAATTTCTCAGTTATTTAGCTTTTATCAATCTTTTAAAAGGTATTTCAAAGGTAAAACAATACTTATGCACCCAAAAATACTAAAGCATGATGTCCTCACCAAGATAATTTCTCCACACTGGCAAAAGGATTTCTTTGATTGAGTTCAAACAGAAAATTGATATCATTTTATTTTAAAGAAAGATTTAAGAACTTCAGGATTATAAGCCAGACATTGGTCCATCTGACACTCAACAAGAAAAGTTTGCATCCCTGCCATAGATAAAACATCCCTGCCATAGATCAACACATGCAGTAGAATTAGGTTCCACTGAAAAGCTTAATAATGGTATGGCACTGCTAAAGATTGCCGCCCTTCTATCAGATTAGGACATTACAGTTCTGCCCTTCTAGATCTGACTTTCTCTACTGTAGCTGTGAACTGAAAAGCTCATTAGCAGAAGAAGAGGTCACTTTAACAAGCAGATATCTAAAAATAAATCAGGAAACTTTTCAACGTGACGCAAACAGCTGAAACTATATACATTTTATTTGATGTGTACAGTGACTTTTTTAGTTGATACACACAGCTCTGACTTTTAAATACTGAATAAATTGGAGAAATTGCACTAAAAGCTTGTGTAATGAGGAAACAACGATGAATCAAAGCAACAATCAGGTGTGTAGAGGTTTGGCCATGAAATGTATATATCTATTCATATATAAAAATATATATATATTCATGAATGATTGCATAAGCTTAATTGCCCAAAACAAAAATTGACCAATGTATTCATGTGTTGCTTGGATTGGTTCAAATGTTCAGTACACGACTGACATTGCTATTCTTTTCCTTACACAAACAGAAATTTATCAGCCTGTCCTTAGTTAGCTCATTAGCTTGTTGTCACACTGAGATATGGAAACTGGGGTGGCGCCATGGGAGACATTACAATAATCAAATAGGCGCTTCTCTCAAACGTTTGAGTTAGTTCCAGTAGCGGTGCAAGTATCATGCCAAGAAGCCATCATGAAAGGATTATTGCTACTTGACACTTGTAAAGTGTTTAAATTCACATATTTTATTAACTTTATTTTATTAATCAATGTTCTGTTGTAATAAATGAAGAAAGCAAGTTAATTGGAACATTTACTCCTGACCCCAAAATAATTACAAATTGCCATCATAATGAAATAATTATTTAAGCAATCACAGGAGACTAGGCATTGTCTTTGAAAGTCTCATTTGTGTCTTCTGTGAGCTACAGGGATCAAAATTAGCATAAAATGAAGCCATATTAATAATACAAATAGATGAAACAGTGGTACAGCAAGTGATCTTGCTTCCGCAAAGCTCTTGGCATATTTTCCCAGCTTCACCTCTCAAAAACTTGTCATTAGGTGTAATGGGTATGCAGAATTCTTTCTTTAGTCAGCTACTGTAGTTCAAGCATCTCAAACTTGAGAACCAAGGGCTACATCCGGCCCTAGGTACAATCATATCCTCTCCTGTAGATAGAATACACAGTGTTGATGCTACAAGACTCAGAATGCACTGCAACAGCGAGCATGCCAAGACCCGAAAGCCGAGCTACACCTACTCACTCAAAATTTTACATTCCTCCACCGCAGAAGTCAAGTGCACTTATCACTTTTAATAACATTTAAAATGACATTCAATGCCGGAGAAATGACAATAAGAATGGGACTATAAAAACAGCGACTTACCTGTTTGGCTCCTGACATAGTCCTGGTTTTTAATTTTAGCCCTCTTTAGTGATTGAGATTGTCACCTTTTCTGTAGATAAATGAATAATGTCCTGCTATTAATTACTGTAAATTAAGCAATTACTACAGATAAAATAATAAATATACCATATAAATATTCCTTTCCAAAAAACAACTAAGTATTATTTGATTTTCACCATTTTCTCCCTATTTATAATCAGAATCTTTTATTGTATCAGGCATCAGAAGTACAATAAATTTCTTTTTTTTTGCAGGTGTCAAACACTTTTTTTATTAAAAAGGATCTAAAAAGGAATATTATATAAACGTAAAATAAATAATAAAGCAGCAGCATAAGGAGGACCACATTAAAATCTGCAATGAGCGTGTACATACATATTGTCTCTGTCCAATGAAAAACATGTATCTCCAAAAACCCAGCTTTTGCCCGGAGAGGCAAAAAACTCTGCCAAACATTGTTACCTAGATAGTTTTTGGTTTGCTTGCAGGTAGCACGCACACACACATGAATGGAAGGCGGAGGAGACAATCCACATGTGTAAAAAGGGAAAAACTTTTATTATTTTATATCATTTATTTATAATTGTGTAATTGCAACTGAGGAGTTCAAAATCTCTGCGATGGTGTGCTTGCAGAATATCCCACGGCACCACCTGGGCACCTCAACTAATTATTTTATATTATTTATACAATAATAGATACTAAATCAGTAGCTTTCAGAAAAAATGATGAAACATGTAATCTTTGCTAATCACAGCTGACCAGGGGGTTGTGATTGCTAGACGTTACACAATCATGTGCCGTTAACATCAAGCAATTATATTTCAGTAGCTACTGTATGTATTTATTTATTTTTGCATCAGCAATGAGTTACTGGAAAATGATGCTTCCCACTTACATGAAACCAATTCTCACTTCTAGTCTTTTGTGAAGGAAAACTCCCACACATTTATTGTTCAAATATCTAGTACTTTCAATGCTACTTTAATGTAAAAACTCCCTGTGTGATGTTTAACCTAGACCTAGCCTTAATTTCAGCTAATTGCAAATACAAAGACATAATAATGTGTAATATTTAAAAACCCCAAATGCATCAAACTTGTGATCGCACAGATGGTTGAGTGTTTGGTTTTCTGTAAAGAAATGTTGTGTTTGAGGTTAACTAGTTAACTAAACTGGCATGCTTACATACAGCATATGTTAAATGAATAAGAGGTGCATAACACCTGCCACAGAATGCTGAGAAAGCAATAGGCCCTTCTCCCCTAGAGAAAATCTTATATCCAATGCGTCAGATTTCCTCTCCTGCCATGACTTAGATTGTGAATGAAGTATTTAGCACCCTAAACTGGATTACCAAAAGGAAAGATCTAATGGGTTCTTTAATTTGCACAATGTGTGAGTGTGTCTCGCCATTATTTTAACCCTGTAACTGTTTTTTTTTTTTTTGTTTGTTTTGGGGTTTTTTTTGCAAATGAAAGAATTGATACTTTGGTTAAGTAAAGCTGGAGGTCTACAGGCTGGATTGCTAATCATCACACATTATGACCTCTGTGTGTGGTGTAGATCCCTCTTTCCTGGTTATTGACAGTATCCTAAAGTTGAAAGCATTTAGCAGCATTTATCTGCTGAAGTAAACAGCCAAAAGTAAGCACATTTTTGACAAGAGGGATTGTTGAGTAGTTGCTGCTAAATGTGTGATCACAGCCAGTGCTCGAGTGTAAAGCTGTAGTTCTCCACCAGTCAGTGAGGTTGAGAGAACAGATGACTGTCTTGACTTGTTTTCTTTATGTGGAAGTCGGATGATTGAGAGTGATTGAGGGGTGAATGGCTGGATAATTGCTATTGCACATCAGCGGAAAGGGACAAATTGAGGACGAGATGGGAAAGAATGGAGAGCAGCTTTACACAGAATCAGTTGAGAATTATCTCCTCTCCTGATTGATTTAGTGTTGAGTTGTTGCTAGGCATCTGAAGCGGCAGGAGCTGTGAGGAGAGGGACAGAACAGCAGGACGAGACAAAAGTGAGAGTTTAAAAATGGTTGAGGCATGATAAGAGAATTTCTGCTGGAACCTAGTGGTGTCTGGGTCATCTTTTCAGTCAGAAAAAAATGCATGCTATCCAGTTACCTGCAAGGTGTGGCATTGAAGATAAAACCTATAAAGCAAGTCAATAAGAAACAGTCAGCGGATGTAAAAAGCCTACACAACCCTGGTACACCTTGATATAAAAAAAATGAGACACAGTCCTTGAATTTCAAACACAGACACCTGCCGAATGCTGAGTTGGCAAATCTAACCCTCAAAATGCTCAAAATCGTGTCCATTATGAATGTAAGTTGCTTTGGATAAAAGTGTCTGCTAACTGCTGAAAATGCAAATTTCAAAATGACTCTCAAATGAGTCACACCTTGGCTCTTGTGATACCAATGATTTGTGATGGCAGAGGGGTTTAACAACTCTCAGGACCACCCATACGGGGACAACCCCACTACAGGTTAAATACCTGGGGCTTCCCATCAGCTTAAAGAACTGAAGTGGACTTCAGATGGAGAGGTGAATCATGTTTAATAACCTAAAAGAAGTTTAGTTGCATTTGACTCAAGCACCACTGGAATCATCCATGAACATCACACTGACATGTTTGTTGGTGGTGATATGCCCCTCCTGACTTTATGTAATGATTAATGTATTCCTGTCACATGATGGTCATTTCATCAGTGAATGACTTGTTACATCTAATACATTAAGCATATATAAAAAAAAAAACATTTTCTTCCCTTTTTCTCCCAAATTAACATGTCCAGTTGTACCCAGTTTACCCAGTTGTATTGTGTTTCATTTAATCTAACGCTGACACCCACCCTGATCAAGAAGAGCGAGACCCAAACTTCCAACTCTCGTATAGTCAACTACATGTTACTATTCAGATCATTTTCTAGCATGCAGCTTTTCAGTGGGCACAAGGCAAACAGAAATGCCCTGGATGTTGTGCCAGTCCCCTACAGGGCAGACACACACAAACCCATTTACCTATAGGGTAAGTCAGCATCTCCAATTAACTTGACTACATATTTTTGGATTGTGGGAGGAAACCGGCGCTCCTAGATGAAACCCACACAGACACTGGGAGCACATGCAAACTCCACAAAGAAAGGGACACCTGGGAATCGAACCCTTCTTCCTGTGAGCCAACAGTGCTACCCTCTAAACCACGTTCCCTCCTCAAGTATATTACATTTACATTTTATCAGGTATGCATGATATTAAACAGAGCACAAGAGGGCTTACTACTGATTTCTTTCCTGTCCTTTTATGTCCTCGCGTTTCCAGGAAATAGAGAAATAGAACTTGATGGATCAGCCAACTGTTTTTCTTTGTTTCATTTTTGTGTACGGATCTTGCGTGTGGCTGCGGTATCGGGTTAAGACAAATGCATCCTGCACCACACTCTGCTGTATCTCACATTGTTATTACTCTCGCACCCGCAAAACTGCTCTTACTCACACTTTTAATGAGCCACTTCAGATAAAATGAACTGTTTCATTACAAATGGAAGGGCATTACCGATGAGAAGAAGAGGATAAGAAAAGATGAGGAGGGAGCGAGGACGTTAAGGGCATAATCTCATTCAGTAATATACGGGGTAAGGTTGTGAAAGCGGTTCACGGAGCACAAAACATCAATGACAGAGAAAACCTCCCAAAGATAAAAAGCCTCTGAAAGATTAGATTAATCTCCTGCTCAACAAGGATTCAATGCTGGCAAGATGACCCAAATTGGATCATTTGATTTTATATCTGTATTCCGATGGAGGATAAATCCACCTCGCAATATCTTTTTATTTATTTTTGCTCTCCTCCGGCCCCGTAGTTCACTTATGGAATTGTAAATGAGTTAAAGAAACAGTGTGCTGAGGGAGACGGTGTGTGGAAACGTTCACACAAGGGTTGCACCGGTTTTGAGCGCACTGTAAATTTGTATGTTTTTCACAGTCGGCTCCCGAGACGGGCCGCTCATTCTCATTCAGCTTGCCCTCACTACGCTCCACCACATCTTTATCTCTGTCTGCGGGAGACAAGATGGCCTACCGCCAAGACCTAATGGACTTTTGGAAAACAGAAAATAATATATCACTCGGGCAGCAGGAAGACGAAGGAGAAAGAGAGAGAGAGACAGGCTGCGCAAGGCCGACGGAAAAGTCTTTCAAATGTGTCCGCCGGGCCGGCACTTATCCGTGAAAATGGCCAGATCCGATCTGAGGAAGAGAGAGAATCCACCTGGTCTCATCCTCACTCAGTCACTCAGCCTGAGAGAAAACTAGCGGAATAGAAAGATCGCCTAAGTTTACACTACATTACTCAAGTGGTCAAATCTCTGTACTACTCGCACTCTATTCATAAGAATCAGGAGTCATGAGATTGTTCAGTGTCTGTTGGGTGGGTGGTGGTGTCTGGACTTAGTGGGTGAGGTACTTGTGTAGAAAGCATGGGCGCACATGTCGGGGAGGCTTGAGCTGCAATATACACTCCACAGGAGAAAAATAAATAAATATTAAAAAAAACAAATACGGACAACTCACCCGTGAAAAGTGTAACAATGAAATTATATTGTACACAGAGGTTTTTGTCTTCAATGAAAAGTGTGACATGGTGGTTAAGTGGGTAGCACTTCCACCTCACAGCAAGAAGGTCCAAAAACATGCAAGTGAGGTGAAGTGAAGATTCTAAATGGTCCATAGTGTTTGCGATTAGTTTGAGATGAAACTTGCGTAATGAGGAACCTTTTCCTGTCAGGAATGTAACCGGAGTGTAAACCGTGATGTTAAAATAGTACTAAACAAAAGAAACTGTGTGTATCTATGATGGACTGGTAACCAGTCTGACGTGATTTCTGACTGTTGCCTACAGACCCACTGTGACCAATAAAGATAAAGCAGTGGTAAACTGAATGAAATAATGAAAATGCTGATGTGGCGAGAAGGCGGAGGTTGTGTCTCAGGCGTGCATACTTGTAACGCTAGGTTGGAAGGCAGAGTTCAGGTTGGTTGCATCCTGAGGAAAACATGCCTGAGAGGGACGAGATACGTGATTTGAACTGGCATCTTGCAGTACAGGATAGGCTGAAAGGGGCAACGCTGACCCCCTGAAGCAAAACCATTCTTCCTGTCAACCAACATAACACTAGCCTGAGAAAACACCTTGCTGGATAAATTACATTTTGTGATCCTGGACGACTGTATCTGTAGTGTTTTTTTTGTTGTTGTTGTTGTTGTTGTTGTTATTCAGTGGACATGCAACATAACCCTAACATAAACTAGCTGTATCTCAAAGGTACAGCATAAACGTATCTGTTTCACTCGAAATTATTGTCCTGTCACATGACAAATGGCCTCTCATAAATGTTCTGGTATCAAGTGAATTTCTCCAGGTTTCAAGAAAAACAAGCCCAAACCATCCACCCCCCCACAAACACACACACACACACACACACACACACACACACACACAGTTAGTAAGATTTTTTTTCAGTGATCTTTTTATTATTATTATGCCCGCAAATGAAATTTTGTGAGGTTTGTTTGCATTAAATTTTGCAAAGCTAAGGCTTGCTGTCTTTCCTCATCACTGGTTTAATTTATGTGGTCATGAGTCGATTCTACTTACAAACACTTAATTGCTGCAGTACAATCATGACCTCTGCTGTTTGGCTGAAGCATCTGCACTAACGACTGATGACTTACTGAGGGAATAACATGCCTCTAAAAATGTGCCATGCCAAGGCAGTGTATCAAGTCTCGGCTCTGCCATCCGACTGGGCTGAGTGGACACATGAATAATGATTATTTAATGGGTGGGATGAGTGTGTTGATCAGGGTGTGTCTCTCCGTACACAGTTCTGATCCGCATTGTCCCGGTGTTGTGTAGGAGACTTGGTGCAAGAGACAAGACATTTGCAATAGGGATTATATATGGATAGAAAAAAATATTTTACATATTATTAAATGCAATATTTATATTGTATAATTGATATAATATTAATTATTCTAAATAGGGAAAGCAAAGTATTTGAAAATAGTTTGTCGTTTAACTCTTTTGGTTAAGCTTCTAGATAAATGATGTATTCTTCGACTTGGTTAAAGCCTTTTGTGAGGAAAAAACACTCCAGGATCATCTTACTACCCACTCCTGCTTTTGAACAGGATTATTTATTACTCCTGTGTGTTGACTGAACAGATCAAAGAAATACAGAGGCTTATTTGAACACCCATTTCCAAGGCTGGATTTTCTTTTATAGAACTCTGTAGCCTTTCATTTGCAATAGAGAACACTTTACGAGGCAAAAGACATGGGATGTGTTGCATAATGCTCAAAAAGCAAATATTTACTGACCGCCTGATACTAACATATAATCAGTTGCCAGGGCAAAATGTGGATTACATTTCATTAACCTCTGACAGTCACAGCAAATGTAATAAAAATAATAGGACATTTTATTACATCCAAACAACATAAAAAATAAGATTCACAGAGTGCCTCGTTGTTTTAAAGCTCGTGCCTTTACTACTAATTGAACACGGCTGTATTGTAGGGCTTTCATGTTCATAGATGTCTTTGAAAACATCACCTCTGTTTTAGGCCAAATAAATGAAAGAGTGAAATCTATGAACCAAATAATGTAAACTATGTTTATTGTGCATATGAATATTTTAAAATATGTCCCTTGTAGAGAGGAATAATTGGAATGTCATTTAACACAAATCATGTGTGAATTAATCATGACTCGTTTTTTTTTTAAATGCCATAAAATCATAAAATCAAGGCTCTCATTACCTTTCATTTTTTGACTAACGGAGCATAAATAATAGTTTATGAAATTTAACCTCTCATGGCTTTAGAAAAAAAACTGTGCTTGTATAATTAATAGAATAATAATTAATAGATTAAATGATTTGTCCATTTCTCTTGACATTTAAATGTATTATTTCTTTATTTATTAAAAAAAAAACAATAGGCGTCTGTAGTCATTGTGCACACTCATGAACATGTTAGACAGGTTTGGCATGTCTCACTGCTGTTGACCTAATCCTTCAATAGAACCTCTCTGTATTTTGTGGTATTTTAAATGCGTAGGCCACTAGAATTTGGAGCTTAGCACTGCTTTTGGTCGGTTGTGTGAGCATGTACACAAATGGATATTGTCTAATGATGGGATGGCTGAAACAGCCTAGCTATAGGGAGGGTGCTCTCAGTACCCAGTCCAAGCCGGGACAAATAGGAGGGCTGTATCAGGATGGTCATTCTGTGTAAACTGTGGACCGGTTGCCTGCTGTGTGTTTGTCCTAATGTGAACCTCCAAACAGGAAAAAAAGTTAAATAAATGTGACATATTTTACACATTCTTACCTAATCTGAGTTTTATTTTATCTCTCTTGCCACCCTACAGTGATATGGTTCTGACTCATTGAATTGTCCTGCACTGTTTATAAAACATCTGTCCCTAATCACTCCTCCATCCCATACCAGCCTGTCGCTTTAAGTAGCTGTTTGCTCATTTGCATATGTTTTTGATAGTGTTAATTGCTTTTCTCAAGATTTCTATCAGGCATAAAACATTAATGACAGCTCAAGGCCACTTAGGAAGAAGAAGAAAGTCTTCACAGTTCTGCTTTGCTTTGCTTTTCTTTCTGTCAGCCCGTGTGTACGCAGCAGCCACCTGTGTGGAGAATTTTCCAAGGAGCATGCAGCTGCTCAGCCATCTTTTTCACACCTAATTACAACTTTTGTAGGGTTCTCTGTTGGAATAATAGAAGCTGTTCACTTTCAGACTTCGGTACAGTAGCAAACATGTTGCTGTGAAAAAAATTAAATATTTAAATGAAATGAAAATTGTTACATTTAACAGGTATCTCATGGCAGTTCGGAGGTTTTATGGGCATTACTGCATGTTGGTGCATTCATTTTCACAAATTGATGTTATTACACACAACTAGGATATAACTTACAACAATGGTAATCTTTCCACTAACCAACTTCATTATATTTAGTAAATATAATATGTAGAACGTAGAGCATAGCAGTGTTAACTTAATGGTTAATTATTAATGGATTACTAATCCAAAGGTTGCTGGTTTAAGCCCCTGGTTTAAGCCCCACCACAACCAGGTTGCCACTGTTAGGCCATTAATTGTTCAAATATTGTGTTCATTTGTAACTATAGGTCTCACCTTGTGTAATGAGTAACTACCATTCCTTTTATGAATGTAAAATGTTGTAAAATTCATAATAAACAATCAAGCAACATTAGTTTTTATAGTGCATCAATATTGCTTAACAATGAAGGTGATATCTGAAAGTGTTGATTTATATTGCCCACAGTAATTACAATTAACATGCTTAGGTCAGACAGTCTATAAGTTTAGTCTGGGTAGTTTCATTAATGTGTAGCTTGAAAATGACAAATTAAGTTTCAGGATATGATAAGTGATACTTATCTGGCAACCTCAACATAATCTGATTTTCCAGATCTGAAATCAAGCAACCCTAACAAATCAACTAGTTTAAGGTTTCCTTACAAGGGTCTGCAAGCAGGATTGTGCAAAATCCCAAATTGTATTAATTTTAACAATAATTTAATTACCAAGTTCAATTCTAAGCAAGTTTATGGTAAATGGTTGACATCGAATTACAACCTTTAGATGAACGTGTAGACTTTTTTGACCTGTTTTTTAAAATGAAACTTTTGGGGTTAAAATAAGAGAAAGATCTTTCTTACAAAAAAGGCTAGAAATGCTCTCAGCTGGAACGTCTACTTATATTAACTAAGATATCCCCCAACAAGCATGGTGACACCAGAGCTAATTTGTGTTTGCTGATGACCTTTTCGGAAGACACCTGATAAAGGTTGGTGTTAATAGAAATGGCAGTGTAATATTACAATGAAGGGAGTGTGGTGTTATGCAAGCTAAAATGAAAAATGACTTGCACAGCCTTATTAGAACAATTAGGGCCCGGATTATAACGATGAATATGTACATGTGATGGCGGCTGAGTATTCTTCATATTGATTTGGCACGTAGTTTGTGTTCACCCTAATAAATAAATGTGACCTGTGCAAGTGCAGTGTCTGATTTGTACTGGTGGCAGTATAGCGAGATTAAAACATATATATGGTTTGGATGGTTCAGCAATCTAATACAATTGGCCACCACTGCCAAAATCGAGCCATGGGATTGAGTCTAGGTCAGATGATCAACAGACCTATTAGCCATGTCTGAACGATGGAGGACCAGATAGCGTTTATAACTTTTTACAACTTTTATTGCTCCTGCAGCAGAAACTTCTCATACCAACAATAACTCAGATTAGCACAGACCAACTCTAACACATACCCATAACAAGATACTTGCTTTTTTCTGCAGCCAAAATCGAAACTATGTACATTTAAACAGATCTGCTATACAAGGCACCACTGTTCGAGGAATACTTTCCACTGGAGTTACCATCAGATTCAACATGACAGCTGGGATTTGCTTTTACTGAGCCATCAGAATATCATATAAGGTGATAACTCTTAGCTCACTGTGTGTTTCGATTCATTTTGCAGCGTTTGCAGGGGTCAGAATCTGGGCTCTGTGCATGCTATCTAAATTCATATTTACGCCAAAATATTTTGTTTTGTGTACATGAATATTTCTTTGATGATACAGTAATGGGTTCTATAAAAACAAACTGATACTGGGTGCCACGGTGGCTTAGTGGGTAGCACTGTCACCTCACAGCGAGAAGGTCCTGGGTTTGACCCCCAGATGGGGTGAACTAGGTCCTTTCTGTGTGGAGTTTGCATTTTCTCTCCGTGTCTGTGTTGGTTTCCGCCCAGTCCAAAGACATGCTACCAGGTTGATTGGAGACACTGAATTATCCTGTAGGTACCTGCGATGGACTGGTGCCCCATCCAGGGTGTTACAATATATATATATACAGTATATATATAGTAGATGGTAAAATCCCCAAATTCCTTGCAGTGTGCAAGTATTTTAACTGTTGGAGTATTCTGTCAATTAATTTACTTTAAGCCGGTGAGCAAGCTGTCATGTTTTATCTTTCCACTGGAAAGTAAGAAGACAGAGGATTCATCATCTATCAAATGTATCATATATTAAGTTAAAATTTACTCCAAGCCAGTGACTTTTAGAATTGCACACGAGGATTTTATGTCCAGCTGCTCAAGCATGGAAGTCCAAAAACGAGAAGATAAAAGTGATAAATGATTCTTGTGCTTCCAGAGGTGAATGTTGCACCAGAGGATGGACAGTTTCAATTTACTGCATGTTTCAGCACTCTTCTGTGGGTTTGTGTGGCCATTGGTTTGAGGCTGAGCTGTTGATGCTCCATGAGCAGTTCAAATATGCAACAAATAGCTCAAGCAGTGTAACATTCAATCTTCATATTAAACACTACAAATTTCTAGACATCGCTTGTTTTAACTTGGATCATTTTTAAAATGTTTAATTTGTCATTTTATGTTTAGGACTCGATTGGCGGAGTTGCCAGATTTCAACCAAAAAACCTTTTCAAAATCAGCAAAAATTCATGAAACAAAACGCCCAAAAACAACACAGGATAAGCAGGTGATATTGCATTTTGAAAATAATAATTTAGTTAAACATGACCATGACCTACAAATGAATATCTTAAAATATACATA
>JAYDZG010000002.1:4078786-4091980 GCA_034509265.1 Microcambeva bendego
GGCTTTGTAAGTATGTGCCTTAACAGTACAATATATAAAGTGTGGAATGTAGAAATAAGAAATGAAGAAACAAGGGTAACAATATATTTAACTAGCTAATCAGGAATAGGCTCACCACTGGGCTATTAAAAACTAATCTATAAAACACAGTACTCAATGAGCCCAATGATTAAACCAAAACTGCTTCTTTGATGTCATTGGTTTTCCCGTAACATTTCCAGGTAAAATAAAATAATGAACTTAAAACACCACATAGTTTTTCATGAATGGCAGTCCAGACAGTGTGCTCCTTAAACCAACTTATTTTTTGTTACTCTTGTTATTTGAAGGTTTCAGGTTGATGGTAATTATTTCGATCAATACTGTTCAACTTGAGGACAATTTGGACTGGAAAGTTCTTAAATTCTGCTGCTGCCATTTGCTGATGCTGTGACCATTTGGCCGCTTTGTAATTGCTTCTCTCATATTTATTTTGTATGACCAAGCATCAAACTGTAAGATAAAAGCAAAGACTCTCACTGACCCAGATTATTATGACTCTTGTGGTTCCACTTGTGGTTAGGACAGAGTTAGGATGAAGGAAGTATTCATTGTTGGCACAATGGAAAAGGCCTAGTCCAAGGCCTAGTTCCTTATAATCTGTTGTGAGTAAGTGACATAAAACTGATCTCTAATACACTAGTACAAAACAGGAAACATCAGGGGGTAGGTGTTAGATGTGTGAGGTGTGAGAGAAACATTTGATGTACATAAAATAGTGTGTTGTGTGTGATGCAGAGGGATTAATCTGGAGTCAATCTGTTTTATTTTACAAATTAATTGCCTTATCTAATACACCATTGTTTTTATTCTCCTCATGAAACTCATGTCTATGTCATGTCTAAGTCTCTAGCGTTCCAGTTTCACTTAACCAGCTGTGGGCTGTAACATCTTCTATTCACAGTTCTTTGGTATTCTTATGCTGATCTTTGTTGCTGAAGTTGCTGCATTTGTGTGTGGCTTCATCTACAGAGGCCGGGTGAGTTCTACTAAATCGCAGTTTTAAATAATGTGAAACTGGTACTTTTTTGCTGTAGTTATGGATGTCATGGGTAATCTGATGTTTACAGGTTAAAGGAGACTTGGAGAAGTCAATGTACGATGTTTTTGAGAAGTACAAGGATGATAGCTCTGAAGCCAATGCAGTGAATTACCTGCAGTCTGAAGTAAGCAAATATAATGAACAAATAATGTGTGTGTGAAGTGTGTTCATGTTTCTCTTCACCGATGTTTTCCATTTCTCTCTCTCCAGTTGAAGTGCTGCGGCGTGCACAACTACACAGACTGGAAAAATACGACTTGGTTTACTTCTCATAACAACTCCGTTCCCATTTCATGCTGCAAGGCAAACACCACATGTACTGGTCAGATCGACCATCCGGAGCTGCTGAACACACAAGTACGCACTTCTTTAACACCACAAAAATATGGAACTATTATAAACTGGATTATTACTGTAGTATTTTTGGGTATAAAGTCTGTTTTGTATGCTTAAGGGATGTGAAGCTAAACTGGAGCGCTTGTTACAAGATGTGCTGAGTTATTCTATGTTGGTCGTCTTGGGATTTGCTCTCATTAAGGTATGTTGGCATGTTGTTTTTCCAGCTTGTACCTTGTGTACCATGTTGAAAAAAAGGGAAATGCTACTGAAACATGAACATATGGTAATAAACCTTAACAATAATAAGTTCCACCCATTGAAGAGCTGGGATGGGCTCCAGCACCCCTACCCAACCCTGATTAGGATAAGTGGTTAAAGACAATGAACTGAACTAAACTATAATACGATCGGTTCATTTTCTTTATCCTAATTAGGGTCGGGGAGGGGTGCTGGAGCCTATCCTAGCTCTTCAACGGGTGCAAGGCACATGGTAACACCCTGAATGGTGTGAACTGCTACATTCTTTCATTTTGACAAAATTGAATGAGCATTTTTTTAAATCAGTTTTTTATTTGGGAGCTTATTTTTTGCTCATGTTGTGCTCCAATTGGAGTATGAAGCAGTTCAGACCTGACACTGCCGCCACATTTTTTTTTTATATACAGAGTGTGGCTTGCTGTTTTCATATTAAAGTAATAATGATGTCCCTATGAAAATGTGGCAGTGAATGTTGCTGAAAAGTGTCTATATCTGTTAACCAAATTGATGATTATCCTACAGAAGAACATAAATCCACCTTTGTGACTTGAACCCCAGCTTTTTGGCTTTATTCTCATAGCAAATTTAATAGTCTATTTTGTCTTTAGTCAATACAGATCAGCATTTATTACAAACTAAAAGTTTGCCTTTCATAATAACATCACACATTACCATGGATGTCAGTTTTATTAACAATTTTATTTTTTATTGCTGGTGCAATCGTACCTGCACAGTTTAATTTTCTGGCCACATGTGACTTGACGATTAGAAAAATGACAACAGTATATAATTCTCTTACATCATCTGAAGACATTTTCATCACCATGTTTTTGACTGCTCTCACTGAACTCTCTGCTCTCTGACCTCTGACAGGAGACACAGCACACCTCACATTTCAAAAATGATTCATCCACATACTTGGTGCACTTACACATTTTTACCACAAATCCATTAAACTTCCAGAGTGTCGCTTCTATTATTAGTAACAAAATATGCTATGACAAACATGTCAGTTACAAGCTTAAAGTTACTCTTTGATGTACAGCATGTATACATATAAATTTATATAAGTATATAATCCTTAATGTTATTAAGATATCAATGGTATTTAGTGATATGATGTGCACTGTTGAAGTCAAAACAACTCAAAACATGCAGAAACACTTTGACTAAACATCACCTGATAAATACTGGTCCTGACTGGATTCCTTGTTTTGTGTAGATTCTTGATGACAGTCACAGCCTCAAGGATGCAAACATGAAATCGCAGAATGACCAGCATTTTAGAAATTATTTTTAGAATTTTAACCATTGTCCTTTACACAGTGATTTTTTTCCTCTGCATTTTAACCCAATCCGTGCTGTAAAACTCACATACACACTATAGTGAAAACTAGGGGGCAGGGAGCACACGTTCATAGAGCGGTGAGCAGCCCTAACCACGGCACCCGGGGATCAGTTAGAGGTTAGGGGCTTTGCTCAAGGGCTCTTCAGTCATGTACTGTCGGCTCTAGGAAACGAACGGGGGCAAGTAGTAAAAAGTTTAAATGACTTTTTTTGTCTAGTGGAATAAATGCCACATTAAATGTATATACTCCCCCCATAGCATTGTATAATTTATTATGTTTTTTATTTATAATTTATTTATTTATTTATTATTATTTCTTTGTTTTCTCTCCAGCTTTTTGGCATGCTCAGTGTCTGTGTGATCACCTGCAGAAGCTCCAGAAATGACTACCAGCCGCTGTATGGGTGATTGGTGAAGTTAATGTTGCTTCACAGAAAGTTTGCAGCAAATTATAACCACCTTACTATTATGAGAAAATGTCTTTACACTGGTCACCCATTTAACTTCTGTTGTTCAAGTTTTGTTTTAATGTGTTTTTGCATGAAAATGTGAAAGTTCCAAGTGAAGTCTTAATTATAAATGATAAAAATGATCAACACTTATTGTGCCTTAACATTTTGTACTTTCATTTTAATTGATTTTACTGCTGACTCAACTGACTTCTTGAATCCTTAACTATCTGCTGGGTAAAGTTACATATGGTTTAAATATCCAGTTCTTTACTATGCTGTATTTATGCTTCATACCGCACTTAAATAATTAGTTAAACTATGATCAACATAAAAACTAAGCCAAGTTTAAAGCCTCCTAAGATGCTTTTCAGAAAATAAACAAATAAAATCATACTTAATGTGTGTTTGATGATTTATTTGAACGCTGTGTTAAAATGTGTACATTATGTAACCAGTAACCAAGTGTAAAAGAAAACTGAAAGCTCACTTTTTTATTGTTTTATTACTTAGGTTGCCTGAATCATCCTGTGTGAACCGTGGTTACTTATTTACAGAGAACATTGTTTATATAGACATAGTCAGATTTAAATGGAAAATAAAATATTTCATTCTTACATGTTTTAGTCTCTTTTATTCTAGGTCTAACATGCTACATGCATGTTTCACAAATGTCAATGTCGCTTTTCAGATTATTCTTAGTGGTTATTAAACATTAAATGAATGATTAATGCCCAACGAGTCTTAGCTAAATTAAAACGTTTACATAATGTATAGTTTTATAAAACATGACCACCAGAGGTCGCGCTGGTGTTACAAATACGCACTGAAAAGTGAGATTATTTAATAATCATGTAATATGGATTTGTCACGTTATTTTTGAGCACTCTTTTTACATGGAGAAAACTTACTACTAATTAAATATTATACATTTACATTTTCGGCAATAAGCAGACGTTTTTATCCAGAGTGAATTACAGAAGTGCTTCTATCGAAATTATTACTCTAGTTTAAATCGACGACAGTCCACGAAAATCTTTTAAAAGAAATTAATAAGGGCGTAAGTAAGTGCAAGTTAGAGTCAGTGTTTAGTAAAGTGTTGGGATTTTTTTTATTGGGAAAACTTTGGTTACGTTAATGACGGTTACTTGTTTACACAAGGTTCATCAACTCACAATTTTATATGCAACACAGTCATGGGTAATTTAGTATCTTCAGTTCACCTCCGGAGCATCCGGAGTAAACCCATGCAGACATGTGGAAAACATGCAAACTCCCCACCTGGGTTTCGAACCTAGGACCTTCTTGCTATAAGACGATCCTGCACGGTAATGCATTGTTTCATCGGACATGGCCCTTAGTGATCCACTTTACCTCAATCTTCCACACTAAACGAACGACAAACTGAATTTCTAAAAGAGTCGATTCCGTGTCGCTTTAACAGCGTGTGTCGATTCTTTCTTGGAATCGACTCCGAGCGCTGCGAGCAGGTGTCGAGATTAACGGGCGGAACGTGACGTCATAGCGGGGGTTACCGGCGAGTTTGGAAAAAGAAAAGCCGAAGAAAATTAAAGAGTGAAAGAAGATAGAAGAAAGAAAAGGGACGATTTCGAGAAGAGTTGTGCCACCACGGCGGTGTGTGTAATGACACCGGGGCAAATCCAACATCGACTGATAGGCGGAAAATTCCTGACGCAGATGCAGGGCAGATAACTGAGCCAACAGCGCTATATCGGATACATCGGCGCTAAAAAATGAACAGACATGATTTTGAGGGAAATGTGGCCGAATAAAACCTGTGGCGGTTCTATCTGTTCTTTTTACAGAGACGGATAAAAGGCGTGAAATATCGTGAGGAGCATCAGGGTAAGACTGCGCATCGTTCCCTTTGTACTTCTGGTACTGGATGCTGGGCCGATAGTGATGGTTTTACTACTGACTGCACTTTATCGAAACACTGTAGTTTAATCCGTATGGACTGTCTTGTGAAACTCTTTTACTTTTGACAGGTTACTGTGTTCTACATGTCTTTGTTCAGCTATGGTAACAGGCGTTGTTACACACACACACACACACACACACACACACACCGGTGCGCGCACACACACTCACACAAAGGACCAGGCAACATCCAGCGACTGTGTAACACCGACATACGGGACTCGTTTCTACTGTACCCGCATCACATTAATGTTCTTACATCATCTTATGCTTCTACTTTTTTACATACCTAACATCTGGTCTATCAGAATGAGCTCTTACTTGCCGCACGGATAAATAAGAGTAATGCGTCCGTATTAGAAAGAAACTGGCATGTTTGCATTGGTACTGCAGCACAGACCTCTGTGTGGAGCAGCATTACTAAGCGCCACAGCATTCTGCATTATTAATAAAGTTAGCTGAAGAGAATGCAGTGGTCTCTGCACTGTGCCTCCTCATTCAGTCTCACTGCTGCTCCTGAGGATGTGAATTTAACTTGCTATCTACTTGTGGGGAGATAATCTTTGATGAAATACACAGATGAGCCTCTTTCCATGGTTATTTATCGCATAAAACGACCTTAGAGTTGCACTAATGGTCATTTTACAAGGCACACCTAACATAGTCACAGATTAACATGCACCTATATCAAGAATGTTACATTCTGGATATGCTAAACCAGACAATGACAATCTTTATATATTATTAATTCCTTTGAGAGGGTTATATGGCACTGTGGCTCAGTGGGTAGCACTGTCACCTGACAGTCTGAGGTTGGCTCCCCAGATGGGGGAGTAGGGGTGGGTTTACTCCGGGAGCTCAGGTTTCTCTACACAGTCCAAAGACATGCAAGATAGGTGAACTGGAGATACAAAAATGTCCACGACTGTGTTTGACATTATGAATCTTGTCTACTTTGTAATTAACGTCTGTCAGGAATGTAGCATCACGTTAAAATCGTAATAAATAAAATCAACAATGATTCTACAATAAGAGTTAGACTGGGCAAAAATGATATCCATGGGAGAGTTCCAAGATGAAGAAACAAGATGGATGTATTCCATCAGGTTATCTTTGTCTGAGATTCAAAGTAGTTAGATAATTTGAAACATTTGTGCAAAGACATAATAATTATTTTGATATTTTGTTAAAAATATCTTCTTTTTCTTCTTTCTCTGGTAAGAAATGCACAAAAAGAAGCAGATAGCTGCAAGCATGGGGCTGAAAGACCAGGCCTGAGCCAGAGACAGTAAGTAGAGTTTCTTCGATTACAGACTGACAACCGCACGCTTCTTGATCAGTTCAGTACTAGCATGATCTAATCATTGTTTTTAAATTTATGAGGCTAATGTTCCACTGCAGAATGAACAACCTTTTCTTAGAGCTGAACTTAATTAAAATGGCTAGTTAAAATTGAGCTCAGAACTAACCATGCCCTGTACTTGCTTATGAGGCTCTGACTGTAGGATGTTACTATGAAAACATTCCCTGTAGGCAGGCACTATAGTGTGTTCCCGTTTTACTTTGCTCTAAACTCTGGGGGGAATTCATTTTCACTTGCTGTTAGGGTTGTAATGAGTCCAGGGCCAAACACTGGAACATAAACTGAACAAACTGACAAGATTTTCTTAGATATTTTTAATCATTTTAATGTGCAATATATAGGTTGTATTGCATTATTGTATTTCAGTACTTAAAGCATAAGTTATGCTTGAATGGTTGCTGCCAAGTGTCATATTGGAGTCAAAACTGTACTGTAGCTGTATATCCTGGGTCAAAAAAATCTAAGAACCCCTTAATCAAGCTGTTTATTAAATCCCAATTATCCTGCCATTCCTCATAAACTTATACTAGTGCTATGGAAATTAACATGCTATCATCCAGCTCATGTTACTGCTGAGCTGAGAAATAAATTCTAGTAAGCGGTGGTCCAATTCCATTTAATGGTGATCCACTTCATGTAGTCAGTAGGGCAAAATAGGGATGAAAAAGGATGTCAAGCTCTCTGCATGATTTGTATGCATGATATCGAGTGCTCTACTCTGATACTGATTCAGCTAGTTTTGACCAGTTCTGAATTTTCCTGTTTTATTTTGACAGCATTTCTCGGGCAGGTACTCTTCTGTGAGTCATGGCCAGGCTGAACTTCTTTCCATTTAGATATGGCTTTGACTTGGGCAGTCATTTTCATGACCTTCGGCCACTGGGCACAGGCGGGTCTGGGCTGGTGCTGTCCGTCATGGACCGGCGCAGTGGGCAGCGTGTTGCTGTTAAAAAACTGGTGCTGCGGGATGCTGTGAGTATTAAACACGCACTGCGTGAGGTGAAGATCACGTGTCGGATCCAACACGAGAACGTCGTGAGAGTTTATGAGGCTTTGGGTCCATCCGGCCAACCTTTGCCCAGTGACCTCACTCAAGTCTCAGAACTCTACATCATCCAGGAGCTTATGGAAACTGACCTGAGTCACATTCTGGAACAGGGCCCTTTACCAGTGGCACATGCCACCTTGCTTTTTTACCAGCTGCTGCGAGGCCTTAAATTTATTCACTCAGCCAATGTGTTGCACCGTGACCTGAAGCCAGCCAACATCTTTATCAACACTGAGCAGCTACTGCTGAAGATCGGAGACTTTGGAATGGCACGCATCGTTGATCCACACTATTCACACAAGGTGACATATTGCTTCAGTTATTATTATGTACTGTAAAACACAAAGTCTTGTAAATGTAGAGGTCCTAAGTTTTTAACTGCTTTCAATGCCAAAGCAGTATGCGAGAATGGTTAGTATGGCCTCCCTCCCTCAGATGAGCTAAGTGTTGTTTAGCAGAATTGAGATTGAAACTTGCTAGATTGATTTAGCTCACAGTTCACTATTAAATTTAGTTATTGACTATTTTTATTTTAACTTTAAGAGATCCATAAAGCAGATTTTCATTCCCAATTATATATATATTTTTTACTAAAAATTAGTCAACTTTATACTTTTGTTCATAATTTAGTCAAGTTACATAAAACATAAGAGAGCCCTTTAAAATGATCAGTTTATGTGAGCTTAAAAATTCTAGCTATGTATTGGACCGAAAAGGTCAGTGTTGTTTTATTCTATTTAAATTCTTATTCTAGTTTCTAGAAAAAAAACAACACTGCAAATTTTGGTCAAACACACACCCAGAAATTGTAAACTAAAATAAACATATCACTTTGAAGAATAAGAAAATAAGGTACCAATTACCAAAATATTACCAATATATATAAACACCATTTTTAGAATCCAGAAAAAAGGCAGATAACAACCAGACCTGATCTATAATAAAACACCTAAGCAACAATTCCCTTTTCTGTCCCATTCTAGCTTGTTTTCACACTTTATAATTGAACAGAATCCCACTGTGCACTGAAGATAATGCTTTTCTCTACCTACTGAGATAAACCAGGATGAATTTCTCTAACATTCAGTGCTTGTATACCTGCTTGTCTACTGCACGTTTCATATTCAGACGGCCCGGCTCTGACCCTGCATTATCAACTCAAAATGATGTCCAGCGTGGACTGCATCTCCGGTGTACTAGATTTCAGAAGCCTTCTCAAATGTTATCCACGGTTTCATAATAATCAGTGTGAATCTTGACCTCGGCTGTTTCTGGATCAGGATGTGAAAGATTAATGCGGCTCGTCACTGCGCCTTTGTCCTGCTTTATTCTTGCCAGGAGTGAACAGTGTAATATTAGCAGAGCCTGTGAGGACAGCATGAATAGAGAGATTTGTGTGCGATGGCCAAGACAGAGCAAGTTATCATGGAAGGAAAAAGGGGCTCGGCTTCATTTGGAACTTAGCACGCACAAGGACTAGACTTCATCATGAAACCAGACTACCAAACTCAGATAAACGACAAAGCTGTTTGCTAAGTAATAAATAATCATGTCGAATAAAAACCTCCAGCAGTTTCATCAATAAATCTGCAACAGCTATTTTCTGTTCTTAGTTAATTTGACACCATCCTGCCACCAGTGCTCTAAATGGCTGCTTCTTCATGTTTGTGGTCTGGAAAAGTTTGTTCCAGACTCTCAGAGGGAGAGACAAACATCTTTGTTTAGGACTTTTGGCTGCAGGGGACAGGCACCTGGGTATCCAGATGTTGCTACACATGAGAGAGGTTGCAGACTCAAGTCTGAAGAAATAAACCATATACAACAATAATAAGGCCGGACATAGCTTTTAAAAAAAGGAATGACAGCATTGCCCTACATCTAACCCTAGGAGAAAGAAATTAGAAATGTCTAGCATTTTGGATAGCTTGCTCAGATGCACAAACCTCACATTTACTTTAGGTAATCACTATTATTATTAAAATATTTTTGTATAAAGTAAGCAGTACCAGATTACCAATATTAAGGATGAATATGTGCTACAGTAAATGGTGGTACAGTGGCTCATTGGGTAGCACTGTTCTCCCCTTGTCTGTGTGGGTTCCTCTCACAGTCACAAAAACATGCAGTCACTATTTGGAGACACTGAATTGTCACATAGTTACTTGGTCACTAGGATGCACAAAACAATGCATTGTACAGCCGGTACCAAGCCAGGATAAATAGGGAGGGCATCAGCATAATACTATAATAAGTAGCTTAAAACATTTGTTCAGTAGTTTTACAGTACTGATTTTGATGACATCTTTTTAATTAATGAAATAATTGTTAATTGTACAAATAAATGCTGCCAATGGATTAAGGAACTGTGATGTGTGCCTGTTTCTGACATGAATAAACCCTTTTTTGTTCCCATGCCTCAGACTGAGTGTTGTGCCAGTGGTCTGGACATGAAGACTCCCTTACATAAATGTGTCACTGCAGGCTGATTGTATCTACAGTATTTGTTCCATCGGTAGGTAGCAGTGCTCTCTTTTGTGTGCACATAGGGCTACCTGTCTGAAGGGATGGTGACCAAATGGTATCGCTCCCCTCGTCTACTGCTTTCTCCAAACAATTACACCAAGGCTATCGACATGTGGGCCGCTGGCTGCATCCTGGCAGAGATGCTAACTGGGCGGATGCTGTTCGCAGGTCAGCCATCATGCTCATGAAAAACGTGTCTGTTGTCACTGGTTTACCATTGTTCCTTCCTTGGAGCACTTTAGATAGATACTGACCACTGTATCCCTGGAACAAACTCACTCAAACTGGCTGGAACCTTTTATCTGCTTCTAACATCAACTGTGAGGATAAAATGTTTACTTGTTGCCAAATATATCCCACCTACTTAGATCATCAGTGTTACTTACTTCATGAATGAATTTCTGTTTGCGTCAGGGTTTTGATAGTGTTATATGAATTATAGTTATCTTTATAATTTTGTTGTGTGAACAAACTTCTTTAATTTGAGATCACTTCCAAATTATTATATTTAAAGTACAGTATATAAAGTTGGTGTACATCTTATAAAGGAAACCAAAAATAAATCTATCCATCCATCCATCCATCCATATCCATCTATCATTAGACGTTCTAAGGTGCTGTAGAGAATAACTTAACTTTTCATAACAATGCTAGTTAAATTTAGTTAAACGTCAGTGTTATACGCTGTAGGTGCTCATGAACTGGAACAGATGAAGCTGATCCTGAATACAGTACCTGTGCTAAGAGATGAGGACCGACAGGAGCTCCTGAAGGTCATGCCCTCTTACGTTAACCACAGCTGGGAGGTCAGGAGATCTCTGCAAGACCTGCTACCTGAGGTGGAAGAAGAGGGTGAGTAAAGTTCTCTTGATACATGGCTCAGTCCAGTGCAGTTTGTATCCCAGAATCCCATGGTGTTAATACACTACTTTCTCCTGATCCCTTTCAGCCATTGACTTTTTGGAGCAAATCCTGACTTTTAATCCCATGGATCGGCTAACAGCCGAAGCTGCTTTGTCTCACACGTTTCTCAAGCAATATTCCTGTCCTCAGGATGAGCCTGTCTCCCTGCAGCCCTTCCGTATAGAGGATGAGCTGGAGGACAACCTGGTGAGCGAACCTGAGCGCTGGGACAGGTATGTTATTGGCCTTTATGTTTAGACAGGCCTTCAGATTACATTCTTAAACAGCCTTGGTTTATGCTGGTTTTACTTTGTATTACTTGTACAGTAAGCAGACAATTATTCATGACAGGATTTATCTTCGTGCAATATTAGCCAAAAATGTTGGCAAATTAAATGTGTTAATGTTTAAGCAACCCCTCAATGTTCAATATCAACCATCAAATATTATACACTTTTAACTTGTAACAACAATTTATGAAGGGCTATTTTGTGTTTCCTCATGAACATAAAGACATTACAATATTGATTGGTTTGATGAGTTTGGTGAGTATAAACTTATCCTGTCCTTTTTGATACATTAGAAGACTTTCATTTCAAACCAACTCTTCTTGTTCAACATCAGGGCCTGACTTATTCTTTAAAATGTTCTGGAAAGCTTTCGCAGAAAAAATGAGGCATGTATAGCAAGGCAGTTTTGAAAAGAGTCTCAAACTGTCTTTGAAAGATTAAAAACCTTCACCAGCTCTTTACTAAGCACTGGAACTGACATGTACTAGTTTACTAACAATTCAGTTCTAACAGGGCTTCAGCATAGTTCTATTCTTGAACTGTGTCTACTGTAACATCTGCTAAATAACGAAAATATATTTGATTAATGTTATTAAATACATTAGTGTTTAATGTGTGTTGGTTAACTTCATTTCTTAAAGTATAGTAAAATTATTGTAATTAAATAAGACCCAAACATTGTAAACACATTCAGCCGGCAGACCCCTATTTTAGCATCATAAACATTTTGTCTGCGGACTGCTTATTGTTTTCAGAGATAGGATGGGAAAAAAATCCTAAAATTATGGTGCACCATGAAGAGAGGAATTAAGCACCAATGACTACAAACTGCTGAACAGGTGAAGTCTCAGAAGCAGCAAGAGTGAGCAAAAATTCCACCATAAAGACAACAACAAAAGTTAATTAACAGGCAGGGTGATATAACAGTGGTAAACATGCCTCTGTCCCAATGTTTTTTGTGTTTATTTAGTCAGCCACTGATTCTACAAGTTCTCCTATGAGAGAGGTCTTTAATTTTCATCATAGCTCTTCTGTCCTGTTTGACCTGGTTATCTGTATAAAATACACCTGTCCACAGCCTTAAACAGCCAGACTCCAAACTCAACCATTGCCAAGACCAAAGAGCTGTCGAAGGACACCAGGAAGAAAATTGTAGACCTGCACCAGGCTGGGAAGAGGGAATCTACAATATGCAAGCAGGTTGATGTGAATAAATCAATGGTGGGAGCAATTGTAAGAAAATGGAAGACATACAAGACCATTGATAATCTCCCTCGATCTGTGGCCCCATGCAAGATATCATCCCATGGGATCAAAATGATCATGAGAGGGTGAGGAAAAATCCCAGAACTACACGGAGGGACCTGATGAATGAAGTGCAGAGAGCTGAGACCAAAGTAATAAAGGCTACCATCAATAACACACTACGACGAGAGGGAGTCAAATCCTTCACTACTTAAGCCAGTTCATGTCCAGGTCCATCTGAAGTTTGACCAAATACTTATTTTCCACCATAATTTACAAATAAATTCTTTAAAAATCCTACAATGTGATTTCCAGGATGTTTTTGCCTAATTTTGTCTCTCATAGTTGAAGTGAACCTATGATGAAAATTACAGACCTTTCTCATCTTTCTAAGTAGGAGAACTTG
>JAYDZG010000002.1:4092080-4107165 GCA_034509265.1 Microcambeva bendego
TTCTAAGTAGTAGAACTTGCACAATCAGTGGCTGACTAAATACTTTTTTGCCCCACTGTAGATACTTATTTCTTCGTTGATTTCTACAGATTGTATTTTAAATATTTATCGACTAGAGTGCGGTAATGTTTACTACAGAAGCAAATCTGTAAGTTGCTCTGGTTAAGAGCATCTGCTAAATGAAAATGAAAATTCTAAATCCATTTCCGAATCACAGCAGAAGGGAATCAAAGAAAATGACCTTTGAGCTCAGTGACACTGAGGGCTGGTTAAATATAGCAGCATATAAAATTCCCTCTTAATTATGTCTCACAGACTTTCCTTGCTTGTTTTCTGTAGCCAGATGGTCTGATAGGAGGTGAAGGCTATTACTTACTGTTCAGAGATAAAGCAGGTGGAGGTTAATCAGGCTGATTGCCAGGAGGATGTCAGTGTTTCTGAAAGACAGACAGACTGATGCATTACACTCACATACTACTTAGTAATAATTGATTTGTAAGAATAAATACATGAATTATCACTATGATACTGCCATTAAAAGAGCATCGTAAGCACAGTGAAAACCCTCAAATAATTGTTCACAGAAACCACTATTATCCTGTTGTATTATGGCAATATCTAATTTATAATGCATTTGAATGCCCAATTATTAGGAACAAAATAATTTACAAACTTTGTAACACAGATATTAATGCAAAAGTCATTTATCCAACTTACACCAAAGAAAACACACTCACATGAATGATAGTCCTTACATATGGGTGTATCATGGGTACAGTGTTATGATCCGGTCTGTGGTAAGTGGTATATAATGTAAAGTAGATGTTTTTAGCTGAAAAGCAAACCAAACTGTTGAGTGCTGTTAATTCAGAGAAGACTCGGTTTTATCTTTAACAAAACTGCTAATAATTTATTATTAATATACCATCAACTTGCATGATCAGGAAGCTAATATCTAACCAGAGATATGTTGGGCATTTTTAGGCATTATTGGACCGCGTCCAATATTTCTATTTTTTCACAATTCATGGCTGCTCTTGGAGAGTGACCTATGCAAAAGTCAAGGGGTTACTGTAGCACTTATTTTGTGGATGGGTAATACCAAAGTCCCCGATTAACAGAGGTCCAGTTATTTTGTCTAGGATGTACTAATGGCCTTCTGTCCTCTGTTGCAGTCTGTCTTCCGATGTGTGCTGGAAACAGCCAGAGCAGTGTGGTTGTATGCAGAGTCTGTCAGAGCTGGGGGAGGCTTCGGAAGATGAGGTCCAGAGGGACCCTCGAGCAGGTTTATCCTCTTTGATCGAGGAAGCTCAGGTGGACCCTCGAAAGCACTCCCACAGCAGCTCAGCCGAGCGCTTTCTGGAGCACTCACACTCGCCGATGGACAGGCTAAGTGGTCTCTACACAGAAATAGACTGTGGACGTTCCTGCGACTACAAGGTGGGTTCTCCTTCCTACCTGGATAAAATATCATGGAGAGAAGGAAAGCCTCAGAACTATTCAGAGCCAAAGCTCATCCTGGACCTGTCCCACTGGAAAAACACCAACCAGACGTGCACCAGAGAGGGCGATGCTGAGCAGAATCATGATGAAGAACACAATGACTTGTTCCAGGAGATCTCAAACTGGGCAGAGAGCACACAGCTAGGCCTGTATTCTCCGGTTTCACCTCAGGAGCCTTTAACCCCGCCGAGCTCTCCTCCTTTACCTGTCTCTCCATCCATGCTCCCTCACTCTCACAGACAAACACAGACCCCTTCGCTACTACAGCATCCTAGCAGGAGGAGTCCTGCCTCTTTGTTTTCCTCTCCTCCTTCTCTGTTACCATCATCTCCCTCTTCTCCTTCTCCACATTCATCTCCCCCATTCCAAAGCAACGATCAAGTCTTGCCATTATCAAGTGCTGCAGAGAAACATTCCCGCTTCGACCTGGATGTGTTCATCTCACAAGCCCTGAGACTGTGCAGTCAGAGTGAAGAAAGCGAAGCTTCCGAGCATGGCAACACTGACTGTACTTCTGCCATCGGAGAGCACAAACCTTCCAGAACTCATAGTTCAACACCAGAGGTGCTTAAAACTCCAGCATATCACAAGGCACACTGGTAAAGCAGAGTTCAGACAACAGAAACACCCTGAGCCGGGTTAGTGCTTGTTTAGAGCTACTGCAGCAAGGTTGCATAGATTTATGAATGTGTCTTACTTGAAATAATACACAAACCATGTGTGGTTGATGGTGCTGTACATAAATAGATCCTGAAATGTAGAGCCTACCAAGAATCACATTCTTTAAAACAAATAGGCTTTAATAATAATAATAGTAGTGGAGTCCCTCCACTACTTTTGCAGCTCTAACAGTTTCCACTTATTAGTGATGGCTGTTTGTTGGGATTTTTAACATCATGTTTTACACTGGTTACATTCATGACAGGAAACGGGTACTCAGTACACATAGATACATCAGTTCACAAGTTTATATGAAATACAGTCCTGGAAACCGGAGCACCTGGCGTAAACCTACACAGACACAAGGAGAACATGCAAAATCCACACAAATCACACAGACCGCATCTGGGGATCAAACCTAGGACCTCGCTGTGAGGCGACAGTGTTACACAAGAGCAAAAAGGCGAAAAGTAAGGTGACTGTAATAAAAAGTGAATGTGTTAAATCCTTAACAATAAGAGTTTTAAAAGTGCAGCAATTCCAAAAGTCTTCCTAGAGGAGTTGAAGCGGTTATAGCGACAACCGTGAAATCCATAAAATGCCTGTAGGTTTAGAAAGGATGCCATGAAGGCTCCTGGAGGTGCAGTGTTTGGATGTCCTAATATTTATCCCCCAATGACCATATCAATTCTGCCTTAGTAGACTGCTAGGGTTAGATAAAATATATGTTATTTTTAAATGAATGCTTTCAACTTTGTTGAAGTTCATTACCTGTTTAAGCATGTGTGCCCCTGTGCACAAGCAAGAACTGGAAGTGTAAGAGATTTATCAAAACATTCCTGACCTATTATAATAGATGGAAACATAAAAATGCATTCTTCCTTATAAAAATAACTTGATGATTAGGGCTGTCAATCGATTAAAATAATTAAAATGTAAAACAACACAGTGGACCAAAATTATATTCAGGTGGATGTGTTTAATTTATTTTTAACTTTTAACACAGATTATCCTGTGATTGCTGGGGTTTACATGTATTTAAATGCAATGGATTTTCCTTTTCTCTCTCTAACTGTTACAGTAGAATAAACCCAGCTTAATTCATGGGCTCTGCTTTAAAGCAGGCATCTCTCTCTCTCATCAGTTTGTGTGATAATGCCCAGGGTTCTTTCTTGTTTAAGGAAGACACTTCAGATCCTTAAACCAGAGACCAAGTTCAGTCTTTAACCATCTGATCTTGGACACTCGCTGGTCAGAGGCTCTCACTACTCAATACCTGTCTGTTTGTTACGAATGCCTGTACATGCATAGATGATCCAGGGAAGAACGAGCAAGAAGATGAACACAGGGAAAGAACACAGGCATGCTAAAGAGAGAGAAGCACATAAATAGAAAATCCAGGGGTTTCCCCTTCATAATTACAGATTAACAGTTTAAGTTTTTATAGGTCATGGTGGTTTACCTCATGTATTGTTTTAAAAAGGCAACATAATCTGCTCATCCTGTGATGTTTTGGAAGGTTTTCCATACATGTTGGGTAATCCACTGTTGCAATCTGGCAACCCTTTATCCAGCATTGGTCATGGCTTTAGGACAAATAACCAATGGTCTGGTGAACTTGCAGTGAGAGTAGCATTTTCAGGATCCATACACCAAAACTTATTTTTTACACTTGTGTAATTAGTTTCATGCTTCTTCCAAGATTCCTGAAATTCACCTGGTATTCAGAGGAAATTTAGACTGTTTTACTGGCACCAAATACACTTTGCATCAGAGCTGCTTTTGATACGAATGTCCTGCTCCTATTAGTATTTCCGTTTGTCAGAAGACTGTTTTAAAATTTACACTTAATAAACTTAATCATTGTATTACCCAAATTGTGTATTAATGATTGGTTCCGCATGCTGCTGCAGCATGAAATGGTAACAAATGGTGCCACACAGTTTCAGCATCACACATTTGATTCCTGCCTCGGGTTACTGACTACATGGGTTTCCACCAGGTTCTCAAATTTCCTTTAACCTCTCAGTATATGACAGTAAATTCACTGGCTTCCCAGACTCTCGCCACAGTCTCTCTTTTATTTCATTACATTTATATTTTCAGCATTTAGCAAGATGGGTTTACCCAAAGCGACTTAGCTTTACAGTTACAGTTTGAGTAAGGGTGAAGGGTCTTACTCAAGGGCCCAAAAGCAGCAAGCTGGCAGGGGTGGGGCTTAAAACAGAGACCATATGATTACATATCCAGTACCTTAACCACCAGGCTACAGCTTAGTCTTCTCTTCATAAAAATGACCAAAATTACACACATTAATTAGGGTGGAACATTAGTGTTGTTTTTCCCCGTTATATTTCGTCTGCTTTCCTTCCACCTGCATTTGAAAACCATCCCCATGTATACAAAAACCTGAGCTGTCCTGGAATGGTCCAATTTCCTATCTAGGATGAATTCAAGCCAGATGTTTTCCTAAAACAATCCCTGGATCCATAGCAAATCTGACTAAAATAAAAAGTAAGAAAATACACGTTAAGGTACAAAAAAAAAACAATACACGGTTATTCCTTGTAATTTTAATTGTCATAATTTAATTAGTTCAAAACGCAGACAATTCTCACAAAGAATCCAAAAAGAAATGAAACAGTAATACAGTACATATGCAGATAAGGGTAGTACTTTTGTCTGAAGAGGGTACCAGACAGTTTAGAGCATGGCACAAACAGCATGGCAGCACAGGAACGACACTAACAGGCAGCAGCAGAGGAATAATTACATTCGCTTTAGGTTTCTTTGCGAATGCATAAGGAAATCAAATTCATTTAGTAGTTTCACACAAAAACGTCAATATAACATCAAGCATAAAATTGCAAAAAAATCCTTTTATTTTATTATCTGGACTGTAACTCTGCAGTTTTTTTTATTGTTGTCATTTTATTGATATGATAGTGTACACGAATTATTTGAAGCCAGGTGATATTGGAACATGATCTAAAAGGATATAACGCAAACAAAAAAAGCAGTAATTGGCACGTCTCCTGACTAATGTCAAATGCTACCATCTTGTGGCCACACACGTAACTGCAGCACTAACAACTTTCCATTGAAAAGGTTCCACCTTACAATAGTCAATCAGCAACATAACAGAAAAGCTGCTAAATAAAATAGTACATCACCTGCTGGTGTAAGTCAATCATTAGTTGCTGTGTCTAAACTGAGCAGTGTGTCTGTCTATCTGGATACTCTCTACAGTAAGAAGAAACCCGAATCATTGAGTGTGAGGAATCTCGCTTGTTAAATGAAATAAACCCTTACCTGAATTATACTGTTACATGTTGCATTCATAACCAGAGCATTGCATTAGTACACACTACAAGTGTATCTATGTCTCAATAGCACATTAGTCTTCTCTAGGACACGTTTTAGCCCAGATCACTTTCTAAAATTCAGCCCTCAAGGTAAATACAGATGTAGAAAAATATAGTTTGAATGATATTTATATAGCTATTGATATCTTTTTAATCACACCCACCTATACAGTTTTATTTCTTTTATTGAAACTAATCTTACGCAGCAGTGTAATAAACGTAACGATTATAATCACACTGCTACAAACCCAAAGACGAAATGACGTGACATCTCGCACTAGTTCCGGATATTTCATACATACATTTATAGTAAATAGTTTCGTCATTGTAGGCAACTGTAATGTGTTATTTCTAAATGTGATAATGTAAACACCACAGTACGGAAGTTACTGTATTGACAAACGGTACAGCACAACATTACAAGGCAAATGGCCACTGAAGCAGATTTGTTCATGATAAAAAAAAAGTTATTACACTCAGAGAGGAGAAATGAACATTGCATTGGTTTAAAGATCCCACATGTTTATACAAATCCGGTGAGGGTTCAGAAGCAGAGCATTAAACCAGGATCCTTATATCAACATCAGTCATGTGATTTATATAAACACTGTCGCCCTAGCCTGCATCTACACAGACAGGCACCAAAATGCTTACATAGTGACATTTACCGAGAGGCTCCGTAGCTAGATGTTACTGTTGCTAAAAAGCTTTTTTTCGTACATCTTGTACATAAGCGACTGTGTAACAGTTGTAGTGACCTCAAGAAGGAAATGGCAGTGATTGTGTTTGTTTCATGTTGTAACATAACAGTATGATTTTAAACCATTACAATAATGCACCAGTCTGACCCTGCTTGTCGCCTGAACTGTAACTGGAAATCGTCGCTCTAGTGTGAACCAATCAGACATTAAGGCCATGAAATTAGTAACTTTTATCAAAACAGAGCCAAACAACCTATAACCAATGACACTGACCTATATGTTAAATCTATTCAATTTAACACTTCAAAAGTTATATTAAAAATGAACTTATTAAAAAAAGAAAAGAAGCCTCACCTTTTATTCTGACTGTGTAACATTTGCTTCACTGTTCGAGAGGTTACGGACTGTGGGATTGAACTGAATTACTGATAAATGAATCACCCTTGAACATGATGTGCAAATGCTGGTGAAAAAGGCATTGGAAGCATGTTTGTAACCCCTTTCACTTGAAAATATGCTGGTAGTTTGGCAGAAACGGTGTAAAAACCCTCCAGTCTGACAGAACAATTTTCCTCTTTACAACCATTCATAATTCTCACAGAATATCTACATGTTAACAGTGACACTAAAAAATTAAAGCTGATAACTTACATCGTTTCCAAAATATCTGCAACCACAAACTATGGTATATCTAATACTGCTTTAGTCTGGTAGCCATATGATACAGGCTGCATCTGTTAAAAGTTTAATATAATAAGTTTGTTTTGTTTGAACTTTGCATCCTGATTTACCAATGTGCACCAATTTACATTTATTACAGGAATCGGCTCACAGTACTAATGGCATTTGGGTTTCGAGTGTAGAAGGGGCTGGTGTGTCTGTTTAATGTAAAGTAGGTTTTGGCTCCAGCCGCACAATTAGGCAGAATCTTGGCATCAATTTTGTTGGGTTCATTATAATATATTATTTTGGCATTTAACCGTATTGTCCCTAAACAAATACTTTTATATTTCCTGTCTGCCTGACTTTACACAGAGACAAATACACAGCAAATAAATACTTTTGCTGCAATAAGAAATACTGAAAAAAATTCTAGTTAATCTTTGGTTATTCTTTTTTAAAGATGAGGCACCTGCTTTGTGGCTTGGAGTTCATGGTGCCGAGTTTTCTACAGCAATCACATCAGTGTGAAATGATTGGTACATTTAGGCTTTCTTAAATAAAATATTCAGTCTACAACTAAAAACCTAAAAACTTATTTCCACAGTGCTGAAATGTTTCAAATGGAGTCTAGATCTTTTCCTCCTTGATTTGCAAGTTAAGAATCAAAACTTACAATCACTGATGATTACCAGGCCACCAGAATGCATAAACCAGAGCTTTGTATTATCGGTTCAAAGCCTGGATAAATAGGGAGGATCGTGTCAAGAAGGGCATCGGGCATAAAATAGGGCAAACCAATAATGCGGATCACGATCCACGGCGGCAACGCCTAACGGGAGCAGCCGAGAGAAGAAGAAAAACACATGACTGGGGATGTTTGGTGTGAATTTAAGTGGATAAAAAGATCAGTGTTATTCAACCAGATATATTGCAATCACAGCTTCTTGTAGTTTGACTGCTAGAAATGTTATATTTCTTAGATTTCGTTTACAGTAGTGAATGAAGATTAATTCTGAGATATTCCAAAATGTAAAAAACCCAAACAAACAAAAAAAGAATCATGGAATTATTTACAGTAGGAATTTAAGTACGCAATTAAAGTCAATATCCGTTCCTTTCAGTTAATGAAACCTAAATAGCTGAATAAATATTGCAAAAAACAGCCTTTTACCCAAAAAGAACTAAGATTTGTAGTGTTTTATTCTGCTCTCTACATGCTTTAGCTTTATTATTAAATAGCAGACTCTTGAGGTATGACCAATGCAAAAAGCATGTTAATAACTATTTACATTTCGCTAATTTGAGACCCCAAGCCATAATCTCAAGAAATACAGCAGTTTTTGCAGTGTATACTTTGCATGGCCTCATTAGTTTTGCATTGAGGTTTTGTGTATAAATTCCATGAAAAAGCTTTTTTAATGATAAAGTTCGATAAATCTTTAGCTTTGTGCTTTTAAAGTTTCACTGATCGTAATGTACTGCACTGTTGAATCTGACAATACATGCACGTCTGTTTTCTTTGTGTGTGTGTGTGTGTGTGTGTGTGTGTGTGTGTGTGTGTGTGTATAAATCTATGCTTCTACGTGCTCATCTGAGTACTCACATTCTTATCCATTATTAACATTTTTTTTGCATCACTGTTTGATATCACATGATGGAATAAGACCTACTGCTTCCAGGAACATTACAACACTAAAACTGAAAACAATAAAAGATACATTAGTTGAGTCTGAATAGTCTAGAGGCATCCCAGGCAACTTAAGAACACCCACCCCCTCTCCACACCATCTTCAGATTTCTAACTTTACTTCGACTCGTTTCCTCTCACCATTCCCAGCTTTAATAAATCTCTCCATTGCCTTCACCCCGTTACCCATCAGTACAATTTCTCCATCCATCGTTCACCTTCTCATACGTAAGGCAGGATGCCGTAGACGAACAGGGCCATGACGGCAGCACTGAACAGACCTGCAACAGGAACTGTGACGAACCAGGCCAGGAAAATGTTCCTGAAGAGACGCCAGTCTACCGCTGTCTGAGCGCGCAGCCAGCCAACAGCCACCACTGATCCCACCTGTGTGCACACACACGCACACACACACACACACACACAATCAGCAGCAGCCATGAACACGGCCTGTAAGCCGTTTAGTTACACGAAAGAAAAAAACTGGGGTAGTAAGAACACACAAAGAAGAACAGCAGAGTAAAGCTGATTTAGAAGAACAGGCAGTTAGTTGATTACTGAAGTGCTAAGGTAAGTCCATAAGACTTCAGGCGTTCCGATAAAACCACCTGGGACTGCTCGTGAACAAAACTCCACCCTACCCGACATACAAAGATCTAAATAAAGCTCATATCAGATGGTGTAAATTGACAAGAATGATCAGGTCTTTGCTACTCAGTTCACAAAACAGTTCAACTACTTACTTGGTAATTAACTGAGTACATCATGTAACTTTAAACCGAAGGATTTCTGGTAGTTGCTCAAGTGTATTAAGTTTATTAAACATAGGACAGGTCTATCAAGTGTACATTATTTGAATTTGTTATTGGTGGTAAGCTAAGGCACCGGAGTACGGTTTGCTGTCAACCAAGCTTAGGGTCCACCAGGTACAATTAGTTTTTTGGTTCCACATAGGTGACACATATGAAGCAATTCTTAGAAAAAAAACATACTTCGTTTCCACCTCTGTACATATGTAATATATAATACATGTATTGTAATATATCACATGTGGGACATTTAGTAGTCTTGCAGGCTTCACATGATTCTGTGTGTGTAAACACAACAGGCAGTGATCAGATTTCATTATGAGCATTTTGTAAATGCTTATGAAAATATGTTTACCATGGCGAGGTGGTAGTGTCACTATTTATTACGAGTAATTAGTGAAAAGTACTTATGTTTAACATTTAGTTATACATAGTGTGAATATAAATACAGGACCTGATATGCCTTTCCTGTTGCTTCCTGAACCTTTACATCACTGCCAAAACTCATAAAATTTGCAGTTTACACAATAAAAACGCTTAAATATTTACAATGTTTAATTTACTGTAAAGCATTTAAGCTGTACTTCAAATCTCATATTACACATAACCTCACTTCGTTTAGCTACTCAGAATACATGCTGGTTTTGACCAAGTTTTGTGGGCTCTCATAACTATTAATCTAAAATAAACTGGACACACATGTAAAACAAGTAATCAAGAGCTACATTTCTAAACTCTTTCCAAGGACAAGCCGTTCATACAGCGGATCGGATTTAGGCCATTGTTTCATAACCAGTATTTTTAGTTGAGCAGGAACATTAAGGAAGTGTAATGGAGATGGCACAGGGAATCTCATCTCAACACATGCTTTAGGTGTCAGGTATCTGGCAGACTTCAAAACCACTAAGGAAGCCATTTGGCTATTTTTTATGGTCAGTGTAACCTAAGATGCCATGCGAGGGAGGGGCTAAATCTGGATTGAAAGTCTAACAACAGAGCTGACAAGAGCAAGGAGACTTCAGCTATAAAAAGATCACATCTAACCGTTTAAAACAAATCTGCTAATGTATGATTACTAAACAGCTGTTACTACAAGTACTAATTTGTTCTGTAATGACAATTAGTGCTTTTGTTTTGTACTTCTGGACTTGAGGTAACCTGCAAAAAATAGTGAATTCGAATTAAGACTAAAATGATTTTGGCTTCCGGACATGCAGACTTCTAGACGACGGAACATCCGTCTGCATGTTGAGACGTCTTTCAGACTGGACACTACAAAACATGTTCAGGTATTAAGAGAAATGACAGACACGTACCGCCTTGCCCTTTCCCAGATCTTCATAGTTATTTTTTTGGATAAAGAATGGGCTGGAACAAGACATACTGTTCTCTTTTTCCTTGTTTGGCTCTTAAAGCTTCTTAAAACCCACTCCCTCTTATAATGGCTTATTTAACGATGTGGACTAACATTTCAAGAGGCTCCAGAAAACCATTAAAGTGCTTAAACAAAAAGAAATGAATGTGAATTAGTATTTTGAATTACAAAAGGTTTGGGGTAATGGGTTAGGTAGAATTTAGAGCTGAACTAAAAATGAACATAATATGAATGTAGTTTTCAGCAAAAGAGCATTTAGAGATGGCTAAATCTTAAACTAGGAACATTAAAGCCCCCCTGAACAGATTATTTTAACTAAAGATGCACACTAATGCTTTTGTTTGCACATCATACAATATTTTCTGCTTTTTGCCGACGCTTCTGATCCAAATTGTACATGTATCGGCAACTGAGGATAAAGGCTTTGCTCAAGTGCCCAACAGTGTCGACCTAGCCTAGTGGTGGTCCACAAACACCAGTCTCAGTGGGTCCTTTACTAACAGATAGAATAAAATCATTTTAATAGGCACACCTGTCAATTTATTGATTATTTTAGCCATATTTACCCCATAGAATAATTAAAATTATGTTATTTATTCATGTTTAACCAAGAGACCACCCAAAAAATAATTCATCTTTCTAAAATTAATGAACAATGTAAAAGAAATAAGTGTTCAGGGAGACTTTAAATTGATTGAAATGATGAAAATTGTAACTATGATTTCAGAAGTGAAAAATCGTTAGCTCTTTTATGATTATGCTACTAAAGCTCCGGGGTGAGTCCTAAACTAACAAATCTTCTCTAGACCAGCTTCGGTACCTTGCAGTGAGTGGAGCTTATAGGAACGCCCACATTTGAAGCAACGAGCACTGTTAGAGCACTCATTACTTCAATGCAAAACCCACTGTGGAAAGACAAAGACAGAGGAGGAGACTGAAATGCAGACAGAGGAATACGAGACGCCGAGTGAACCCAGCACAGACACCACAAATATGAAACATCCTGCCATGAAAACAAAAAGGGATAGACACACAGTTCTGTTCGACCCTGTATGCACCGAGTCAGAGGTTTAGAGGGAAGGAGGAAGCTCTTTTCCTTCTTTCTAGAGAGCGCGAGCGTTGCATTGCCCAACCGACTGACGTGTGTGCAATTGAGCCGGGTGATAGTTATCGGAAACAATTTCCAGACAGATGGTGTTAGAACTGGGACAGTGGGAATTACATAAAGATTAGAGTACATGATTGTCGCCCGAGTTTGAGGTTCATAAAAAGCTCTGCTGACTTCGATGATTACATGTCTCATGTGTACATAAAGTTTTTTTTAAAGTCAATATAAATCAATGATTCTTCCGGTTCTCACAGCTTTAGTGTACTGTTACACATGGTTTGTATTAAATTGTTGGGACTGTAACAGGAAGGACGGTAAATGAGGCAAATGACTTAAGCACAGTGGTCTAGTAGGTTGGAGACATTGCAGCGCATCTGTGCCCTCTGAAAACAGGAAGCTCACTCTCTCCAGCAATCACTTGAACCGATCTTTACCTTGCAGTGCGTGGTACTGATAGGGAGTCCAATATTGGACGCCAGCACAACAGTGAGCGCCGAAGCCAGCTCAATAGTGAATCCACTGCGGGGAGGGCAACAAAAGATCATTTAATGAATCATACCTCAGTATAGTCCAGTATCGCCAATGCATGCACAATGGAAAAGTACATGCAAATGACATGCACAGCTACAGAATTTCACCAGGGCATGCAAAAATAAATGTACCATGCAGATTACTAGCAGTACATTAAAATGTTAAAAAGGTAAATTTAAATGGGCCTTTTTATGAATACACGCAGTAGTTGTAAAAAAAAAATGGTGCAGTAGTAGGGAAATCCTCAATTCCTTCAATTTTGTATTATTTATCTAGCAGGGACTAAATTACAATTTTGATGTCCTTAATGACTTCTACAAACAAGATGTCAAACTTAAGTCAAAGATTTTTGTATGACAATAGTGACACTGTCTCCTATTTTCACTTAAGGTTCATCAGTCAAAAGGAAATATCATAACATGCTGTTTGCGATCCCAAATAAAATTACTACTGCTTTACTTATTTACTCTTTGGTTACATTCATGACAGATATGGTAGTTACAAGATTCAACAGTTCACATGTTTCTACTGAACACAGTCAGACAGTTTGGGATGTCGTAGTCACCTCACTTGCATGTATTTGGACGGGTTCCATGATCCACTTAAGGAGAACATAAGGAGAACATGCAAACTTCACACAGAAAGGACCCAAAACACCCCATCTGGGGATCAAACCCAGGACTACCATGCTCAAACTAGACGAATGCGAATGAGTTTTCTACTTCTTGATAATGTACCAACAGAGCCTGTAGGTCATGTAATGTAGTTTTTGGAGTATTTATTAGCTGTGAAGAGTTCTGAGTCTGAGAAGGGAAAAGCCACAAACTTACAGATTGTTGGGCAGTCGAGATTAAATCATTCAAGAAGACATTCAGGCAATGGTGACAGAAGAGCAACTGTTGCTGAAATTGCTGTAAGACTGGCGATGGGGTGAATGATTCACAAAACACTGCATAAACATGTGATCATTGCTAAAAATAAATGTGGTCCAATGTGTTCATAGAAAAAGCAGTTGTAAACTTTTGACTGAGAACCTTCTGGTAACTCTGTGAGGCTCTTTTCATCACAACCAGGCTACAGAGTTAGCAATTTCTTATTAGTGGTAGAGAAATGAGAAGTCATTCTCAATAAAGGGTAACCAAACACGAGGCTCATCTCGGCTCAGGCATATAATTAGTCCAATCAAGAACAGTCATGATCCATGTGAAATCTTAGAAATCCTGGCCAGTTCACAGCACATCTGGTACATTTTTCTCCAGCTTAATGGTCTGGGTGCTATCTCCTGTATTTACGTAGATGAATGGCTCATTTCTATTGTTGTGGATGGGTCTACTGCATGTCGTTTCACATTGCCTGGTTTGTTTTGAGTTGTTTCTAGTGTCGCCATTAGAGAACAAGGTCATAAAGTTTCCATGTACAAGCGTTGGGCTAAATTTAGCAGACACGGGCAGTTTGGTGAGGAGGGAACAAATAGTGATAAGTGTTATCCTTAGTCAAACATCCTATCCTTAACGGTTGAACTCACTCCACTGTTACATGCACAGAAAATTAGGGACAAATCTGCAGCCTTACAGGTTTAATCTGGATTTTAATAGGGGATAAACACTGGTGACCCAGTTGGCAAGCAAGTTTTTTTTTTACAAAAAAAACCTCCTAATCAGCATTATGACCAGAGGAATGTTTGGAAAATGATCAGGAGACGTGAGAGAAGCCTGCATAATGGAATTTCTTAACTTCAGCATTAACCATGAATAAAGCAGGCCTGTACCTTGTAACACAAAGACATGGTTAGAAATACATGCACACTGGAATGTAAAAATTGAAATCTTGTCATGCTCATGCATAAGCAACCATGAAATATCAGTAGGAGTGTGATCTCACCTGGATGGTGTGATGGGGGTGAGGTCCTTGCCCATAGTCTGGATGACGCGGCGCCCCCAGACCCACAGGCCGGCACAGATGCCCACACCACCATAGAACAGCAGCCACACGGGAGTAGCGGCATCCTGCATGACTCCACCCTGGTCGTAGATCATCCATAGAGCTACCAACGGGCCAATGGCATTACTACCAAGAAAATGACAAATTTATAAAAAATGGTTAAGAAATGGTTAAGAAAATCTTAAGAAAAAACACCAAGGGAACAAAACTCAATTTAAAGATAGTTAGATAGTTGTAAGAGATCTATTCAGAAGCTCATGTGATGAATCAAACCACCCATGCCAGACTTCGCTCCCCATGAATTCGTGTTGCCAGTTTACCACCGAATGTTTCTTAGCCCATTTTGATAGATAAGACCAATGCAGACCAGAGACAAACTCACTTAAATTGAGGATTAACTGTTCACTTGCTACCTACTATAAGAAAACACTTAAAGATGTTTTAATTTTGATTATATTTTTCCACAATCATTTACAATCGCTCATATACACACTGGATTCAGCAACACGAGACTGCTTAAAAGCATAAACGTCAACAGCTTGTGAGTAGTAGCACAGCATTAGTAGTAGAGAAGAAACAGAAACTAACTCTTTAACCAATCCTGCTTTGCAATGAGCTTAGGACCGCCCACTCAATTAACATACAGGTGCAGAAATACATAAACAAATAAATAAATGTAGAAATGTGGAAATAAATACATTAATATGAAAATACACCGATAAATGTATAGATAATATAAGAA
>JAYDZG010000002.1:4132827-4143994 GCA_034509265.1 Microcambeva bendego
ATAGAGAAGTTTGTCAGGAATCCAGTATAAAAAAAAAAAAACTATGCCAAATATGAGCAGCCGAACAAAAGAAGAAATTTAGTGTATTTATAGCCGGCATGTGTGTTTACTCTGATAGTGAAGATTTCAATATGTTTTAGAATAAACATTATTTTAGAACCTAAGTTATCACAACCATTTTACTAACCCTTTAACAATAATTACCTTGTGAATAAATCAACTGCTCCCAATTTTTGCAAGTATCTACTGTTACCCTTTTGCCAGGGTGTTATCTTTCCAAATGGCAGGGGTGACCCACAAGTGCTGTAAATAGTTCTGCCATAGCCAGTCTAGAGGAAAGCCCGGCCAGCTGTCCATCCACAGTCACCTCTCAACACACACTACCAGAACGTAAACCTCCGTTTTATGTGCATATATGACTAGTAAAAAATATATTTTGTATGAGCAGCTGTATGCACCATTGGGTGTATTGTGACTTCCAGGGCACAAAATAACAAGTGCAAGTGGTTCTGAAGAATCTGGAGAGGTTTACAAAAATTATGACCACATATGTGACAATATTTCTCATCAAGCTCGTGGGGAAAAAAAATAGTAGGCGAGTATGAATTTTTTAAAAGGGATCTGGCAACACACCAGCAATGACAGCTCAAAAGTCAGAGCAGCTCTCAGTAGAAGAGGTGTAGCTCGTTATTGATGGCAAACCGAAGCTTTCTGAAGCAATGAGGCTTTCTTCAAATGTAGATAGATAGATAGATAGCTAGATAGATAGATAGATAGATATACTTGAATTTCCTGGTAAGACTAAAAAGTTAATGAAACAGTCATTGATAAATGAGAGATTTCATTACCATTGAGAACAGATATTAATAAACAATCTACATCCTTTGGGATTTTATCCCCTGTATTCAGGGCCAAGTCCATCTTCTGAAGTGATGCCTTGTCATTTATATAGCTGACATAAATGTTAGCTATGTAAATGTATTGAAACACACGCTCCTCTCATCTTGTACGAGCCTTGAAGCATACACCAGGATTTGTCACATTTAAAATCTCGTCTCATCAACCAAATATCAGGTCTTGATCTCGTCACACCCCTAATAAACAGTGTATATTTGAATGATGTAGGATCACTTAAACCACACACTGTGGTCACATGAGCGTCAATACATTTATTCAGACACGTCTTATACCTAAAACTGTGTCAGAAAAAAAACAAAGAACACTTGGGTTCTGCTGTTGTCTAACAGGTTTTAAAAACAGGTTTTTTGCATCCAAGCACCTTAAACTGTAAACTAAGCCTGATGAACCAGAATCCTGACTAGAGCAGCCACATATGATAATAATCAAAGGTAACAGTGAAAGTACTTTGTTATGCATACCAGGATAAAAATATAGGATTTTAAGATATTAACAGTAAGTGCTTAGGTGGCAAAGAGGTAAAACATGCCAACACATCTCAAGCTGGAGAGTTAGAGCTCTGCTAATGGAAGGCCAGACCCAGAGGAGAATCCTCAAAAATTCTGCAATTACAATTACTGTGGGCCGGTCTGTGGCAGCAGGGTGGGGAATAAATCTAAATATGAACCGCCTTCTGAAGGTGAAAAGAAGCATTTGGTTACTACACACTGCATCATACACAGTATGTAATTAAACAAAGTTCATTAGACTTGTATCACTGACTTCTTGGTTAATCTTTTTTGCCGTTTATTTCGTCCATCTTTTGTGAACAGAGCAGTACTTCATTTCCTGCATCACTGGAAAAGTAAATTAGTCATGTCTTCTTATTTGTAATATTGAACGATTTTATCCACATTCGTCTCTGTAGGCATTACAAAATCTTACATAAGGAGGTTGCTACAAGCAGTAAAAGTCATGGCCGTTTCATTCAACTAGCGATACACTTTCTTCGACTCTTTGAATTCAACTGTATCAAAGAATTACTGGTCTTAGTCCAACTAAACAGCAAAAGAGTTCAGATTTCTCTCTACTGAAAGACACCCAGTGTTGGTGTTGTCTGGGATACACACAGTGCCTTGGCAGGAGAACTGGAACTCAAAGCAATGTACGGAAAGTGTCCGAGCAGGAGCAACAGGGAGTGTGCCTGATGAATCATTCTCTATTTTGTGGAAAACTATATCTCATCCATTATTAGAAGTATGACTTGTGAAGTGGCACAACCTTTATACACAGAAAGAAGCAGCAAAGCAAGAGTCCCTGAAAGTCACTTATAATTCTCCTCAGTAAATCCAGCTGCCCTTAATGTCCTCACGACTGAGAAAGGCTAAATAAATATGGTGTTTTGAACTGACTGGTATGTCCATGACTTAACCAAAGAACAGCTATTATAAATAAACAAAAGCTGACTTGCATTGATTTATTTTGCTTCAGGTAGGTGAACATGGGAGTGAACTATTTCATGAGTGATGACTTGTCTGAACTGTAAAGGACTTGAAACATTAATTCATTCATCCAGGCTGTTGGCTGCAGTTCGTGCATACACTAACAACAGCCGTCAAGAAGATCAGGCTTAAAGGCTTAGTCTTTAATGGAATTCAGTGTTCAATGATTTTTGTATGAAATTTAGTATAATTACTAAAATATTATTTAACAACCCAAATATGATTTAAATGTTATACATAATTTTAACACTAGAGTTAAGTAAATAGTTTAAGTTGGGGTTATTTGATCTGGAACAAAGGTTAACAAAGCATGCCCCTCCCAGCATACATAAATCTTTACAAAAGTTTTACATGAACTTACTAATGTTTAATGTCAAGTCATGTCACATTGCTTTGTGATGGTTGGCATCTTTCCCAATCCCCTCTCATGTCACAGTATTTTATGTCATCCTACAGAAATTCCTGAGAAGAGGGCTGTGTCAAAAATGTAGCCTACTGAGATCCCCTATTCTGACTGGATATAAGAGCTCCACGTGCTTCCTCAGTCACAAAGGCAATCCCAGCATCCAGTGCTGGCAAAATCCAACATGGTGAAAGGAAGACCAGAGTAGCGATTTATTGGTTTCTGGTACACTTAAAACGATGGTACCTGGAATGGTAGCCAGCTGGGTCACCGGCCCCTTGGTTCAAATAGTCTGAGGCTAAATCTGTCAAACTGACAGAGGGCCAAGAAAGTTGATGATCTATTCGCTGACCATGACAACTTGACCAACATCATTTGACCCACTGTCATTGTTGGCTCATTTCACCAGAACAATCTGCAGTATGTAGTTCAAGGCACTGACTTGTTCCAGTCTTCTCCCTTCCACCGTAATATCCAGAACTTCGTGGTACAACACTGCAGCTCATGATGTAGCTCCTTCAGCAAATCCTTGTAGCTCAAGGAAATGTTAAATCCTTGGCATGTTATGATATGTGATTGAAGTAGTTTTATTACATAGTACAGTATGTTTCATTAACAATTTATATTCAGTTTATATATAAAATACTGAAGCTGCCCTATGTGTGGTAGCACCTTGATAAAAAAAAAATCACTCACTAAATTTTAAAACTGCTTATCCAATCAGGGTCATGGGGAGGGATGGTGCTGGAGCCTATCCAACTATCCAAACTTTTCATTGAGCACAAAGCACACAATAACACCAGGCAACCAGTCTATTTTGGGGCAGAAATATAAACCTGCTATTTGCCAATCGTGATAAATACCTTGTCCAATTTTCATTTACCTTTTAGGTATTGAGCAGAAACGTTTATCCAGAGCAACTTACAATACTGAGACATAATACTGTCTAAGTGGTTGAAGCCAAAGCCAAGTGGTTAAGGGATCGGACTAGTAATCAGAAGGTCACTGGTTTAAGCCCCATGATTGCTTCTGTAGGGATAAAGTCTGCTAAATGCTGAAAATGTCTGCTAAATGTAAACTATTGAGGACTTTCCTCAGGGGCCCTCCAGTGGCAATGGTGGGACCTGAACCAGCAGCGTTTCCATTGCTCATCAGTACATTTAAAGCTGTGCTACTTTGTCTTAAGTATTGCGGTATATCGTACCATCCCTAGCACTGATGTTTAGGCCTGCCACCATAGTGTGCTCAAAAAGTCAAATAACCGTAACCAACGTGTATTAATAACAATTAAGACATTAACTCTTCCGTTTGGTCATCCAAGGGAATGAAAATGGAAGCTAGCGTTCACAACTCAAGATAAAGTGTGGCAATACACCGAACGCTTTATTTCAGGCAAGCCTTTAGATGAAGATATAAACACCAAACAAAGTATCCATGTTTAGTTTTAAATGTCTGAAGAACACAACGTCCACATGGTATTTGGGGAGCTTATTCAGAAATATCGACTTTCTTACTGAAACACTTGCAGCATGTCCACGCTTTCACAAAGAGCTCTGGACCTACTAGCTTTTAGGAAAGAATCTCACTTGCTTAAAGCTACATGGTAAATTTATTGACTTTACTGTACTTTACTTAAATGTGTTAGAGCAGCATGCAGTCAATTACATTCCAGCCACATACTCCCAACTGATAAATACACTGGCAGTCACATGGACTGCTCAAACATAATACATTATATATAGATATTTCTTCACACGCTGTCCCTACTCACGTAAACAAAGACTTGAATACAGCGATAAACACACACACAGACATGTTGGAGTCTAATGATTCAATTAAAAACAATGTCACGACATAAATTATGCTCCTAAACCTTCAGCATGGTGCCATTTAAATCGCCAATGTGAATCACAACGATCACAGCAAAAGCTTACTCACCGATCAATAAGAGAAATAAGTCCAAGAATTCTTCCAAACTGGACTTTATAACGGCGAGGGAACTGGTGTTGAGTAAATCGAGTCACGGCTGAGATTCCAACACGCTTCTGTAACACTACCCAGTCAGAGAGGCAACCATGTTGTCCTGAGTACTGTTGCCTTGCATCCGGGCGCTTATGGGTGGTGAGGGGGTGGTCGCGAGAGGGAGAGCGACAGAGAGAGAGAGTCCATAAGCTAATGTAAACGAGCAGAAAAGGAAAGCTAACACAATATAATTATTAACTACAGTCATATGAATGAACAACGTGTATTGTTTTGTTTTTCGTTTGCTACACTAATGTCTTTTTTTATTATTTTAAGCCTACACACGGTACACCCATGTTGCGTGCTAATTAGCTAAACAGAAATCAGTTTACTGTGCATTTCACAATCGAACATACATTTGGATCCATAAATCTGATACATTCTATCTATCTTTCTATATTACTATTGTAGAGAGCTAGCAACAGCCAACAACTAATTCATTATGTGTGTAAACATACTTGTCGAATAAAGCTAACTCTAATTATCAAGTGTTCTGTTCTATTTATTTATCCAATATTTCTTTCTTAAAATATACAAAGGGGCTTTCATGGCCTAATTTATATCATATTGCATATAGGCTTATTATTTACCAAAACATTACAAAATTATCTATTGCAATTCTCTCGTCACTTGTACCACCCTGTACTGGCCAAGAAGAGCTGAAACTATGCGCACCCACTCCAAAATTTGTGCTATCAGTGACTACATTGTACTTTCTCTTATACCAGTGGTGGAGAACAAAGAGCCTTACTACATATGAAGAAACACTATGACCTCAGCTAGTTCCCTCTATTACTCCAGGTACCTCGACCAGGCAGTAGAGGTCGACCTCCCCTCCTCAGTAACAGCCAAGGAAGCTTGAGAGCTTGAGAGCTTAAGCTTTCTTCAGTGATTTGTTCAGTTCAGTACATTTTCTTTAATCCCTTCATCCTAATTAGGGTCGGGGAGGGGTGCTGGAGCCTATCCCTGCGCTTCAACGGGCGCAAGGCACATGGTAACACTGTGGACGAGGCGCCAGTCCATCGCAGGTACCTATAGGACAATACAGTGTCTCCAAATAACAGATAGTGATTTAACATTTGTCCTCCTTGTACTGTATAGAACACTGCATCAATGTTGTGTCAAATGTCAGGTCTGGCTGAGAATATGAAAATATAACATTTATATTTTCAGCATTTAGCAGACGCCTTTACCCAAAGACTTACAGAACAGTTACAATATACAGTCTTGGCAATTGAGGGTTAAGGGCATTGCTCAAGGACCCAACAGCAGGAACCTAGAAGTGGTGGGGCTTGAACCGGCGTCCTTCAGTCCAGAGCCCACATGGTGTGTGTACAAATGATTTACTGCTACCACAGGGTATTTTCTGTGTTTGCTGATGCAAAACATGCCAGTAGGGTGGAATTACACAACAGATCACATGTGCTGAGTTCACATATAAGCAACATGGTGTGTCTTAATATATGTGCACATATTAGAGGAAACCACTCTTTACCACTGTCTCTGATTTTAACTCCAAGCACTCAGTTAACACAAGAACATTATCAAAAATCATTATTGTTAAATAATACATTGTAGTTTTGAGTGGTTTAGTTGTGTGAAACATAGACATAAATACATGTGCTAGTTATTCTGTTTATCAGTACCAAACCCTGTGCCAAACCCTATAGTATATCAGTATTTTACCCTGGGAGGTACACGCAGGTACACAAACACATACCTGTTTGATAAATTATTTGATCATTAACCATTTAATTACAAAGAAATTGTGTTTATTTAGGTAAAATTAAGTCATATTATGCTTAAAAATACCCATAACTCATTACACCTACTAAATATTATTTCATTGTCTGTACCACTGCTTTATTTTATTAAAGTTCCAGGACCACCCCAGAGGGGTCACCAGTCTATCACAGGGTAACTGTGTAGCTTTGGACCGTGGGAGGAAACTTGAGCACCAAGAGGAAACCCACACAGACTTAACAATGGGGAATACATTTATGCTGTTTAATATTTATGTTATGGTTAATCCATTTCGAGTGTTTTAATACCCATTCTGATCATATGTTTTAATACACTGCCGAGCCACCAGGTGGCACGATTCTGGAACTGTTTTCACACAAGACAGTTAAATAAATCCTGCTTTCTGAACTTCACCTGTTGTATCTTGCTGTTGAAGTTCTTAATGTATTATTAGACCATTTCCCTGGGTGTTCAATTTTGCATGTTACTTCAATAACTATTTGTTTATTCATTAAATATAACATCACCTGTAAATGGAACCATACCCTTCAATACAACCCCATCATTTCAGTTTGTTGCTATATACAACCGAATAATTAATTATATCTTTTTACCCCTATAAGCCCCTAATTTAAGATAACATCCAGGTGGCATCTAGTCACTTACATCAGTGGTTTGGTATAAAACATTACATTTTTAGAAAACACTGGACATTAAAAAAAAAAAAAAAAGATGATGTGATTTCTTGATTCTTTATTTAATTTAGAAAAGTAAATTAGGCTAAAAATAAACATTTCCAGTATGTTCACTGATACATTTCATTGTATTTTATAACCACATTAAAGGGGTGGCACGGCGGCTCAGGTTGTAGCACTGTCACCTCACAGCAAGACGTGTTCTCCCTGTGTCTTTGTGTGTTTCCTTCAGGAGCTCCAGTTTCCTTCCACAGTCCACAAACATGCAACCAGGTTACCTGGATAGACTGAATCCTCATGTAAGTACCTAGCCAACCAGTGCATAAACCAGTGCTTTTTAATGCCTGTTCCAAAGCCCAGATAAATAGGGAAGGTTGTGCCAGGAAGGGAATTCTGTGTTAAAACGATGCCAAATTAATAATGTGGTTCACATTCCACTGTGGCGACCCCTAACATTATGCATATTATACATGTAAAACATACCTCATAACTTTAATTATTAATGATAATTTTTTATTGGTTTGGGATCAGAGGTCACTAATTGTTGCTGTTTCACACCTGGAATTTGTCCCTTTTTGCTTGATATGACACTTTGTCATCAATTATTAAATGATTTGATTGTCTGATTTTCCTCTTCATGCTGCACCAAACAGTTTATTTATAGACAGAGCTGGAATTCACTTACTAATAGTGGAAGGCTGTAATTGACAATTCAATTAACGCTGTTAATGTTTTGGCCGCTTTCGCAACTTTTGGGAGTGTGTTGCAAGCAGCAGTTTTCAACTGTTACTATTTCCAAAATACAATAAAATCGATAAGTGAAACCATGAAATCCTTTTTTCCGCTTTCTACCATTTGTGTAATGTTTATAGTCCTTGTAATGTGTGTTGTATATACTATCATGATTATTATTGTCGCCAAGGCAAAAAATAATTATAAATAAAAAAACACCCTTTTGGTTTCTTATCAATGCAGGGACTCTGGTAACTGAAATCAATCCTAGGCCTAATGCAATCTTATCACACAACGAATAACCATGCCACCATAAACATTTAGTAACTAAATCCAAGGTTGAAAAAAAGCGTATTTGGAATAAACCATGCAGCCACTAGGACATGAACATTGTCCTCATTAGTCCACAAAATCTGTGTTTTGGATTCAATCAAGGACATAAAAACAAGAAAGAGCAAATGAATAAAAGTGTAGATAGAACAACATTAGCTAAGACTATGAACTATTTTTCTTTTCTTCCTACAGTAAAAATAAAATATAATTTTAAAGTATTTGTTAAAGTAAAATAGTAAATCCTCACGTCTGCCACAAAACCTCATATGATCACCTAAACTTCCAGGAGCACAGCCAGCATACATTCCCACAAATCATAGCAATTGAGGATGTGAAATTCGTAAAGCTGTGGTACGCCCTGATTGGGTAGGCTGCCATCAGTCAGTGGGAGTGTTTGTGTCTGTGTGAGTGTGTGTGTAAAGGCTGAGTTTGCAATTGAAGTCTTGTTTTTTAGAGGACAGGAAAGCATTCAGAAAGGGACCAGGCTTGCTGTCTGGACACTCTCTGCTCCTGAAGAAAGCTTCTGCTTCTGAAATGACACTGCTCGAACTGCTCTTCTCCTTGATTGGGCTCTGTGTTGTCCTCTGCTGGCTCACAAGGGCTCTAATAGTGCTTTCTCCAAAATTCTGTTACCCTCTTCCAGAGAATTTTTTCACCTCAATGGGACAGTGGGCAGGTAAGACAGATTTAAAATCTTGATTAGGTTGTCAAGTGTTTCCTAATCAGTGTTTCATGCTTCTATTTGGCTAACAGAAGGAGACATAAAATACATTACAAGGAAAAGCAGGCAATATGTTTTGTTGGTAAATGTCTTACATCGACAGAAACTAGAAACAAAAAAGAAATGAGAACTATAATGGGTATTACTTTAATTAACAATTCAGTTCATGCAAGGCAGAATCCCATCTGCCGTATTGTTCTTTCCATTATGAGTTCATTTTTATTATTGTGTGATTGTCTACAACAAGCCAAAAACAATTTAAAGTGGTTTCAGCTGGCTTTTACAGACAATTTCTTACTGAAATGGTGATGGGAAAATGTTCTTGAATCAACTTGCACAAGTAAGTTTCCAAAGTATAGACACTCCCTCCATGTGGCATTCCACATTAAAAATGCAAAACGCTTTTGCTGGGTCTCCTTGTTCCCAAGCTTTGTCAGTTCTCTGTTCTTGATATACTAGAGGCAAAAAAGGCAATTAGAACGCCATGTTCCTGCTTGTATTACATGATTTTCATTCTCTTTACTTTGACAAGCTCTTCTTGGCATGCATGAGTGAATAGCCATTCAGGACCACTTTATACTGTCATTTTGATTATGTGTGTAAATGTTTTTTCTTCTACCTATTTATATGCCAAACACCTACTTTATTTTTCTCCTACTTGGCTGAAGTGTTACAGGAAAAGGGAGGAAGGCTGGGTTCAAAAGAAACATCAGAGATGATGCTTTGTGGGATCGGACAAACAAACAGGGCATGCTTTTGGAGAACACGCTGAACAGCTCCCTGCTGCAGTGCTCTCTGATCCCTTAATCAAGCATCTGGGCACATAATGTCTCTTTGAGAACACCCTGTTAAACCAATGACACACATTAACACTGTTTCGTAATCTGCTTTGTGTATGTGATTAGTATCTTAATTGGTGAGTTTTTGTTTGCAATTTAACATGGGGGGGGGGGGGTTACCACAGTAAAGACAAACCAAAATAAACAAATAGAAGAAATCCTAACCTTAAAATGACATGGTACTCTTTCAGTGTCTTTAACCAACAAGATCACATGGAACCCATTTCTAAATTAGTTTGTGACAGATAAGTCACAGTGGGTTCCTTTGGGGTAAGGATAGCCCACCACTGCTGAATCCAGGTACATTGGAATCAGCTTTGTTTATGTTTGATGGGGGTGGTGAAGCCCAAGACTGATGCCTGGTCAAAGGTATTTCACACCCAGGGTTTCCCACTGTGGCATTAACCAGGTTAAAGTTTTTCTTTGTATGAACAAGCAGGCTTGTATCTATAATCACAGGATTTCTGTTTCAGTAATCACTGGAGCCTCCGAAGGGATCGGAAAAGCTTATGCACAAGAGGTATAGTTGCTATTCTAACAAGTACTAACTGGTAATTCAGTGTCTAAATGCTTTACTGCCTGTTAATAATTTTTAATATTAAGCCTGTAGTAAATGGTTTGATTGGTCTTTGCAGCTTGCAAGACGTGGGCTAAATGTGGTTATCATCAGCAGAAGTAAAGAGAAGCTCAATAAAACAGCAAGAGACATAGGTGAAGTTTTCAGTATTCCAGGTCCAGTTTAATGTCCACTAGCAGTAAGGAAATCTGACTGAGTTTAATTGTTGTAGCAAAATTTACTGCTGTATATTGATACATGGTTATTCACTTCTTAACACCCATTTCCAAACCCTTGCATGTTATTATGGTGGTCAGAAAGCTATCCTCAAGTGGGTAGCTAAGTGTGTAGCACTGTCGCCTCACGGAAAGAAGGTCCCGGGTTCGACCCACAGACTGGCAGGTCAGGGCCCATTCTGTGTCGAGTTTGCATGTTCTCCCTCTGTCTGGAAGGCTTTACTCCAGGTCAGTGGCGATTTCTATGACCCTATAATGTCAAAAATGGAGTGAATGGAGCTGGAGGCGGGTCTGGATGCTTAGCTTCTGCCAGAAGATTGGAGAATCAATCGCAAGGCTGAATTCCGTTTTGATTGAAAGCTATTTTTAAAATCCAACCATCACTATTACTGGGAGCTTCAGTCCCATTACGGATTTTGTGAGTGAAGTCAATTTCTTGGTATTTTACAGGCGAAATTTAATTAAATAAAATTTTACCATTTACATTG
>JAYDZG010000002.1:4225495-4236045 GCA_034509265.1 Microcambeva bendego
CGATCTTTTTTCGTTCTAGGGTAAGGCGACTGGAAGAAAAGCATCGCTCTGGCTCAGAGCAAAGTTTCAGAGACTTCTGTTCAGACTCGGCTGTTATATACAGAAAAACTGTGGAAAGTTTTTAGTTGTGGGGCTTTTAATTTTTGGAGCTTTCGCTGTTGGATTGAGGGCAGCTAATCTGGAAACGAACGTGGAGAACCTCTGGGTTGAAGGTAAGATTTACATTTTCCAGCTTTTAAATCTTCGCGTTGTCTGTTAAATGAAGTTACACACATAAGGTGTGATGCGGCAGCAAGTGTTTCTGGACCGGGAAAACAATTGCAAAAAAGAAAATGTTTTTAAACGCTTCGGCTAGTGTTGCTAACGGTGCTTTACTGCGCGCGCCACGCATTTCTCCGTCCCTCGCGCCGCTGCTTTAAAATATTGATGGGTGTAAAAAGTTGTTGAGAAAATTTTGACAAAGCCGCCATTTTGTAAGCTGTGTGTGTGTGAGTGTGTGTGTGTGTGTGTGAGAGAGTGAGTGTGTGTGCGTTGCGAGTCAACGTGAGTCGAGAAGCTGTGTGTGGTCCTGTTTTGGACGACTTTCAACTTTCCAAAAAGATTTGTCTTGAGGGTTCAGAGATGAAACAAGAGGAACTCCGACTGAAACAGTGGAACGCTTAGAGGAGCACAAATAACCCTAAGCAGAGTTTTTAGACCCATTTAGTGTGAAAAATGCCGCGTGCGTCTGTCTGTGGTTTTTTTTCTATCGAGGAGAGACGAGGACTTTTGATTAGACGTGAGGTTCAATATCACTAAGTTTTGTTCTGCTGGAAACTATAATAGTTGGTACTGAAGTCTGCAACTGTGTGTGTGTGTGTGTGTGTGTGTGTGTGTGTGTGTGTGTGTGTGTGTTATTGTTAAACGTTTACCATTACATGAACAATAATATTAACAGTAATGTTCTACGTGGCTCAGGTACTTGCAAAACTTGTTTTACTATGGTCGAGGTCAAATGTAAAGCCATCTTGCAGTGTATAGTAAGACAGCTGAGATCAGACGGTGACAGGGATAGATATGTCTTAGCAGGCTTTACTTAAACAGAACACAATCACACAAACTTTGTGGTGCTTTAAAATGGGTTGTTACTGCATTTATGTTTGTGGTTTCCCATGTTTGTGATTGCTGCTGGTTACTATCTGTGACCATACAAATGAGAACAACATGAGTGATTCTTGTCAAAAACGTTTGAAAGCCCAAACTATCACTTTTTGCTATGAGTTCTGGGTGGTTGGAAAATGGGTGACCTTGACACTTTTACCCAGACAGCTTATAACCGAACACAATGCAGGCAATTGAGTTAGGCGCCTCAGTCAGGGGCCGACGGCAGCGACTTTGTGATGGTGGTGGGGCTTGAACCATTGACCTTTGAATAATTATTTCTGGACCTAAACGGCTAATCTACCACTGCCCTGAGTTCAAGTAAACTTCTATCTTTAACTCTATTTACCAGGGTTTGTCAAATTGATATAACCAAGGGTATTTAACAAATTCAATTTTTAAAGAGATGTTGAAAAGTCAGTCCGATAAGATAATCATATGTAAAGATATTTCTTTTAAAGCAATGGGGTAAACAGAGCAGGGGTGTTGTCGTTGAATGGACCACACGTGAAGAAACAACCCTTTTGTCTACAAATGTCAATGTTGTACGTGTATATGCAACTTTTGTGGCATTAAGGTCTCAAGCGAAATCAGATTTTAAAATTGCTGAATATTTCAAGAGGCGTCACCAGACTGGCAGTGAGTGAGTCAAACTACCAATGAGAACGCTAGATATGGGGTGAGGGTGATCGTTTCTATCAGAACACGTCGACACACACGTTGTAACAGTATTTTCGACCTTTTCGTACTCTACAAAACATAATGGCTACATGGCATTGCAAAAAAACAAACAAATGGTAAGCATAAATGACAGCATTAAATATGTTAATGTCATATCTTACCACTTTATATAAAAGTCGATTTTTTCCATTATTAGGGGCATGCATGTTCCATAACTGTCAAATAATAACACTTACTGCATTTAGATGGTTCCTCAAGCTTGTTGTGCCTCTCTTATACCATTAACCTGAAATGCAGTGTGATCTTGGCTTGCGAGGCTGAGCTAAGGAAAGGTATCCGGATCCCAAAATTAAAAACCATTTAACGACCAAACCCCGAATATTCGTGGCCAGCCCAACTAAAGTTACTGGTGAAAAAATATATATGCTTCCCTTGTATCTTAGTTCAGGTTTTATTCAAAAGCGGAACTCCTTACTCCAGGCTTCAGGTCATAAGGAACCAGCTTCAGAGAGATGATGGCTGCCAGACGAATGCTGAAATCTGTTTGGTTTAAACTCTGCAGCTGAGGGATTGATTAGTTCTGCCTGGCCTAGGTGTTTTTTGGAGTTTGGAGATGTCAGCTTAGTGTCTATTAAGATGCCTGTTTATGTTTTTTTGGGAACAGTCTTTTCCCAGCGACCCTTGAGCGACCCCACGATGGCGCTTTGTCTTCTACCTTCTGGTTAAGTTCAGTTCGAATGGGATTTGGCATGATCTCATGGTCTCGTCTTTCATCACTCTGCGTTTAGGACTGCACATGTCCAAATAATATAATTTGCTTGGTTTGAGTACAGATGTTACAGTAAAGATGTGGGGCGTGCGTTCACAAGTTGGTCAGTTTAGAAGAGAATCGCTTACACTCTCTCGGAAACGCAAAGAGAAGAGCAGCCGGTCAGTGTTATTTGAGTTTTATTTTGTGTAGGTCTGTTCGTGATGTGTATGTCGCTGTATAAGGGGGACTGTGGGCACCTGGTCTCCAAAAATCACCAAAGAAAGTTACAGACAAGTCATCTGACTTGAATACAGTTTTAATTTAGGTTAAAAGACATTAAACAGATTCAAATGAATTACTTGGTTTGGATGAAATCAATGGTTTAAAAAATGCTCTGTTTATGTAGAAGAAAATTACGCCGCCCAGCTCAGTTTAGAAAAACTTTCGGAAAGTTTGGAATCAGGACACGTTTGTGTCTTATCCAGCGGTCACGCTGCCAGCTGACAGTGTGGCATTTCATCCCTGGTGAAGATGTGTGAGCTGAAGTTCGTCCTGCTTTTAAAGGCGCCCTGAAGGAAATTAAGGGGAGAAATATAAAATACTAGTCATATATGTATGTGTCCTTGCATTCACATGTGTTTGGATATATTTATGTTCCTGTTTACATAGATATGGCTATATTGGCCCACCTCAGTTTAATGTCCAATACTCGCCACTTAATATTTAAACTGTATTTAGTCTGTACCAGATACTGTAAACTTGAAACCGCACCTCCCTGCACTTTATTTGCATTTGTTTCTCTTCAATAATAAGAACTGCTCTGTAGTGCAGAACTCAGGTTACCTTTAATCTAAAACCTATTTAGGGTGTCCATACTTTCAGCATTAAAGTTTTTTTTAAAGAAAATCCCAGTACAATATAATTACGAGAGTTTCACACAAACATTCTCCCGACTACACTCGAGCCATCACACTCGCTGGTGAAAAGGCGCCACCCCTGTAGTGAAATCATTAAGACATTGAGGTTTGGATTGTGCCATAGTTTGAAAAAAGAGCGAGCAAAGGGTCAAGGAACGAGAGGCCAACGATGCAGTGTCCCACTGGACCTGAGGTCATCAAGTGTAGCCGCCAGTATTTAAAAGCTCATCTGATACTAGCTAAATGAGCCTGGTGTAGAGTGAGGGCTTCCAGCTTGCCAGGAATTAATAGGATTTGAAGAAAGCAGGCTCCAGTTTTGTTTGTTATATTGCTACATGAATCAACTAGTGACTTATTGAATGCACCCAGCAGAGGGCAGTATGATTTTATCAGTAATTTCATCAAAACAGTCACAGTTATGCACAACATTGAATAATTGGATTCAGTGAAGCTTTAGGTCTTAAAGTTGCTCATTACAGGTCCTAATCGATTGGGATTTCTGGTTACTAAATCATTTTGGATGTGATAAAACGGTTTGTATGTTATATCACATATATTCACTGATTAGGGCAAGCTATGACCTAATGTTTAAGGTACTGGTAATCAGAAGGTTGCTGGTTCAAATCTCACCACGGCTAGGTTACTGCTGTTTGGCCCTTGATCGAGTCCTTTAACCTTTAATTGCTCAAAGTGGATACTGTGACTGTACTGTAAGTCACTTTGGTTGAAGGTGTCTGCTAAATGCTGAAATGTAAATGGATGAATTGATCTAAACAACAGAGTCTGTTCCATGTCTTTAAAATTTAAACTCTCCTCGCTCTAATGAGTTTTCAGAGCTTGTATTCAGTCGAGCATATAGTGCTGAGACTTACCCAGAAAAGAATCACCAGACTCATTCTATACTCGAGTGCCAAAGGGGATTTTGCCAAGACTGGTTTTTAATTTATTTTAATAGATTAGTTGAGAAAGCTAGGCCAACTAAAACGACCAGCAAGCATTGTTTTCTCTGCTAATGAAGCCTGACTATTTTGTAATATTGTGCATTACTATAAATCGTGTGTGTGTTCTCTTTTGTGGGTTTCTTCACTAGAATGGACAGTTAAAGCCATTAATACAACAAGCCAACAACTATTATAATTGTTTCTGGATCGGACACTCTAGGCTAGCACACAAGCACCTTCTTACAGGGGAAACAGCATCAGCTTGCCTATTATGCAAAGCCACACCAACAATCTATTACATAGAACTTAAATGTGCTGATACGACATTAAACAAAGGTGTGGTTTCCAAATCATCAATTTGGTTATAACAGACATTAATTTATTCACACAAAAGCTGCAGTAATCGTTTACTCAACAGAACATAGAGATACGAGGATGAAACGGGTTCAGGAAGCCAATTTCCTCATCAATTTGCTCCTTTTTCTCCTTTAGTCTTGCTGTATGCAAGTTTTTCCCTGTTCGGGAGCATTTGCAAACGCTGAAATAGTAAATTTCATTTTAATCAACTACGTAGTCCTGGTCAGGGCCACAAGTGGGGAAATCCTGGGTTCATTTACTTATGCATTTTCTGTAACTGAATAGAGGCTGCTCATCAGCAAAACTAACTTGGTTATTAATCAATAATACTGGTTGGGGTTTGTGTGAATGATTCTGTTTGCATGTTCCACAGTATTTTGCTCTAAAAATGCAGAAAATTTGCCATAACGCGTCCAAAAAAGACGCCCATGTGTAGAAGACGAGACAGACGGAGTACTTCCCATTCACAAACGGCATCTCGACACCTCCTCCAAGTCGTGTGTTTATGTTCTGCATACCTCCACCTGATGTTATTCAAAAACCAGAGACACCAGAACGTTTCTCCCTCTCTCTCTTTCCCACTCATTCACTCTTACCCCATCTTAACCCCCACCACCCCCAGCTGCTCCTCGCTTTTCTTTCAAAACTTTCCCCACACTAAATGCCCTCCCCCTCTGCTCCCCTCCCCTCACATCCCTCCTCCCCTCCTCTCTTGGGAGTCCAGCCCTGGGATGCCAGATGTATTACAGAGTGAAGCACAGTTATGTAAACACAGTGTCTTGCCACGCATGCCGGGTGGTCCGGCCCTCTTCTTCTCCCTCTCTCTGAGCGAGAGAGAGAGCGAGAGAGAGAGAGAGAGAGAGCGAGAGAGAGAGAGAGAGAGAGAGAGAGAGAGAGAGAGACAGAGATGAACGAAAGTGGGAAGGTACTGGACCAAGCATACTAGCTCCAGTGAGATTTGAGTTTTTTCCGGAGCTCTAGCCTTCTACAGTGTTCATACCTGAGCTAAACATTAAAATGTTTAAAAAGTATTCAAGTAAAATATGTATTGATTTAATTTATAATTTCATGTGTTAAATACCGAACACATTAAGGAGCATAAAATATATGCAGTGTTGCACATAAAAACGTATTATTGCATTAATCACGCTGAGCTCAAGGGACTGTGGGCACATTAACACTGTCTGAATTTTAACTCAATGTTACACATGAATACTTTAGTACTTAAACAACCAGGTGTTTTCTTCTTTTATTTGATTTTCAATGCAAAATACCTTTATATCTTGACAGTATTTGCTTTACATGGTGTACAGTATTACAACACTATATACTTACACCCCAATACATTTAATATTAATTACAATAAAAAATGATATGTAGAACGAATCGCACTTTAAACAACAGAGGAAACTGGCTTTGCACCCCTTACCTGGTTGAAGTCACCATTCTGTAATCCTGGTTGCCAGTTCCAGGGTTTTCCAGCCTTACTGTGCTTGATTGATTTAAAATTGTTTTGGATAGTTTGAACCAACCTCACAAATGGCACTGTCGCCTCACTGCAAGGAGGTCCTGCGTTTGATCCCCAGGTGGGGTGGTCTGGGACATGTTCTCATTTCTACAGGGCTTTCCTCTGGGAAATATATAATATAATATAATACAATACAGCAGCAATATAATACAACCATAGTAATAGCATATACATAGCTCAAAATAAATCCCAGTTCAGTGAAATCAACCTGTCCAGTTTGTTGTTCAAATGGAACAGACAACAGGTAGACACGAGAGGCAATTAGCAAGACCACCCCTACAAAGGAGTGGTTCTTCAGGTGGTGACCACAGACCATTTCTCTATTCTCTTCTGGCGGATGTTTTGGTCAGTTTTGTATTTTGTCAGTGCTTTCACCCCTAGAAGCCACATGAGGTGGTGTCTACAACCCACAGAAGTTGCTCAGGTAGTGCAGCTCATCCATGATGGATGTGTGAACTGTCAGAAACTCCATGAGGGTGGTTGAGGGCCCAATGTCTACAAGTGGGGCTTAAGCTTACAGGGCTATTGGCATTTGCCAGAGAACACCCAAGATTGGCAGATTCACCATTGGCAGATGAGAGCAGGTTCACACTGAGCACACTTGACCAGCGTGACTGAGTCTGGAGACGCCATGGAGAACGTTCTTCTGCCTGCAACATCCTCCAGCATGGCTGGTTTGACAGGGGGTCAGTAATGGGGTGGGGAGGTGGTTCTTTGGAGGGCCGCTTGCCAGAGGTGCCCTGACTGCCATTCGGATGAGATCCTCAGACCCGTTGTGAGACCACATGCTGGTGTTGTGGGCCCTGGGTTCCTTCTGATGCATGATAATGCTAGGTCTCATGTGGCTGAAGTGTGTCAGCAGTTCCTGCATGATGAAGGCATTGATGCTATGGACTAGCCTGCCCGAACCCCAGACCTGAATCCAATCGAGAACATCTGGGACATCATGTCTCGTTCCATCCACCAACGCCACGTTGCACCACAGACCAGGCGTTGACTGATGTTTTAATCCAGGTCTGGGAGGTGATCCCTCATCAGGAGCATGCCCAGGCATTGTAGGGAGGCCACACACACTATTGAGCCTCATTTCAACTTGTGTTGAGGAATTTCCACTGAAATTTCCACTTTGATTTTGAGTATGATTCCAAATCCAGACCTCCATGGGATGCTAATCGTTTTACTTTACATTGATCATGTTCATGTTATTTTATTCTCAACACATTCCACTATGTAATGAATAAAGATTGTCAACTTGGATCAGTGCACACTCAGAATCCTTAGTATTTAAAGTACACACACACACACCTTACTGGTTTGTTGCGGTGTGATCTAGTTAATCAGAGAAGTTTTTTTCCTTCAGGGTTAGGGAACCTGAATGAAGCCAGCAACGTGGAAGAATCTGGCCATTCAGGCCGCTCTGAATGTACTGAACTCTGGATCGCAGTAAAGCTTCATTTGTACCCGCCGGACTGCTAAATACACCCATTTTTTCCAAGGTGCAGATCTGGACACGTGATTAGCATAATCGGGGAAGAACGGGCCTTACATATGGTAATGCGGCGTGGAGTAAATGGCAGCTGCAGTCTAAATTTTGTGTCAGGGGTTGGTAGGTGGTTCAGAGGCATTGTGTCACAGCTGTGGGTCAGGAGCTCATCTCTCACTCTCTTACTGTTTTTACTCCCAACATCACTGACGTCACATCCCTCCATTTTCTCTCAGAGGATCGGGAAGCTAAAAGACTCATGAGCAGATAAATGAGGGTCAGAAATATTTTAGTGTTACTTATAGGAATGTAAGGATACGTTCAATTTGTGATGTGATACGATTCACTGTACTTTAAAAATAAAATAAAATAAAAAGATGTTGGTACAAACTATGCCAAACAAATGCTGCACATTTCCCTTTGTGTGTTTGTTTATTTTTTATTAGGATCTTTAACATGTTTTCCACTTTGGTTACATTCATGACAAGAAACGTAGTGATTCATTACACATCTCATTCATCACGAGTTTATACCGAGCACGATCAAGGATCACTTATCATGTCTATCATCTGTGTGAGAAAACCGGAGCACCCGGAAGAAACCCCACGCAGACACTGGCAGAACATGCTCCACACAGAAAGGACCCGGACCGCCCCACCAGGGGATCGAACCCAGGACCTCCTCACATTATATGAATGAATGAATGAATGAATGAATAATGAAGTGTCCTGGAACAGCAGGTAAAGACGTCAGGCGTGTCGTCAACCAGGTGAGGTGAATAGCCCCAGTGCTTTCTGCTGTTCAAAGAGATTATCGTTACATCCTTAGTTCCTTTGGATTCACGGTCCCTAATGACTAAGCATGCTGTTCATTGGCTCTTCATAGAAAATAAATATGGTATACTAGAGATCGACTTTTCTATAACCGAGGGTCAGCCGATGGCCAATATGTGCTCCCCATTTTGGGGGCGATTTTTAGGGCTGATATCCTAGTTTTGCACTTTATTTGCTGAAATAAGAAAAAAAAAATAAGAACGGATTTAATGCCTTTATTTGTCATATACACAACATTTCTTCCTCACTACTTTGGAAGCCAGGTCAGTGTCAGTTATTATACAGCACACCTGGAGCTTAGAGGGTTAAGGGCCTTGCTCGAGGGCCCAGCTGATCCAGGATTTGTTCCCATTCAAATTGCCAGTTTAAAATCCCTGCACATGTCCCACGGTTCGAATCGGTTTTTCATTTAAGTTGAATCAATATTCACTTTAAACAGCCGAGTGCACCGGCGCTATTCACCACGTCTGGTTGACGGCACTTCACAAAGTTGTCAGGTACAGGATTTCCAACCTTTCCAGGATACTTTCTTTATTTCATCCCAGCTGGGGTGGTCTTGGTCCATTCTGTGTGGAGTTTGCATGTTCTCTATATGTCTGTGTGGATTTCGCCCTGGTGCTCCGGTTTCCTCCAACAGTCCGAAAACATGTAAAGTGAGGTGAAATGGAGATACAAGAATCGTCCATGACTGTGTTCGATATTAACTTGTGTACTGATAACTTGTGTAATGAAGATCTACCATGTTCCATGTCATGAATGTAACCAAAAGTGCAAAACATGAAATTTCTAATCAAACACACATAAAAAGCCTTTTGTAGACAAAAAATTTAAATGTGCCGCATTGGTTTGCATAGGTTGGATCTACCCAAGAAATAAAGATTAATAAAGTATACACAAATACAGTATTTATTTTACAGGAATTATTTCCAAGAGAAAAAATTAAAAGAAAATTTGTCTTTATTTCATTTTGTTCAAGATATTGGGATAAATCTCATCGCATTGGTCTCGTGAGTAGTGTGTATCTTTACATCCCTGGGCTGCTTGGTTTGTAGAGTAAGAGGAGAATTGAGCTCCGAGCTGGCTCTGGAACTTCCGTGTGACCGCAGGGGGTCTCTCTGAGTTATGCTCTAATCCAGCTAATCCTCATGAAAAACCGCCCACATGTGTCGCCACACCACCACACGCAACCCTCCCTGCCCGAATCCTCAGCTCCCAGCACCAAAAACCTGCCGGCGTCACCGGCCGGGTCAGGCACAGAGCGCTCGGGCTTTCTTTTAAAGGACCCTGTACTCCTCCTGAGGCCGGCCAATAAAACCCACTCCACAGCTGAATGGGGAGAATAGATCGGCAAAGCTTGATCCAAGAGGCGATGGTGGGCCCCTTTCAATGTACCCCACCCACCCCCCAGCAGTGAAAAGGGAGGGTCAAGGGTTAATGTTATGCAACAAAATGAATGGATCTGGTTCAGGCTCAAACGCACACTGACATCCACACCCAGTTCACTCACATCTCTCTCTCTCTCTCTCTCTCTCTCTCTCTCTCTCTCTCTCTCACTCTCTCGCTCTCTCACTCTCACTAATGCGGACCAAGATGGAACTAACCATCTCAAATTAAAATCTAAAAAACTAAATACACCCCGGTGTCCAGTATAATGAATTTCTTTCTTCATAAATCACTGCTTGTTTGGAAGCGGGGGTCAGAGCACAGGGTCGGCCATCGTACGACGCCCTGGAGCAGACGGGTGAAGAACCTGGTTCAAGGGACCAACAGTTTCGGCATGGCAGTGCCGGGATTCAAACTCGCAGCCTTTCAGTTGAGCGTCCACAGCTGTACACACGGGACTACGTCAAGTCAAGTAGTTTTTTTTATTGTCAATGCTTCAATATGTACAAGACATACAGAGGATTGAAATTGTGTTA
>JAYDZG010000002.1:4300499-4313516 GCA_034509265.1 Microcambeva bendego
CTTCAATTTTATTGGTCTACTGTTTTGGTGCCATGAAAAAAAACTTGTATTAGCCGCTCCGTGCTAAAAGCCGCAGTGTTCAAAGTGCGAGAAAAAAGTAGCGGCTTATAGGCCGGAATTTACGGTAGGTCTTTTCTGTGCAGGGTTTGCATGTTCTCCCCCTGTCCGTGTGGGTTTCCTCCGGATACTCCGGTTTCCTCCCACAGTATAAAGACATGCTACCAGGTTAACTGGATACACTGGGATAGGACACTGGGGTAGGATCCAGCACACCTACCCTGAACGGATTCAAGTGTAATAATTTATAATAAACTTATAAATATGTCATGTTTGCACATGCGATAGTTTATCTGTACCAGGTTAAAATGAGTAATGCTAATTGTATGTAAAATATTGTATGTATGAACAATCTTCTGAAACACTTAATGAAACCAGGTATTCATATTGATGTTCACAAATGTTCCACACTTTTATATTTTGGCTGAAACGGATGAGGGTGGGATGAGTATTCATCGGTCGTGTCTAAGACAGCTTATAGTCTGGATTCAGTGGCATCCAATTTCCACCTTTTGGATGCTCATAGAAGCTTTAAAAGGAAGAAGATTTTAATGTGATGGTGTGAAAGCAGTGATGCATCAGTGACTACACGCTCAACCAAATAAAATGTTTTTCGAAAAGGAAGGTGACTGTAGAAATGTGATATTTTTTGGAGTTTGCATGTTGCAAGTCAAATGAATTGGAAATGATCAAATTTGAGACATTTTGATCTATTGTGTTTGATATTAAACTTGAACTGACAAATCTCTTGTAATTATTATATATGTGTCCTGTAATGAATGTAACTAAAGTATATAAAACATCATCATAAAACAAATAAACACACTCAGCGAACTCATGACTGACCAAGCGGAGTGAGAGGACGGACTAGACAATAACGGTTTGACTGAGCTAGTAAATAATTAAATGTTATAAAATTGTAAGCACAGTAATAATTCAACTTAATTGTTAATATAGGGTTTTGCAATATTCAAAAACTTTTTACACGTATAAAACTTTGCATGAAAAGCCCAATAGAGAAAAGCTGCAAACAATCTAATGAAGCTTTTTCTGGTATTTACTTTCGGGTGCCAGATTTGTTGTGGAAAATGACACGCATAGAAATGCTCTGATGCCAAATATTTGTCAAAGATTTTAATTGAATAGGATCCAGCCTCACAAATGAATTCTCCATGTTTACAGGAGCCTTGCTGCACAAGTGAGAGGAGTGTGTGCGATAATATACAAACAAGTGTTTACAGAAAGACTCAAATGAAACTTCACCATCTGCCCACAGCCGTTGAATATTCTACAGCCTCGGCTATTCCGTAAGAACTTTTTACAAGCACATTGTGCACATTATATCAAAAAGCATTTTTGAAGTCAGGCACGAACTGCGGATGTGAAAACTTGGCTCGCTAATCAACGTTTCAATTCGTCCCAAAGGTTTTTAGTGGGACTGAGGCCAGAGCACTATACAGGTCAATGGAGTTCCTCACTGGAGGAGAAAGCATATTATTTGTATGATAGAATTGATTTTACTAATTTAGAAGAATAATTAGAACCATGTGGCATACAGTATAGATTTATTTTTAATCAATATTTTAAGACAAGTCAATTTGATTTGTATAGCACGTTTTACAATAGACATGGTCACAAAGCAGCTTTACAGGATGCAGAACCAGCAGACCAAAAACCTCTGTTTAGGGCAAGCCAAGGGTGATGGTGGCAAGAAAGGAACCAGACTCATATTTCAAATGTTAAAGCATGTATGTGTCAGTGGCATCAATAAATGATTAATAAAACATTTGACAGGAAATTTAAATACATGTTTTAGCTCCCTGCAGTACCACTACAGTCGAAAACCAAAATTCTGAAGCACTGACTGCTTCCCTGACTAAGTTTTTTTTCTTTAACGCTTTCTATAAATGGTTTTGGAACTCTAGGAAAAGGATGGTTTAAAAACTATAAAAATATCAGTGCCCATGTGGAAGAAAATTCTCCAAACACACAATAATAATTCCTAGACTGAAAAAGTTGCCTACTAAAATCTTTGGTGGTTCAAGAAACTTGGTGGTTATCTGGGACAAGCAATTAAACTAGACAGTGGGAACCTAGTGGGTAGAGGGTTAAACTTTCAACTGAAAGGTCAAGAGTTTGAATGTATAAATGACAAATAAATGTGTTCTTCTTCTAGGAATTGGATGCATTAGAAGCACTAACTATTCAGTTCAAGAGTCAAACGTTACTGCAACCAAAGACTTTTAATCCAGAACATCTAGTATAAAAACAAACTTAAAACTAGACTGAGCATTAACTGATTTAATCTAGAGTCAAAACGCGGGACTGGTGTGCTGCTTCTGGCTCTCAGTGCCGAGCTTTGGCAAGCCGTGACCATGCATAGGCAGAGGGCAGGAAACAGCAGCGGTTGACATGATGGTTCCCTGCCAGAGGTGAACAGAGTAATTACTGGGAAATCAACCCAAAACGCTGCACCTGAGAGACCGGGCTGCGCTGAGCCAGCAGCTTTGCTCAAACACGCCCTTATTTTCCTCCAACCATACGTGTCATTTACCCAGAATTAACTGCCAACGTTTAAATTTAAATAAAAACTAGCCAGCCTTGTACTGTATGAGTGTGAGCTGCAGTGGATCAGAACACCATGAATGTACGTAGTTCATGAATGAGGCAAATATGTGGGGTGTCAAATATTCCTATATAATCCCAACTGAATCCTCTGAACTAATTGAGAGCATGTGTGTCAAAGTCTTAGTCAATTACGGAATGGATATGCATGGCCCGGAGGAGGAAGCCATATCTGCTGCAATCAGGGTGTTGCCTCTCAAATGTGACACCATGCGTGCTTGGAATAAGTGAGCATGACACACGGCTCTGATCTGGCTGGGTTAAATGACATGTATGATGCCTGTAATGTGGCGCAGTTCAAGTCTTTTACATTTTGTGCTGAACCGTGTGTTGATTTACTGATTTATTGTCTGGTTTATCACCGCTTCATCCTGTTCAGGAATACAGTGGGTTGGATTTATTGAGTGAGAGATAATGGCATCCACACATACTCTCACACACATTTTTGTAGCTCCGGCTGGCCTGCTTGCATGTCTTTGGACTTGTGGAAGGAAAACAGAGTTTCTGAGACAACATGCATACAGAACTCCAAACAAAAAGGATGATTGTGTGGTACAGCTACAGTAGAGATTGTTCTGTCCTCACTTAAATCTTTTGGAGTTCCCGTCATTTCTGTTAACCCTTTATCGCAAACAATTAATTGTTAATAAACTGTTCCATTGTAATGTTTCTATTGGTGACACTTTAGGCGCAGCTAATATTTTGGTGAAATCTGCATAATGATAATGATAAGTTGGCTGTCCTGTGTTTATATGCACTTTTCCAACAGTATCTTATTTAAATTAAATTATGGAATCCACTTGGCTCATTATCAAGCTCAAGTTATATTAACTAATTAATGGTCTCACCAGGTAAATATGTTTAAAACATTATATATTTACATTATTTAATATTGCATTAATTTAAAATATAGATTAAATTATATCTCGTTTTAATTGTTTTATTGTTAAATGAAATTAAGTTTAAAGAAGCAGAAAGATTTGAACGAATGTAAATTTGTAAAGAAAACCATGCAAAGCAAAATATTATCTTAGTTTTTATACCTTGAGAAAAGTCCATAACTTCATACCTTTAGAAAACAAAAGCTTTTTTATATTGTAAGACGCGGAATCTGAGGGAAAACGCCCAATCTGGTAACCCGAGTCTCACTGTTGAGCCATCCCTGTTGACTGGAGCTCCACAGCGCCCCCATCTCATTTCTACTTTCCCATGTGGAATTATGGTCAGTTAAGGTATTGCAGTTAAAAAGAAAATGTCACCTTCTGACAGTAGCAGACCCAATTTTGATAGACAAAAATAGACACCCCTGGACTACACCAACAACAAACAATTATTATTTTTAGTGTGAATGAGTCCACGGTGGCGACCCCTGACGGGAGCAGCCGAAAGGATTCACAATGGGATTATTTTAGAAAGAACACATATAACCTACAGTACTTCTTTAATCTTATTTTAATTATCATTTTTTAAAAGTAAGTAGACCTTAAAAACCCTGTTTTTCACTTATTTTCATTGTGTTATTCGAGAAATAGTACACACAGACATAATATGCCATTTTCACAACAACGTTTATGGTACTTTTATAGTACAGAAATTTTATAGTACAGAATAATTGATTAGCTTTTCATTTATACAGAGGAAATATAGCAGCACAAACTTACATCAAACCAGGTAAACAGAACACCAGGACTACTGTATGTATAGAGGGCAGCAAAGGACCCCGATGAGCAAGAAACCTATGATTCAGGGACTGATCTCACTGTTATTTCTCGTCTACCCTGTTGAAAATTGGCCGCCAGTCCAGCGCCGCACTTGTTTATGTTCGGTCTGTATGTTTTCTTTAATCAAACATGCGTTCACTCCAGCCTTACTGATTGACCTGTCCAAATTCCACTCAATCAAATTACATGCATATACAGTACACTTACACACATGCTAAAACCAATCCGCTCTGATGGTGCTTAAATGACCACATATATTTTTAATATTTAAACCCTTATTAAACGAGACAGAAAACATAAACTGGTTGGTATAGAGTATCGTTCACAGAGTTATATGGATGATCTGGCTGCCAAGCTGTTACCTTTCTAGAGCTACATTAGAACCAGACCATCAATTACAACCTCGTCTTTTGTGGAAAACTCCATGCCAGACACATACACAGATAATATAGAGCTGGTTCCCCCTGCTCGTTCTCTTTATTTGGTAAAGCTTTCCATTAGGTTTTAAAATAGGAGTGGGTCAGTTCCATAATGCTTGTCCATACCACCTAGCTTGCCATAATGGTGTAGTAAGAGCTCTTTTGTTAGACCTAAATTTGTAAATGTATCATTATTAATGTCTCCTTCAAACCGTCAGCACACAATCAGAAGCTGGAAGCATAGGATCAGTCCAGACCTCCATCAAATTTGAGTTACCATTAAATAAGAAGCTTTCTTTTGGTATTAGTTGACTAAAATATATTTCCCATTCCTTCCCTTTGTATACTGTAATAAAATAAATCTGTGCAATCCAAGATAAGAGTTCTTTACAGTTTCAAATCTGTCGCTGAGTATTTCCTTTCTCTTCCATGATAGCTTTGCTACCTGACCTGGGTGGCTTTGCAAGAAATGTCAGGAACTGCAGTAAACTGTGCTCGAATTACCGAGCCTTGTCATTTAACTTTAAGATTTTTCCGTTAAGCAGTAGTGGTATGCCCACCAGCCTCACAAACTAAGACTGTTGAAGCTTACGAAAGTCTCTATAAAGTTTGAAAAGCAACGTAAAAATGTTTATGTGCTCAGCTTTTATTCTTTTTTCTCTGCCATGGTGGTGAGAGAGAATAAGAAGGCCAAGAGAGCTGAGCAATGTGAGATAAGAGTATATCATCTGAAGTACATTAACCCAAATTTGAAGACTGATGAGCGGAACTCAAGGCTGTGCACAGATGTGAGCTAAATGGGGAGCGAAGAGACGATCACCTTTCATCCCTGTGTGCTAGCAATTAGCATATCCCCCCACATGAGACCTCTACTAAATGAAGACAAACATTTTTAAGTTCTAATGCAAAGCAAACAAAATCAACAAGAAGCTCTTTCAAGGCTTTTCCATATGCAAAAAATCTTTCATTTTAGGCTTCAATTCTAACAACTGACTGCTTCATATTTATTACAAATTCTCCATAAAATGTGATCCAGTTCGGGTAACTTCCAGCCCAACAGGAATATCCAAAGCTATTAGCCTGGAAAATGCTGTAATTTGGCAACATTTCATTTCTGTTGTTGGCCTCACACGAGCTCCAAGCTCAAGTCTCACATGCACGTGTGATCACACACTCGGGCTGAGTGATGAGCCCATCCCACAGAAACAGTCTGCGGATTCCTGCTCAGATGATTTATGAATTGTAAGCTAGACAGGACATCTGTTTTTTCATCCCTATACTGAAAGATGTTCTGGTCTCTTGATACTTTTACTTTACTGCCTAATTGCTTTTTCTTTCACAGAGCAGAATTCTACCTTTCAAACCTGAAACCGTCTCTATTTGTTCACTTCTATGCCAAAAACAAAGTAACTTTATTATGTTATATTGTACTGTGCACACTGTGTAGTTTATAAATAAAGTTTATTACTGAACAAACAGTGGTAGTTCAGGGGGTTAGGTACTGGAGTTGTAATCCAAAGATTGTTGATTTAAGCCCCACCGCCACTGTTGGGCCCCTTAACTCTCAATAGCTTGAATTGTATTCAGTCATAAATGTCAAAGCATAAGCTAAATGTAAATGTTAGTATTTCTGCAACATGCAACATTATAGATTTGAAATAAAAATAAGAATTGTGATTGTTAAATGGTGGTCATACATAGATTTTAATGAATTCTTTTTTTTTTCTTTTCGTCACAGTGGAATTTGTCCTCCGCATTTTAACCCAATTCGTGCAGTGCAACACACATACACACTAGTGAACACCAGGGGGCAGTGAAAAATGCACCCAGGAAGCAGTTAGAGGTTAGGTGCCTTGCTCAAGGGCACTTCAGTCGTGACCTGTCTGCTCTGGGAATTCGAACCGGCAACCTTCTGACCACAAGCCCAGTTCTCTAACCACCAGACCACGGCTGTCTCCATTTATGAATTATATTTTAATCTGATTTGATATTTTAATGTTACTGATGGGATGCATGACAGTAATGGTAGTTACTTATTACACAAGATTGATCAGTTCACAAGGCTATATCAAACACAGTCACAGAAATACAGTCTCCAATTCACCTTATTTGAATGTCTTTGGACTGTGGGAGGAAACCAGAACTATCAGAGGAAAACGCCCCACCCGGTGATCAAACCCTAAATCCTTTTGCTGTGAAGTGACAATTAATTATTGAACCCAGATGTATGTCTGTAAAATAATGCTGCCTAACAGTTTTTTTTGTTAAGGAGATGAATGCTGTCAGGTATATCAGTAGATTTTTGTTAACTTAAATCAATCTGGCCATTCGTCTTTGACCTTCCTAATGAACAAGTATTTTTCTCCATCAGAGCTGCCATTTTGCTCTTTATAAATATTTTAGACCTCCATAATTGCACATTTACCCCACACAAAGTCAAAACAATCATGCAAATTTAGGATTATGACATGAAGCCATTTTTGCTGATGTGGTTTCTGAAAGAGCAAAAAGGGTCAAATTAACCACACACCATATGTTCCTCTGTCTGAGCTGACATTTTACTGTGGTCTCCAATGCTACATACTTAATTCCCCATTAAGGCTTTGGGAGGATAGCGGAAAAAATGCTCTTTTCCTGTGTGGGTTAACCTGAGGAAGGTCGGGTTAGTCTGGCCACACCTCGTCTGTATGCTTCTGTTCTCTGTGAGTTAGGAGCCAGTTCGGGGCCAGCTGGCTGCGTTTCTGCTTCATGTGGGCTTCAGTAATGAAGGCAGCCAGCACATTTTCATTTAGTATAAATAAAGAGATTGAAGGGAAGCTTGAGCGGAGAAGCACAGGCTGGACGTGGCATCTCTTCGTCTGCAGGAAATACAAACACAGAGTTGGGTGCTGAAAGTGGAAACGACACATTCAGCTGAAAAAGCAGAAAGAAGAGATAGTTCTGTCCCTCCTGCCAGGTACAAAACTGAAAAGTGGCCAGGAGCTGAACTAATTTGTCTGCACTACCGTCTGTGCTTTTCTGGGCCTCCTTGGCTAGTGCTCAGTATTCAGTGGTTGACATCCTACTCCAGTCGAACTGCTTGGAAGATATGAGCGTTTCTCATGGTTTGGCCTCCAGACAGTTTGGTCCTACCACCCACTTAGTGATCTCAGTAGCTGGACATGATGGCAATGTGCCAAACCTCATTCCACTACACATACTCGTTTTGTCCCTTATTTTTCTTTTCTCTAGTTTCCTTTCCTTAGGGTTATTATTTTATTCATATTTGTAAAACACACATGGTGGCCAGACCAGATATTAAACCACACGTTTTTCATGTTTTTAATTCCTATTTCTACGACCGAACAATGTATCCTAGATTATTACATATTTTTTGAAGCAACCAATGGAATCTGACCTGAAGTGACTTAAAATAATGAACGGAAATTGTTAAATGACACATTTAACCTACCTGTACTTACATTGGTCTTCTTCAGAAACTGTAGGAGTTCGGTGTTGGCCAGAAGCATCACTGCAAGAAGTAAAGTTATCAGTTTACCTACATTCTTTTTTAAAACCAAGCAGCTTGTAAGTTTTTGTCAGTAAAGCTTGTAAAACAACTTGATCAACCTTGTAGATTTATAAATCCCACATACCTCTTTTGTTCTTAACATTCCCTGTAATATACTTTTATAAAATCACCCCTATTTTATCACATCTTAATAAATTAAACTTTCTCAGTCCCATTAGGATTTGTTTTTCTGATTCCAGACACTGCCAACAAAAAGCTGATTTTGGAAAACAGAAATGTCCGGTCCTGTGAAAAAACACAAGAACACTCGCCCTGTTGATTCTATTTATTAATTACATAATTTATTATTTTTAAATGGCTTCCACTAATATTTGTATAGCTGCACATATCCTTTTAATAGCATACACATTATTGTAGATTTTTTTATTGAGGTCTAGACATATACATTTAAATATTTTATATTTTTAGTTTAGTACATATTTATAATATTAACAGTGATAATAAAATAATAATATATTAATATTATCATCATACAATTAGCCATAATTTTATTGAACTATTCTTAACAATAGCTAAGCTACAATTAATTTTAACATAACATGAAGTTAAACTTCACTTAAAAACATGCAGAAGGTGGAATGACTTGAATGATTACTGAGAGCAAGCGCATTAGATACTGAATGAATGTTACCCTGAGAAAAATTAGCACCTGGTCCAGTCTGTGCCTGTTTTTCACCCAGTGTTTATGGGTCGCACAACAATTCTGATGATTCTGTTACTGAAAGTGAATAAAGGTTATAGTTGTGTTGTGGTTGCACTGTGTTTATTTTACAGTGAGGCTGAAAATGACTTATTATAGTAAAGATCTGCCTTACTTGGAAGAGCAAATATTTTTGTTAAACTTTTTCATCTGCAGATGTAGCCAGCGGCACCACCCTGCACTGAAGAATCACTCACACACAGCAGTGCAGAAAACCACAAGGGTGGTAAAAGTCTAATCTGGAGCCATTAGCCAACTTTAAACACATTCCCCAACTTATAGCCTGCTTCACCAGCTTTTCCAAAAATCACATCGTTCATCTGGTTTATTTTCCCTCTATTGCTTTCTGCAAAATAGAAACATAAAATACATAAAACATACATTAACACATTCACTTTCTTCCTACTTCTGACTTTTTTTGGACACACAAGTATTCTGCCAAACAAGTTACTGAACAAAAATGTAGCTTGGGTCTTATAAATATCTTAGAAAGAAATGGAGCTGTTACATAAAAGATGTAAAGTGAAATTAGGATTCTGTACTCAATAAATAAATAAATAAAACACATTTCACTCTTCTCAAATATCTAGATGCAATTATAGAGATTTGTAGGACAAATGATCATATTTTTTAAGAAAATGTTTAATAAAACATAGAAAATGCAAAAAGAAAAAAAAATCAGTAAGTGTGAGACTTTAGTGGAACTTTACTGAAACCTTAATCATAAAGACTTCTCAACTGGGGTGTGAGTCAATGGATTATTTAAAATACATAAATATTAGACTTTCTATAATATACAACCTCAATAGCATTAAGGATCTTTATTCCCTGGTGGAGCAGCAGGATTTTCTGTTAGCACTCCAGCCCAGAGAGTCTGTTGCCACCGGACGGCTGGGCGCCACCCTTCAATATACATTGTAGTGCCTGCCCCAAGTCCAGAAAATTAAGTGGGTTTCATCAGCAAGAGCATCCGGTGTAAAAACCATGCCAAATCTACAGTGCAGACCATGATCCACTGTGACGACCCCTAATGGAAGCATCTGAAATGATTCACATTCACAACACCATGGATGACCTTTAGGGTGAATTTAATTAAGTATTGATTGTGAACCTCTACGTTGATCATGTCTAGCATCACTGATTTTTACAAATGACCAAACAGACATCTGCATTAAACTGGTATAGAGGTTACCATGTGCTTTGCGCCTGTTTAAGAGCTGGGATAGGCTTCAGCACCCTTACCTGACCCTGATTAGAATAAGCGGTTAACGAAAATGAACTGAACTGAACAGAACAGACACAAATTCCTGTGTAAAGCCTTCCAACAAGTTATGGAGTTATCTGGATTTGTTTTGTAGTGTTTTAAGGACATTTTTGTCACAGATAAAACTAACCTTGAAATACCCAGACAGATATGCCATACATGTCAAGTACATGTAAACTTTAAACCTCAAATGTTCTAATAACAGATGTAGTTTGGTGACACCCCTTCCCCTTCCCAAACACACACACACACACACACACACACACACACACATTTTTACAATGTTTTATTTGTTTCAAGCTTGAAGCATTACCAGGTTCCTTTGGGACAGTCGTTCAGTCTCCAGAAATGCCAATGAAGGTATACATTACAGTCCAGATCTTATAAACTGATCCGCCATTGTGTAAACCTTCAACCCTGAATGCAACTTTGATAAATGCCCACTTATCATTAAGTAAAATGTACTGTACATGCATGTGCTACACATGTATTTGGAAAGATAACTGGCTTGTTTAAAAAGTCCTACATGCATTAATTCTTTGGATGTAAGAATGTACTCATACTTGCCCAACTAGTGCTCATTCAGTAAAATTAGCATCTAATGTATTGTTTACACAGGTTATCTCTGTACAACAAACGATTTTTACGTTTGTTCATATGTATTTTAATCTAAAGTCTCCATGTGTTGTGTGTGCCTCCATCCCCACTATGGCAAAAATATATTATTTGGCATATTAAAAATATTTTTTGGTTCGTTTTGCTTCAAACTAGGCAAAGCAAAGTCCATGTCTGCTGCTGAATTACAGAGACTTCAATCCACTTTAGGCAGTGCCACCTAATGGCCATATCGAAAATATACCCTATGATGTCTAGTCATATTTATATTCACTACTGTGCACTGAAAAACTAATTCATTCCCTAAACATGATAGAGAGACAGACCAAAGAATCTTCCACAGCCTGGCACTAGGGAACATTTACAATATATCTTACACATTTAAAATACAGGTACTACATTTAATTAACTGGTACACAATCGTGACAATGCAACAGAAATAGATGGTTTCCCATGCAGTGAAGTAATTACTCTTCGTATATTAATTTAATTACTTTAATTACACCTTGTAAACTGGCTTTATTGATTGAGTAGGACTCTGTCGTGAGAAGGATGTTGGCTCGATGCCCTGCTTCAGTGATTCAGGTTGGGGGAAAGTTTCCCGATTGTGGTGTATAATGAATATGAGAAACACGCCTAATCCTCGCTGGTCAGAGCTTTTGGTGAGTTTAAAACTTCTTCGGGTTACTCCGATCTCTTTACCTCATACATTCGACTGTCCAGGTGTGAGAGAGCAGTGAAGTGAGAGATCAAGTTCGAGTGACCAGTAAAGACATGTGTGGTGAATTGGAGATACTAAATTGTCCAGCACTGTTTTAGATAAAACCACGTAACCAACGCATGGCGTTAAAATACTAATAAAACAAACACGAGCAAAACGGCTCATAATTATATGGATTAAATACAGACATTCGAAGTGTACATCAAATATATGACCAAGAATTCTTTGACTATGCGACATAAACGGAATAATATATGATTTTTTTTATTGTGAATAAAAACCCAAGAGCTTTTTTTTTTCCTCTAAATGTTTCATTACAGCGAAGTTTTCACTAACAAACGCGCTGTTCCCATTACTTCTTAAGTCACCGCTTTTCAGGAAAATCCCGCCCACACCGGACGTTATTATCCAATCATCTTGCGATTTCTAAGCAGGCGTCGAAGCGGATTTGTCGGAATATAGGTGGAAGACAAACACACCAATAGAATATGACAACATCCGGGTTGTTCGATATGGAGGGAAGTTTGGAACGCCGTTAGCCTTCTGAACGTTTTAATCGAGAGTAAACAAAGCTGTGCTGCACTAACAGGTCAGTCATAAACGGTTTTATTATTAATTATATTATTTTAGTTTGAGCCAGGTAATAAAACTATAAACAGCTTAAATGATTCGATAGTTATCGTTTTGCTAATACCGTTTACTATATTTATACACACTAACTAGCTTTAAACCTTTTGCTAATTAGTTAGGGTTAGCTAAATATTTGCTTAAGCTTTTACACTAACAAGCATCACAAGCACAAACAAAACGCTTTAATACATTTATACATATTGCTACACAGTAAAACGCAAAAAAAATCACAAAAGTATTACATTTTGATATGTTTGACATGTTTATTTCTTTTAATTTTGATTATTATAACTGAGAATAATGAAAATCCCAAATTCAGTATCTCAGAAAATTAGAATATTACTTAAGACCAACTGAAAAGTATAAACATGAATAGTTGAGCATGTACAGTAAACAGTATTTAGTTTGGGCTCCTTTGGCCTGGATTACTGCAGTAATGCGGCGTGGCATGGAGTCGATCAGTCTGTGGCACTACTCAGGTGTTATGAGGGCCCAGGTTGTTCTGATAATGGCCTTCAGCTCTTCTGAATTGTTAGGTCTGGCGTATCACATCTTCCTCGTCACAATACCCCATAGATTTTCTTTGCTGGCCAATTAAGAACAGGGATACCATGGCTCTTAAACCAGGTACTGGGAGCTTTGGCACTGTGTGCAGGTGCCAAGTCCTGTTGGAAAATGAAATCTGCATCTCCAT
>JAYDZG010000002.1:4326540-4337710 GCA_034509265.1 Microcambeva bendego
GTGTAACTACTGATCCTGTCATGGATGGAACCAAAGTGTTAATATGATGGTACAATCTTAATAAACTGACTACAAACTGTGGAGACTTTTGCCTGGCCAGAATCACAGCTGAGATCTGATGCAGGATCTCAGCAAAGACTTGCAAAGTAATAGATCATCAGAGTGCAGGTCCAAACCTCTATTACATGGTACCTAGACAGATATATATATATATATAAAAAAAAGTCCAGACTTCGATATGAACAAACTGTAAAGCTTTGCATTGTAAGTACATTAAACATGTTATATGTGTGTTATGTTGGTCATCATCTAATAAAGTTTTTAAAGGAGATGTTTACTGTAAACTTTCAATTTGGGGTTTTTGACATACAAAGAAAATGGAAACGAAGGTCGTGTTTCATGAGGCAGTGGGGTAATTCTCATTCAGCAGTAGGTTGATCCAGTTTGTGGGAAAAGGCCTGAAGGTTAAAGGATAGTGTACCGATATGAGAAGGTTTTTATGGTGCCAGTAAAAAGCAGAAAGAAGCTGTTCTAATGATTAGTTTCTGGTGTTATTGCTGGCCATGTTTTCCCCTCATTAACTTTTAGATGAATTACAGTACACAGTCTATCTATTGAGGTTTAGGGCCCAACAGAGGCAACTAAGTAATGATGAGGTTTGAACCGGCAACCTTCGGATTACTTGTCCAGTACTTTAACCACTAGGCTACGACTGGTCACACATCTGAAGGCATTTAAATGTTCATCACCATTAACGGTGAGGGCCATCATTCATGAGATTTCACTCATTTCATTCCAACACTTTTCCATTCTAAACTAATGCCAGTGGAGGCATGTGTTCATTCACCAGCTCTGTGTAAATAAACCGACAGCATCATCAGATGGAAATCCAGTTCTGTCGTGTTCAGGACTGTTAAACATTATGTATTTTTTGATGTGGGTGGCGAGGTTTGAAAGAAAGCATAGAGGTGGGTGCTGGGATTTTGTTCTGCCTAGAAGTGTTCCCTGTTATTAGTGCCTCTCCCTGTAATGCCTATTCCTTCTCTGTCTCACGTTCTGCTGCACCTGCCCGAGTAACAGAGCACTGGCCGTGTTTTTCAGTCTGTAATTTCTCGTGTACATCACACCCACCTTTACAGTATATGCTGTATTCACTCGCCCCTTTACTGTTTTTACTGCACTTTTTAACTAGTTTGTATCTTGTAGCCACTGATGCACCACTGCTTTGACCTCTTCACCACATGAAAATTGTCTTCCTCTTAAAGCTCACAGCTAGAAGGTCCTGGGTTTGATTCCCTGACGGGGCAGTCCTGGTTCTTTTTTTATACACAAATACACAAATACACAAATTCTTTCTCCAGATCTTTCTTTACATATTTTGCCAAATGACACCAATACAAAGAGAAAAAACTTGATGGATGTTTGAAAAGCTGGTGCGCTCTCAACATACAACATTTCATCCTGTCCACGCTCTAGATGCCTTAAAATGTTCATTAGTAAGATATCTTACATGTAAATGGTAATATATGATCGATTAGATAGATTAGATAGACAGATTTGATAGATATCTTGGATAGATTCGATAGATAGATAGATTAGATAGAAATATAGATTAGATAGAAAGATAAATTAGATAGATTAGATAGATAGATTAGATAGAAATATAGATTAGATAGATTAGATAGAATAGATAGATAGATTAGATAGAAATATAGATTAGATAGATAGATTAGATATCTTAAATGGATTATATAGATAGATTAGATAGATATATTAGATAGATAGATACCTTAGATGGGGGATGGGATGGGATGGGAAACAAAACGCAATCTTTTCACATTAAACACTTGTTGAGCAAAAACAAATATATTAGACAACTCAGGAACTCGAATAAAGAGATTGGGACTTTTGTAAATGTTTCCTCCTTGGTAAATATAGTTCAATATATTCTTATTCTTATTGCCCATGTCATTAATAGTGACCTATGATTGCAATATGTGATCCAATAACGAACTCTTGTAAGTGTTTTAGCTTTAGCACATTAAGATAATGAGTTTAGACACAACAATTTGGCCACCACAACCTGAACTCTTTAACTGCCAACATGTTTGATTTTAAGGTCAGAAAAGTCTTTTTCTTCTCCTTCGTGGAGTGTTGTCAAACTAAGACATTATGTAATATTTTAATACCGTACTATTTACAAAATAATAATAATTTGTGAACTTAATTCTTAGTTTGGAATAAGCCCTGTTCATGTGTACTCTTGAATTTCTTGGCCGTATTGACTTGAGCTCTTTCATGGAAAATTTGTACAGCTGTCTTTTCCAATATATTTCAGATGTACAGCACTGTTTTGTAATACAGCCGAGCCACATGATCGAGCTAGTTTCTGCCCTGCAGATGGTAGAGCCAAATAATTCCTGGTTGACACATTTCGAGTATTAAGTCACACAATGTAAATCAAGACCACATTCTAATGACAGACATGTTTACAGCTCTGGTAATTATCAGGTCATTTTCCTAAGTTTTCTTTTTTTCTGATCAAGCAATAGCTACTTATCAAGATGGACCCTCACTTACTTCAGCAACTACACACGCAGTTTAACCTAAAAAATCAATAATTCATCAATTATTTCACATTATGACAACTGGGTAACATGATGACTGGCTTTTTCTGACTCATTTTTAAAATCTCATCTAACAATCAGAGTATTTTTATGGGTTTGAACTCTTATGCTTAAGCATTAAGACTCGTATCACTATAAAACCAAATCAGAAGATAACACCAGCAAATACACACTGTTAGAATGAAATATTTTACTTGGTCTGTCCAGATAGTCTTTTTTATTATTTCTTTACGTTCTGTTTGCCATGGATTTATGAAATATAGACAATACTACACAATTATATTGATAAATGCAAATAACCTGACCATAAGTCTCATGCACATCCCACTACAAATGCATGGAGATTAAGACAAAAAGAAACCTAAACTCACAAAAGCTCATGTGAAGGCATTGGCACAATGTTCTAATCTATTGGGCGTGAGTTCAGAACTCAAGATCTGACTTATCAAGATCAGCTTAAGGTATAGTTATTACAAATACTATCAAGTACCTTTATGTACCAGACATAAAAAAGTTAGAATGGAAAAAGAATAATATCTAGACTTTGTGTATGAATATATTTGCCATTTTGTACCCATTTACTCACCTGGATGAATCACCCCTAATGTCAATATAAATATATATTACTTATATATAATATATAATATATATTGTTTTTGGAAAAAGACAAACACCCAGAATCACAGAAGCATTAGGACCCTTTTGCTGTGGCACCGTTTCCCTGTGCCCATGTGCATTTGGTATTCTTTTATTATTTCATGTGGCATGTGTAGAACTCTTTAAGTCCACCTGTTGTAATTTCAATTCAACCAAGGAAATGTCAAGTCATGGATTAGAGCAAGTATATAAAATTTGAATGTTACTTGGATTACAGTAGTCTTAATAATCTTGAATTTAAGAAGCATGGGACATCTGTCGTTAGCTGGTGGTTATCCGGGTCTTGATTGGGGAGGTGAGAACCAAACAGCATCTTGCTAATACTGTCCCCAACCTGGAAGCTGTGGGTGGTGGCATTATTAGATGTGGGAACGTAGATTAAGAAACCTTCTCCAAACTCGAACAAATTTAGATTCATACAACAACACTTTACTTTCCATACAGCCAAAATAGTGCCATTGGGTCTTAAAAATGCTGATTTCTGTTTAATGTTTCTATGAAACAGAATTTGCTGTGCCACTTAACATCAGAGGAAGAGAACAGTGTCGGATGTGCACTGCTGAGACACATCGGCTCTAAACCTCGACAGTATCATACAGAGACTCTTAAAAGGGTAAAATCACACTGCATTATTTCAACAAAACCTGATGAGTAATTATCTGCTTATTTAAGGTCATTGTGCCTGTTTCAGATGGTGACTTTGCTGACAGAGGAGGTCAGTGGGCCGGTAGCTCTACCTTTGGATAGGTTTGTTTCAGCTTTTATTTGCACTGGGTGGGGTGCAGTTGGGTGTAAGCGGATTGCAATTGCAGTGCGTAACTGTAAACAACTAGATTGTGAGAACGTGGGAAATGCCAAAAATTCCTGTTGGGTTTGAAGGCCCTGGACACAATTTAGATCCTAATTTATCCAAAATGTGTTCGGTGGAGTTGAGGTAAGATTGAACTGATCAGAACGTCTGTCTTCATGGGCCTCGCTTTGTAAAGAACACCCTGTATTGCTCGTGCATGACTGCCCTAGTGCACAATGTTAGAAGCATATACATTGTTCAGTTTATTTTCTTTAACCACTTATCCTAATCAGGGTCAGGTAGGGGTGCTGGAGCCTATCCCAGCTCTTCACGGTCAGTCCATCACAAGGACCTACAGGACAATTCATTGTCTCCAATCAACCTGGTGGCATGTCTTTGGACTGGGAGGAAATGGGAGGAAACCCAGGCGGACATGCAAATTCAGAGAGGACCTAGATCGCCCCACCCGGGGATCGAACCCACGACCTTCTCGCTGTATATACATTGTTTTATATAATTGTAGACACTTGTTGGCAATGGGAGTGCCTAAAACAACTTACCCTAATAATCAGGAAGGGTGTTCACTTACTATCGGCTATGCTGTGTAAATTGCTTTTCATTTATTGCAGGTGTTCCTGTGAACGTATTCATGCAGTATCAGTAGCCTGCGTCCCCTTGGTCACATGTCCTGAGGCAGCCCCTCTGATTGGTGCGCTGTTGAAACGCCGTGCTTCGTGTTGCAGCTCTCATCTCAGTAAGGTGTTCATAGAAGCAGTTAACACAGCCTGGCTCAGGTACATAGTTTGTTTGTTCTTTCTTTTTTATCTAAATTATTGTCACTTTTTCTGCCTAAAATTGAATCAACAAATAAAAAAAATGCCTCACTGCAGGAAGGACTGCAGTTTAATAATCTATATAAATTCAGTTTTCTGACAGTTTTGGGATTTTTGCTTTTTAAATGTAGTGAGTTAAAAGTATTAAGTGACAGAAATACTCAAGTAAAGTACAGATACCTAAAAACAAATTAAGTACATTAATGAATTGAATTTTGTTAATACCACCTCTAACACCCCCATACACACACATAATTTTATATATAAATATATATTTAAAAAATATATTTATATACAAAATTATCAAGTTTTTGAGATTTATAATCTCTGTTTGTGTGTTTGACCAAATGAGGATTATTGTTCCATTCTATTAAAATTCTTATTCCAACGCTGCTCATTTTGGTAAAACACACACACACACACACAAAATATATATATATATACATATATACATACATACATGTACATATATATGTTTGTGTGTGTGTGTGCATGTATAATTACACTTTCTTGTTGTCATTGTCGTTGGATAGTAAGACACTGGTGTTGGACGATGCAGCGCTCACAGCTCTGTGGTGTCACAGCCGGTCCAGCTTGGAGGCAGCAGTGCTGAGTCTGCTGGAGAGGGTTCTCTCTGAGTCCAGAACTGGAATGCACAATCTGGAGAAGGTTGTTTCTGACTCATTACTTGTAAGTAAATATCTTCTTACTGGAAGGAATACCAGTTCCATTAAAGAAGCAGTGTTAGTCTGTTTTTGCTCTGTTGAATTGAATCTGAAATGTCACTCTTGTTCTGGCCTTTTTAAAACCTTATTAGTTAGCCAAACGTGTCCAGAGGTCTTGTGTAATGTTTTAAATGGGCTGAATGTATAATTGCATTTAGAAATTTTCATCACCCACACTTTAAAATGTGTTGCCTTGTTATGTGTAGAGTTTGTTTATTAAGGTTTTTACATGTTGGGTACATTCATGACAGACACCAGATCTGTAGATATTCATTACATAAGATTCCTCGGTGCACAAGTTTAAATCAAACTCAGTTGTGGGTATTTTAATGTCTCCAATTCACCGCACTTGCATGTTCTGGACTGTGGGAGGAAACCGGAGCACTTGGAGTACACCCACCCGACCTGGGAAGAACATGCAAAATCCCCACCTGGGGATCGAACCCAGGACCTACATGCTGTGGGGTGAAATTTCTACCTACTGAGCTACTGTGCCGTTGTGTGTAGAGTTAAAGTAAAATAAGTAAACAGTAACTGGGTAGTGCTCTCACCTCAAAACAAGAAGTGGAGCAGTCCAGGCCTTTCTGTGTGGAGTTTGAATGAGTTTCCTCTGGAAATCCTCCCACAGTCTGAAGATTTAAACTTAAACTGATGAATCTTGAGTAACCAGTAACCAGAAACCTACTTTTAAAAAGCTCAACTGGCTACTTTTGCTGGTTGTAAGGCCTTGCCTGGCCAAACACCTACGTATCTGACTGATTAACTTCATCCACACTTAACTTACTCACTAACTCATCATGGTCATCAGATGTAAACCTACCTTGTTATAGCCAGCCTATCCTATCCTATACCTATACTAAAAAATATCAGTGCACTGATAATAGCACAACTATGCTAAATGATGATTATAATTACGTTATATATTTGTCTTCGTTTGTCTCTTTTGTTTGTACTATTTTACTACATTGTGTGTAATGTACACTGGTTTTTATTTTGTTGAATTGAGTCCTTGAGTGTCTTGAAAGGCGCTTATAAATAAAAAAAATATTATTATATATTACATTGATTCTTTAAGCCAATGATACGATCATTTTCGCTACTTTAAATTTCTCCACGTCTGGTATATTTCTATGAACTCGGACAAAATATAATATGATAATTTTATTATTAAATGTCAAATTCTGTAATGTATTTTTGGTGATTTTAAATACAGCACGACAAAGACAAAACGAAACCATAATGTCCCTCTGTTCTGTAACGTGAATTACAGATGTCTGGCCCTTTAAGACTGTTAAGTGTAAAATGCTAGGGCACTACCGAGGGAGCAAGTGTAGTGACGAGATCTGAAATTGAGAGTTTCTGGGGTTAGTATAACCTCACTTAAATGTTTGGATATTTAATTACTTGACACTCTCCCACTCAAATTCTTAGGTTATTGTTTTAATACAACTTGTCACCTTTAAATGCTCAAAGATGAGTAATAATGTTTGAGCAACGATGTCAGTGTCACATAATCCACTGCTTGTGAAGCTCTGAAGATCTTGAGCTGTGGCTTTTTCATTCCTTTGGACATTTTGGATCTTTTTGACCTTTTATAGAGCGATATTTCTTGAATTCAGCCCTTGATGACATACATCCTGATACGCACTTACACTCCCTTTTGATTAAACCACTATGGTTGGGTGCAGCATGGCTTATTGCCTGATTAATTTATTTTTTTTCCTTACATAACTTCTGCACTCTGTAGTATTTAAAATGTGCCCCAAAAGAATGCATCTTGGATGAAGCTCTCGTTTATAACTCCTTCCGACTGACTCACGCTCGCAACCTGCCCTTATTTAACTCCCTATTAAAAACATGTCTGCCCTCATTGTAATCTCTTAAAAAATTAAAAACACATCCAGAGTCCACCTTAATCCCCTGGCTGTATATTTACGCTTCAGGCTTGTTTGACAGATGTTGGCTAATTTGCCAGATTTTCACTTCCGTGCTGTTTCCATGAATGCATTGTTTAAACTGCAATCAAAGGAAGGGAAACATGAAATTAGTTTTCCAGCTTTAATTAAGCACCCCCTCCTCCAGAGCTGTGGGTTTAAATCCAGTAACAATAAACCTCATCATTCCACATGCCCTGCCAAAACAGGATTTTTGGACTGTTCTGTAATTGACCCTCCCTGAAGTTTTGCAGTTTTGTAAGAAATTGCACCTAAACCCATATGGTTTTGTTAGGGACACAAAATTGCAGCACGCAAACCCAGAAAATTGAAATGAAGTGTAGATACTTACACAGAATGAGCTAAGATTCCTCAGGAACGTGCCAGGATCTGTGTCATGTTTGTAGTAGGCCATAGGGTGCTCTACCATGAAGGGTTTGAAGAATTATGAAGAAACCACTTAGGTTATATTGAGCCATTCGAACTCTTCTTGTTTGATGGGGTTGTTGTGAACGGCTGAAAGTTTATAAATTTTGATTGTGAATCCTTTAAGCTGCTCCCATTAGTCAGCACAAAGAATCATGATCCAGATGATTGATTAGGCACAGTTTTTATGATCAATGCTCTCCTATTTATCCGGGCTTGGGACTGGCAGAAATTCAGACTCTGGGTGCTGATGTGTTAGCGAAGAAATCCACCTGCTTCACCAGGTTGCTAAAGTTTGTAAATTTTGATTATAAACTTAAATTCGGGCGGCATGGTGGCTTAGTAAGGAGCACTGTCGCCTCATAGTTACCAGATTCTAATCCCAATGAAAAGTGGATGGCAGATTGTTATACTTTGGCCTGATTTGTTGGAGCACACTTTCCACCAACTTCAAGGCACCAATTTAAAGAATATCTTCAGTTCTCAAGAACTTTAGCATTAAAGCCGTTCCTGGTGCCTGGAACGAGGCAGTACCTTACCTAGAGTTGGATAGGTATATACCTGGTGTTTTCTCAAATTGCTCGGATGCCTGTACATTGCTCTCTGTGAGTGAGTATTAATGAGAATGTCTGGTGATACACATTTCTTTTTATTGGAGCAGCAAAATGGCAGCTTTTGGCAAGCCTCGAATAGCCCGCGTTACCTTAATATTCTAGATGAATTGGTGTTTATTTCGGCGGATAAAAGAGAACGTTTTGTGTGTGCCGTGCGTGTGTAGGGTGAGGATGTAAGTGTGCCTCAAGTCAGGGTGGAGCGGACCTTCAAATACAAAGCACGGTGTAATTAGACCTCTTTATCACCTCCACATACGCTCCCCGGAGATTACTCCTTTCTTGCTCAGAGACATCAGGGGAACATATGCATCTTTTTTGAGGCCCCTCATGATCTGGCGTGTAAACCATTTTTGTTGCTTTTAATGCATTCCTGGGCCATATGAGTGGTGTGAAAAAGGCAGCATATTAATTAAGTATTTTCCCATAAAAATATAAGTGAATACACAGCGTCAGGCATGTAAGTGCAGCTGCTCGGGTGTACATTCATCCCTTCCACTGTGTTGAATTAAAAACATGTGCAGAATGGAGCTTCATTCGTTTCTCTTTACAGTAACACTGGTGCAGTTGAGAAGATGAGCAGCCAGTGACCCTTATTTCTGCATTAACATTGCCCTCTGGTGCTCATGTTCTGACCTGCATGTCTCACTTGATGTTTATTCTTTTATTTTTCAGCCGAAAGCTTCAGCTCTGCATTGCCATGTGTTTCTAGTAGTGAATGATGTGTTCAGGTGAGTGAGCTTTCAGGTGTTCATCTTCAAAAAGTGAAAAATCATTCCAGTAAAGTTACTATGAGGGATGTCTCGATACACTGTACCCACAATGCAATGCGATTTATGATCTTTTCCTCAATCTTTTTTCTTTTTAAACAAAATTAAATTGACAAATGATGACATCTTCCTTTCCTTATTTCTCTTAAAAAAATATAGTACCGTATGCTTATTTTTTGTTTATGTAAATGATGAATACCCTTTTTTTCAGCCCACGTATTACTCTGCTTGGTAAAAGACAGTCATGTTGCTGTTTTTCTACCCTCGGATTGATTACTTAATGTAATTACACTGCTTTTCTAATACAACTAACAGCCAAATCTAATAATGTTATTTAAAAACCATACCAAATCAATAATGCAGATGAAGATCCGCTGTGGTGAGCCCTTCTTCAGCATTCAGTTCTAGTTAATAACAATAATTATAAGTATAACAGCAAATCTAAACACAACAGTGAATATCCCACTGTCTCCCAGTCCTGCCCAGTTATATTATGTAGTAGTTAATCCAGTTGTGGGTAAATGCATGCATTTGTGATTTGTGAACAATATATGCTTTGGGGTTTTTCTTAGAATAGTTTTTCAGTCTAATAATGATGTGTGTTGTGTTAAGTAAGTGAAGAACTCCTTGGAGCTAAGAGTTTGAGATTATTTTTTGCAGGCAGGCGCTGAGAGCAATGGAAGAAAATTTTGCTTTGAGAGCTCTTGTGCAAGTTTTTACCAGATGTTTCCTTTAGGCCTACGCTGCCCATAGCCCACAGGTATCATCCACTTTCATCATTCAGCTCACTTGATTTGGGTTCTGCAGGACTCACAAGAACATTAATGAAAATATACGAATGAGTCTGGTCTTATACAAGAAATCGACTCCCAGCAAGAGGGTCCTGGGTTTAACCCAATGTGAGGCGGTCTGGCTTTTTTTTTCACTGTACAGTTTGCATGTTCTCCCCATGTCCATGTGGGTTTCTTCCTTGTGCTCCGGTTTCATGCAGCCACATTTATTAAAGACATGTAGGTGAATGGATGGATGTGTGTGTCCTATAGGTGAATGGATGCATGTGTGTGTCCTATAGGTGAATGGATGCATGTGTGTGTCCTATAGGTGAATGGATGCATGTGTGTGTTTTATAGGTGAATGGATGCATGTGTGTGTTTTATAGGTGAATGGATGGATGTGTGTGTTTTATAGGTCAATGGATGCATGTGTGTGTTTTATAGGTGAATGGATGCATGTGTGTGTTTTATAGGTGAATGGATGCATGTGTGTCCTATAGGTGAATGGATGCATGTGTGTGTGTCCTATAGTTAAATGGATGGATGTGTGTGTGTGTGTGTGTTTGTGACTGGCACCCTGTCCAGGGTGTTTCTGTGTGAATTGCGCCCATTGAAAAGCTGTGCAAGGCTCCAGCGAGTTTGATTGGATAAGCAGATAATTAAGTGAGTTATGCATACATATTTTTTGTGGTTTGTTTGTTTGATTACAGGAACGCTTACCACTGAGGGCTTTCTTCCCTCAGGTTCCCCACAACCTGCTTACACCTTTACTCACACTAGCCTCAGGTACTGCATCTTTCCTATTTTAAACCTGTTAGTTACATAATTTGAGTATCGTTTCACATTTATTTATGTATTTTCTTGCGTTTTTATAAATATTTTCTGGAAATCGGTTTGTATTTCAAGGTTTATTTAACATCCTGTAATATTATAAAATATCTTAAACTCCAGTTCCTCGTTTCTTAGTTTGCTCTGAAACCTAAAGTTCTTGCCCCAACACAGCCTCTCAAAACACACATTATCA
>JAYDZG010000002.1:4343080-4362256 GCA_034509265.1 Microcambeva bendego
GAAGAGCTGGGATAGGCTCCAGCACCCCTCCCCGACCCTAATTAGGATAAGGGGTTAAAGACAATGACCTGAACTGATAACGGACACTACTGCAGGCTTATTTTCACTAGTCTTATGTATAAATATTGAGTAAGTGTGTGATATGTGTTCTGATATATTTTTATTGTTACTAATTGGACTAGCCTGTTTAAGTTTAAACCGTTTTAGATTTAATGTGCTTTGATATTAGTGCAGCCTGTAAACAAAACATTTAAACACTGCCTTGTACTAACATGCAACATCTATGTTCCATCAATGTTCATCTCTTTAAGAAAGTTGCTTATGATTTTTGATTAAAATGATATACACTTAAAATGCAAACTTTGTATCGATTGCCTATATGTGCTGATATGGTGTAAACAGAAAGAAAGAAAGGTCTCGGATCAGAATATGACATTACATCATTAGCCGTCTCGATCAGGGTTAATTCCCCTCCACTACAACCCATAATGCATCTCCTCAATGTTGTGTTAGGAGGGTGTGTTGGGGGTAAAAGAGTACAATACAGATACAAATATAGATTTACATTCATTTGGCATTTCGACACCAAACCCAGAGCTTAGTATGCACCCACCCCCGCCCTTCTTGCTTAAAATGAACAATTCAGATAAACTTCCATACAATGTAGAATGTTCCGCAGTATTTGGTGCTGCTAAAACTGCATAGTGTTAATCACAAGGTGGAAAGACTCGACATAGACGTTCTTTATAGACGTGGCTAATTCACGTCGCTCTCTGTCCATGTGTCGGATGCCGTTAGATGCTGATTGAAGCCGGTCTGAAGCGCAGGGCGGTGTGGCTGCTGCACTCATTACAGCAGAGACTGACCGGAGACGATGCCCTGAGCGCCAGGCTCAGGATGCTCGAGGACGGACTTAACGCAGCGTAATGCTCCGGGCTTGCGCCTGAATCCTGGAACACGCCCAAACGCAGACGAGTGGTAAGCTGTTTATTAGGACAAGGATTCCTGGCGTGGTTCAGTTCCACACTGGCTTGTTGGAAATGACATTTATATGCAGAGCCCAGCTGCTGGTTTTATTTTGAAAGCTGGGGACAATATGTCATGATAAATCAGGCCAAAAAAATAACAAAGCCACACATTTATAGCACAGCAGTTACACAGAGCCTTGATATAAGGCGTGGACCCGGAGGGGAAATCATTTCATGTGAACTATTTTTCAGTGTGGAGTAACAGTTGTTGTACACTGCATGAGCCAAAGTTGTGGACAGCTCTTCTAATTATTGTAAAATGTGCTTTAATATAATGAATAATATGCCTCTGAGTAATTCTGTGGTTTCTTTTTAAACATGGCGGTGGCCCGGCACTGTTGGAAAGAACTGTATGGGTCTACCAAAATCGAGCCGTCCCTTTAAACACGATGACCAGGCCAGATGCTGATGATCAACCCAAAGGCCAATGGCAATTTTATAAGTCTTAGAACTCTATAAAGCTTAGATTCTGCTCATAAGTGCAATTTCATCAGCTTTAAAACAAAGCTGCAGTAAATGTCAGGATGGATGGAGATGGCTGAGAAAAGCCGTGCTGAAAGACAGTGCCACGTAGCGAAGGGTTTATGGTTAAATGAGACCACCATTGATCTTCAGTTCATTTTATTAAACCACTTATTCTAATCAGGGTGGGGTTGGGGTGCGAGAGCCTATCCCAGCTCTTCAACGCGCACAAGGACGCGGTAACACCCTGGACGGGGCGCCAGTCCATCGATTGATCTTGACATTCAGAAAACACCACAGAAAATCTGCCTCACCAACCGCCAAGCACAGTCGTAGACGTGATGTTATGGAGATGTTATGGAGATGTTGGTCTGCATTTATGCAAATTATGCTGCCAAGTACAATTTTATTCTTTTTTTTATTTAAAAAAACAGCTGGGCAGCTATTCACTTTCCAGTGTGACACACCCTGAATATTCAAACAAAACCTTAAACAATTGCTTAAAGGAAAGAACCTGAATGTTTTTCAGTGGCAAAGTCAGAGTTCTAACTAAAACACTCCATGGACCTGTACGTGGAGAGCAGGGTGTTACTGGCCACCACACAATTAGGCTAAACTTGAGCAATGCTGGTAGAGTCAAATTCAAACAGCCTCATGGCTGTAATTAAAGTTAACAAAGGCTTTAAAGAAGTTCTAAATGACTTTTTTCTTGAACAAAGTTAAGGCTAAAACTTGAAGCCTCTGTTATTATAAGTATTGTCCCAGTTGGCCTCAGTCTCTTAGCAAACCTCTTCCTTTGAAGATTGATTTAAAGCAGGGGTAAGAAGTTCTTTCCTGTTTCACATGCTATTACATCTCTTTAATAATAACAGTGCAGTTTAGAGTTACAATATACTGACAACATTTAACAAACATAATGCATAATAATGTTAGAATAATCTTATTGTTTCAACTCTACGTTATTACCCAGTTAAAACAATGCTTTAATTAACATGGGGTTTATACGATTTGTTTCAGCTGATGCTAGAGCAGGTTGACAGCCAACAATGTCACTATGTTGATAAATATCAATAATTACTGTATTACGAATAAAAATAAAGTACTTTGTTAAACTTTTAAAGAATATAAATCTAATAGTAGGGTTTTAAATAGGTTAATATTTATTATAAGTATATAACCAACATGCAATAAAGTCTGCAAATTAAACAACACTAACTTGTTGAGGATTTTCGACTGTTTTTAAAGAAACTTTTTTTAAAGCAACAGCTGACTGTGCGTGAGAAGAAAAAACAATTAGAACTATGATGATTAAAGCTTTTAATTGTAATCGATGAAGTTTATCATGAAACAAATCGACATCGTGTATCGCTCAGCTCTAGTTGGTGCAGCAATTTTACTCTAGTGGGTAAACATCACAGGGTACCGTATTGCTTTATAATAAAATAAACATTTATTATTCATTTTGGGTACAACAGTTAAAACCGGTGTCTGGAATCCAGTAGCATTCTGTGATGTAAAGAACAGTCCACTGAAGTTCCTGGAGTTTGTAGATTCTCCTGAGAGTTCAGGTCCTGTTTTCGACACATAAAAGACAAATAATAAAAGTGAATGACTTTATGCTAGGTTAATTTACCTGGTTTTACTTTGGCATTGTTTCTTTTCACATCATATTCTTCACGTCTCAGTGGTACTATGTTTTCTATTAAATATGATCGAATACATTTTTATTTGCACAGCGCAACCTGCTAATTCAGGAGCATCAGAGGTCATATGGCATGGTCTCTAAAAAAAATGTACTTTTAGTTTTATGCAAATGTTTATCACTGACCGCTCTGCAACAGCCATGTGAGTGAGCAAATCACTTTTGGCTACTTGCACAAGGAGCGGATTGTAGATCACATTATTGACTTGGCACTGTCTTTACACCAGATGCCCTTCCTGACCCAATACTCCTATTGGGACCGGCACAACAATTGATTGTTTTGGGAATCCTGGTGACTAGGGTGGGACATAGTTAAATGGTGGCAATGGCGAAGTTCAGGTCCTCTACGCTGGTGTGCTAATTGAAAATCCACTCTGCAGCGGTCTTATATAACTATCCTATTTATATAACTGTCATTTTAAAAACTGCAAATACTTGCTTACTTCTGTTTGTTAAACTTTGCACAAGGTCAAATAAGTCTAAAGTCTAATCTCTAAGTGCCAAACAACCACGTGTTCCCCATAGCAGCTCTGAGGATCTGATGAGAAGGACGAAAAAATGATACTAAACCACTCACATGTGCCTGAGAAGAGCTGTTTAGGGAAACTTTGAAAGTTGGGTCAAGAATACAAAAACATATAAAATAATAATATAAAAGCAAAACCACAGTATAATAGCAAACATTTTAGCTGAAAGAACTGCTGGTGCAGTATTAATGCTGTGTTTCTAAAAAAATATATATGTCTGCAAGAAAAACCTCAAGCATTCTTAATGCATTAGCATGCCAGACATCCATTTTATTGCAGGTTCGAGGGTTTGTGGACCAGACTCCTGTTCCTGCTGAACTGAGCCAGCGTTTCTGCAGTACTGTAATCAGCTCAGTAGGCACGGGAGGCCAGGTCCATCAGGCTTGACACTGTCTGTATAAGACCTACACACACAGCCCTCGACAGCCTCTGAACATCCATCAGATGGGCATAATCTCTACTACCGAAGATGCTTAGCACTTCATTTCCCTCGGAATATCACTTAATGGTATTTTAAGTACGTCCTGGTCAAAGTCATTTCTTTTATTCTGGCCTTTTGATAGTTATGCATTTTTAACCAGTTTCTAAATATAGCCATTTATGAGCCAGACTTCATATTTAACTTGTCATGCCTTACGCGATGGTGTGCTGCCACAGACGGCCGTTAACTGTCCGCTAGCTTGACGTGGTTCCTGTCTCTCTGCCGTCTTCTCCAGGCTAAAAGTAGATTTGCTTAAAGCATTGCAGATGTTTCCATCTCTTTGTGGCAACATGTCTCCTGACTTTATAAACCACCTGTGTTGAGCGTTTCTAAGAATTCTGCTTCTATTCTAGTGACAAGACTAAGCAGATCTGTTTTATGTGAAGCGCTGGTTGTAAATCTGAATGGCAACAGAGCACCGGCCTTTAGTTTCTCACTACGGCAGTCAGGGTGTGAAATACGACAAAAGTCCTTGATCTTACACCTTTTACACAGACCACATAGCAAGTAACTTGCCATATTATGAGACGCTGATAACCAAACCATCTTTTAAGATACATAATACCATGATACAAGGGTTCTTCAAAAACTTTTCTAGATTTGGAAACTATTAAGAATTAGCAAAACTTTTCCACAGTTACAAATTATTTTCCCCAATGCATTTAGCAAAAAAAAGTTTTTGGTTGAGCATGTAGCCACTGATGCACTGAAAATTCCCCTTTAATCTTCTTTGAGCATCCAAAAAACTAGATGATGCTAAATCCAGACTATAAGGTCTCTCAGACCTAATGAGACATGGCTCTCTCACTGCTTCCAACCAAAGTATTAAAGTGCTGAAACTTTTTTGAAGATCCCTTGTACTTACAAAACTAAAAGGATCATAGGAAGTGCGACTTCTGTAAAATATAATTCTGTCTGACCACTGGTGAGGATGTTTTTGTCCTTTTTGGGTCTTCAGGCTTTTTAAGAACACAATCATTTCCCCTCTAATTTAATATATGTTTCTTCTTGCTCAATATTCAACTTTTCCAAGCCGGAGTAACAAAATTGATTCTATGATGTTATAAAAAAATAGACCATCTGCTGGTTAACTGGGCCCAAGGTACTCTCAAATGCCTTCACCAACCCCAGAGATCAAAGGAAGGAAAATTCTTTGTTTTGTCCAGTTTTGTCCATAAAGAGCCATTGATAATACTATCTTAGTTCCATATTTTTATGGATCTATTTTTGTTTATCTTATTATTATCCTATTGCCAAGATTATTCTCTGATAAAATAAAAATAATAAGCTGTGAGAATGTCCATTAAGTAAGGATTCTGAGGGAGTTTTAAGTAATAGAAGTACAAAGTAGAGTGATTTATCTTGGAAGGCCCACTCCCCTGCAGAGTTCCAAGCTTTCTCTGCACCCAACATACCTAATGCAGCTCATTAAGGCTTGATAATTGGTGCATCATTATGCTGATTGTAGAAAAGGTTTAAAACTCTGCAGGGAATTGGGCCTTTAAGACTAGTGATGAAAACCTCCGGTCAAAAGGATTAAAGAATCAAATACACATGTCATGTTGTTTAAGGCTGTAATTGGGTACAAGAGGCAATAAGCTTCTTTACTGTCATTTTTCATCATAGTTAATGCCGAGGTGGAAAGTAATTATATTGACTCGCGTTACAGTAATTAAGTTGTTGGGTTTTTTTTTGGACATTTACTTTAGATATAGATTTCACAACTTGTACTTTTACTTTATTATTTTTTGTACTAAGAATTGTAATTCACTAAATTTTAAATAACTGAGTAAAACAAATTACAATAAAAATTGCCTTTGGGGAAAATCCAGTACTTACAGTACAGTACTTAAATTACAGTACTTTTTGGCCAAAAACTCTTGGAAACATAAAATCCATGAAAACTTCCAATCTGGCAACACTATGACTACATGTCATATTACAAAGTACTTTTTATGATTTAATGATTATTAATTGACCCACTGGTTGGGAAGCACTGGGTCATACAACGTAAAAATGTTTTATGTGATGGTTCCTAAATGTTTTAACTGTTGTGTCATCATGTATTCTATTATATTTGAATGAAAAATAAACTATATCCAAACTATATCCATATATATATATATAACAGGAGAGGCTAAATAGTAGTACACTAGTAATTTTACTTGTATCCAAGTAAAAAATCCAATACTTTAATACTCTTTCCACCACTGTGTGTATGTGATGTTAAAACTGTCCTCCAAAAGCTTCCATGGCTAGATGTAATGTTGGTGCATGTAGAACGTAGCAGCAAACATATAATGGCCTGAGTCAATAAAGAAAAAAACATGCACTTGCATTAAGCCGTTCTCTATAAAGATTTTTGATGTTATCCATGTGAGTATGTGGGTCTCCCTTGAGCACTTCCTCTTCATCCTCCTCAAAACGTGTTCTGTCATGTGATAGGGTTAGTACCCTGCTTTGTGCCCAGGGTTTTAATGTAGGATTGAATGATACACCGCCTCACTTTTCTACTCAATCTTATCATAGCCAATTGCATTACAATTACTGATGTTGACTTCCATCCTTGACTGAGAACAGCTGTGACTAACATACATCCCCTCTGCCACTTGTGCAGTCACCAGCTGCATCTTTTCACCTTTCAAGTGGTGAGTTTATATGAGCAATTTGTTGGACATGTAGGTGTCCAAACCGAAGAGTTTTAGATGTCAGCTCTGGTGTGCTAGCATGTTATATCGCTGTGATGCTGGTTTTTATAGTTAAGATCATATTTAGTAGATTGTTTGGCCAAGTGAGGGATTACTCTCTCAACCTTAACCATTCTTTCATCAGGACCGTCACCAGCCTGTCCACTGCAATTAACAGTAAGTTTAAACTCTAGGCGATGTCTGTGGATATTACAGGGATCAAATTACAGAACACTCATTCATGAACAGGATATGGCTCTAAGGCGATGGTGTATAAATAATGAGATTAGGGTACTATATTTAACTCCTGTAAACCAACTTTTGGTCTTTTAATCACCTGTACTCTTGCCAGGGGCAGAAAGTTAACAGGTAACCGGATTAATTATAAACACTTTGTGTCCTTTGCAAGAGTAAAAAAAAAATCACACTTTTCTTTTGTTCCTTTTCCTTCTTTTTCCCAGCCATGCTCTCATCAAGTGCAGAACTTAGCCACTGTGAACAAAGAGCTCAATCACTGTTCACCAATCAGCTAAGCTCTGCATTTGCTTGGAGAGATTCCTTCATCAATGATTCTCCTCCTGCAGTGGCGAAAAAAAAAAAAATCCTCCTCTGCATGTTCCGCTCCTCTGTCCCCGAATCTCAACCACCACCCCCATAGGTCCATCACATGAACTTTTATTTTTACTTCCCCAAACAGCGGCGGTGCCTCCGGTTGCCATGGTAGCTGTCCAGGCCGTGGTTATGTGGTAATCCCTGGCAATGTGATTTTATCTTAAGTCACAAATCAGCACGCCAGGAACCCACACAGCCTCCGACATGAAAGGCGAGAGCAGTGGATGCTTGCACTCTTTTGCGATCGGCTACGCTCGGCTGAGCCCAGGCTATGGCCCTCATTAGCCTCGTCAAGATGGATTCCAGAGCAGCGAGCTCACAAACACATTTCACGCTGCACTTCTACGGCTTTCTTTAACAGCTTGATTGTCTCACCTTCAGACATTCGTACGGATGTAGGTCTAGATTTAAACATAGTAACACACAATGCATGGATAATTGTATGTGCAACTAACAATTTATTAGTGATTTTTATTTAAAACTTTTGAAATCAGGGATTTCTGGTGAAACTACAGGCTTATACCCAGTACCAGACTACTGGTTGTATGAGTACTGAGACTTGTACGTCTCTGTAATCCCATTATGGTGCACTAGCTGCATTGGGAAATTGCTAACTGAATACAAGTGTGATCTTGTATGGTTGACATAAGTTACCTGTAGCAATCTGTTTGATACATTTCCTAGCATGTTTAAGAACAACAGGTGTCATCCTCTAGCAGCAGCCTTCGTGTTCCCTGGTGCAGACAACGAGTGAGGTACAGGCACCTGGCGAGCAAATTAATGACAACAGCCAGACATCGGTCGACAAAGACAAACGGCCAGTCGGACAAAGCAGAGACCGCGTAGCAGGCCCGGGATACCGGATGGCCGTTGTGGGCGGCATGATTTATCTGTGCCACATACGGCAATAATCCTCACAGCCTGGAAAGAAAAGCCGCTTCTCTTTCTTATCCTCAAACCCATAAAGCTGTCTGCTTGGTGAAATAAAAGAGAGGCGGCTCCCCCAGAAAGGGTGCTGGGAGATGGCTAATGGATTTATCTACCTGCCTAGCAGGACACATAAGTCTTTCCTTTCACAAAAGTTCGGCCCAACGTCAAGCTGACTTGAGACTCCATGCGTGAAGGCACAGCCAGTTCACTCCCTTTCCATCCACGCTTCACATTATCTTTGTCTTTTCTGAGGTTATCCTGAGCTTGGGAATTCCTCCCATGTGCATGATGTGCCACTTCAGAGCAATATTATGGTTAAAAAGGTGAACGGAAAAGTGCTGAGAACCTCCGGAGAAAATATTTTGGGGTGTTTCAGTATTCTCCAACGGTTCGAGGAATGTGTGCTGACATTTCTGCGCCTACAAATAGATCTAGTTTCCCTCGCACAGAACTGGCAGGACCGGCGGGTCCACGTTGGGCCAGGCACTGAGTGGACCCAGGCTGAAGGCCAAAATGTGAACACAATGGTCCATTTGAAGCTTCAAAGGCCAAGCTTTAGTGCATTGTACTTTTCCTTCATTCTTTTTTAAAGGATTTTAATAGAATAGGGCATTACAGGATGTTTCCTTTACAGGAAATTAAACTGGTCAAGATGTGCGGACAAAAACAGACGTACCCTGTGTAAAATTTTGGCCTTAGAAGGTGAGACAATAAACCAAATATAAATTGTTCCGTTTAAACAAATATGAGCTCATACTTCTGTTTGTGTTCCCATATTTATCACTGAAGCTGCTTTTTAAATGACCAGTAGAAAGAAGACAACAGTTCAACAGCTGTCCTGCAGGTGAGCAGGTGCACATAGCCAAAAATTCTATACAAATCAGTTTCATTAATGCAGGACTATTTCAAATAATGAATAGAAGTGAATGAAGGCGTGAGGGTTACTGCAAGTAATATTGTATAAAATTCGTGAGCTGAAATGACGTTCATGTCTTTAATATTTCACAAAAATTAATGGGGAAAAATCGGGGCTTGCAGAAGGGGTACCCACTATAAGTAAGCACACCACTGGTACTAATGTGTCATGTTGTTATTAAATTTCAAGAAATAAAAAAAATATATGAGTGAATAGGGCAAAAAATAAAAGTGTTGGGATGACGTTTGATTACATATACAGGAAGACAAAAAACTGGAGGAATAATATTAAAAAGAGGAATAACATGACGTATAACCTGGTGCAAACACACTAATTAGTGGCACAAAGTGAAGTGTTTTATATTCCTTTCAAGGAATCAGCTTCTAACTCATACCTTTTAAGTCCTTAAAGGATCATTTCTTCCACCACACTGCGTGCTGATTGGTCCATATCATCTTTGATGGTTGACAGGCAGCGCCGCGCTAAAGCCTGCTGACGCCCGTCTTCTTGAAGCATGAGCTCGCCGTACAGATACACACCCATTGCCTACACACACCAGAAGCCACAAAACAAGCGCAGAACTGAACGACTCGGTCTCAAAAACAAAATACTGTGAGTCTTACAGAGCTGTAATTTGAGGCATGGCTGCCATTCAGAAACATTTATATAAAAGGCTAATGATGCACAAATACTTCATGAAAGAAATTTGGTTTGGCTATGGTTCACAAGCTCCCAGTATTTAGCGTATTTTCAACAACAAAGTACAAATGTTCTTTACAAAGTTTCAGCTTTCACATCATCATTTTCCACTAGCACAACAGTACTGAGAGTTTGAAACTTTGGGGTGATCGCCATCCTAGACACTAGGATGCACAAACCAATCCATTGTGGCGCAGGTCCGAAGCCCGGATAAATATGGGGGGTTGTGTCAGGAAGGGCCTCTAGCGTAAAGAAAATGTAATCAATAATATAGATCATGATCTGCAGTGGCTGTGAGCATCCAAAACTAGAAAGCACAGAGCTTGTGATATCAATAAATAATAGTAAACTTCGTTGCCCCAAACCTTGAAAAGAGTTTGTGTGAGCTGAAGTACCTGATCAGGTGGCACATTGCCCTCACAACAAGAAGGTCCTGGCTTCGATCCCAAGGTGGGCCGGTCTGAGTCCTTTCTGTGTGGAGTTTGCATGTTATCCCCATGTCTGTGTGGGTTTACTCCGGGAGCTCCGGTTTCCTCCCACAGTCCAAATACGTTCAAGTCAGGTTAACTGGAGATCCAGAAATTGTCAAGGACTGTGATACATCCTTGTGTTTCCTGTCATGAAGGTAATCGTAGTGTAATACATGATGTTAAAATCCCAATAAAACAATGTACCTGATGGTGAATCAGAAAGTGTTCAACGTCTCTATATGCGGCTGTGTGTTTATGCTTGACCACCAGCTCACACCAGCGATGCTTCACCTACAGAAAGAAAAAGAAAACCCTGTAAGCCCTGACATCAAACCACCATGCACGTAAATGCTGAAAATCACATGATCACATGATTCTTAGCCATTTTGCCTTCTCAAAGTGTCATTGTAGCATGAATCGAAGCTCTGTTGTATAGAGAGATCACAGCCTGGCCATCTCTCTCTTCATTCTTATTTCCATTCGTTCTCTTCTCAGCTCACTACCGTCCTCAGAAATTTGGCTCGCTCTTTGACCTCTACTCCTCCTCCCAACCACCACCTGACCAGCTCACATTCCACGCTCACGCTGGGATTTTCTTCCACTGACCATCTCCGATCACACAAAATGACAAACCTGACGTTCTTTTCTCCTTTCCCCATTTACTTAGCCAGAAAAAAAACGTAATGACATAATTTGATCAGCTTTTAAGATGCATAGACACAGAAATACATGAAGCGAGGCTTAAAACTGTCCCGAATCACGGCAGTAAATAAATGGGAGTTGCATCAGAATATGATGAATACACTTTGGAAACAAATGCAGTTCTGCAGCAGAATCTACCAAAGGCGTCCAAGCGTGGAATCAGACACACGGAGAAAAAAAGGTTTTGGGCCCTTAATACAAAGTAAAAACAAGATTCTGTGTGAAGCATCATAGTTATGAACTGCATTTAAAGTTTTAAACCAAGCATGTGATCACCAGAATGTAAAAGATGGATTTCCTAGCCCAGTGGTGAAGGTCCATAGGGTTAGGGTTAAAGCTAGGGTTAGGTTGGCGTTAGGTTTGAAGTTAGATAAAATTGTTAGAAATAATAACATAATCCCAAACTTCTATTTTATACTATTTTTTGCACTTTCTTCCATAACCAGTGTGAGCGTGTGAGAGAGTTTGTTAGTCAGTGAAAGGAAGTGTGTGAAAGCATGAAGGTGTCAAGTGGAGTTTAATGATTAATGAGTTGAGACAGATGTGTCTCGGGGTGTGTGAGAGCGCGAGTGTTTTGCTTTAGGCATGAAGCAGCTCACGGCTCAGTGACATTAACAGGAGCACTATGAGAAACTTTCCGCTCTGCTGTGTATTTTACTGTTGAAATAATGAAACCATCGGAAGCTAATTGACCCAACGTTCACAGTGGTAGTGATTTTCAGGCTAATGTCCACTATATTTCTGCTGAGTGGTCGCCAGCGGGTACTTATGAGCTCAAATTTACTGCTTTTCTACTTTGCTTATAGTGTCAGCAAAGATGACGATACATTACGTCCTAGTTGTTTTGCTCTGTGGATCAGTTGTTCTTTATAACAGTCGAGCGATTATCAGTGGCCAGACTGAAACTGCAGAGCGTGTTTAAATAGTCTTTATATGGGTAATCAACACTTCAGACATAGACAATAACTTAGATGTAGATTAACTGATGATAATTAACTGGTGTTAATTAATTGAGCTTTAAGAAATAAAATGAAGAAAGATGGATGGTCCAAGCTGTGTTTTAGATTGGCACCCGGTCCAGGGTATTTCATCAACGGAACTGTGTGTGTGTGTGTGTGTGTGTGTGTGTGAGAGAGAGAGAGAGAGAGAGAGAGATTTAGTGAAACACTTGTACATGATTTTTGATTAACGCCATATACAGTTTAGCTATTCTAGTAGGACATTGAGTTTATATTTTTGTTGGAAACGGTGATGGCAGGAGGAGTAATCGGTCATGTGTAAGAGAGCTTATAGTACAGATTTAGATTCATCTGTTTTACACCTTTCTGAATGCTCAAGGAAGCTTTACGAGGAAAAAGATGATCATGTGATGATGTGAAAGCAACGGTGCATCAGTGGCTACCAAAATTAAAAAGATAGAATGTTGAGAAAACTCTAACACAAAGGAAGGTTGATTTTTTTTTGTGGAACCTTCAAACATGGAAGAATGAACATGGTCATTAAAAAGTGGCCAAGTCCTCCTGAAACTGATGAAAAGATGAAAACTGGTCCAGGGGGCTTTCTAAGAGGCTTCCAAAAACCACTGATGATCGTCTGAGAGAAATCTGGCATGCGGACTGGAATGATCTGTAGCTACTCTAAATGCAGGAGCAGCCGAAAGGAACAACAACAACAACAAAAACATTATAACAGTACATAAAACAGTAAAAAAAATAATATATATTCTGTAAAAAACCTTGTTTCTCTGTACACACCTTGTTTGCATTCAGATCTGCTTAACTTTGTCATGTCTCTGACCTCATCTTGTTGTTCACTTTCAGCTCTCATAATAAATAAAAGATTTCTGGCTTGCTTTAAACAGGGGATGGGAACGGCCCTCTGTTCCCTTGTTGACTGTAATATATGGAACATTAATAAATGGTTCACATACTGTACACGCTGTATCTGCCCGAACAGAGCCAGGATCCCAAACGGCAACTATAGGAGATGTCTGACTCGGTGTGTTTGTCTCATCACTCACATATACAGACTTAAAAGCACTTTCACATCCAGCCTTTACCCTAGAACTGAGGGCAGTCAAGGCCATTTCCTAAACAAAACACCCAGCAGTAATTATCAGAACACACCACCATGTGTCTACTCATCGGGAGTGAAAAAAGTCAATGAAAGAAAGAGAAAGGTTAGCTCTTAGTATGTAATCCCTCTTATTATTACAAGCACACTACCCAGAACAGAAACGGCATGGAAAGAATTCTGTAACTGACTTGAATTACTTAATGTCTAGCCAGTCTATTTAGTCACAACAACTTGTGTGTGTGTGTGTGTGTGTGTGTGTGTGTGTGTGTGTGTGTGTGTACACTCGACGAAGAAAACACACGGGGAGGACACCAACGCATGACTGTAAAGACACAACTACAGCAAAGACGTTGGTGTGAGAAGTGTGTGTGTGTGTCCATGTAGGTTCAGTGTAATAAATTGTGGAATGCCCTGTGTAATTACCAAGAGGGAGCGAGGGGGGCAGCTGTTGTGCTAGAGGCTCTCCCCAGAAATGTAGCTCTGAGACCTGCTGCAGCCGCAGGGAATGGACAGAAGGCAAACTCACACAATTAACACTACAGTCCATTTTTCAAACTGTCAAATAAAGCTGAGCATTTGTTGGTGGTTCTGGAAACAGAGAGGCTAAACGGGTTCTGAAACTCCCAAAAATAAAGAAAAAAGCTCCAAAGGCATGGCAGTTCAAAGAACCATGTCACGGGTGCACCACAGAAGATTTTACAGCATGCTCTTGAAATAAGAGTAAGGTAAGGTCCTTGTGGACACTTCGAAAAACAAGATGCAGGATGAACAGCATTGACTGCACCCCAGTTAGGGAACGATTGGGGTCATTTTAGTTGGATTTGAGGGAGGACATTGGAGCAATTAGTGGAAACCCACATGGATGCAGGGAAAAAACAAAACAAATCGAACCCATGTTTTCCATAAGATGAACTGGTCTATGGGTGGGAATACTGAAGGGGATTCCTCATTAGGCAAAGCATGCCATCACCTGAAAGATGGTTTTATCCAGACCACTGTACGGTTCTTGAGTAAGAACCTTAATTCTGTCGGCTCCATGGGCGCCATACAATGGCTGACCGTGCACTCTGACCCCCGCTTCTATCAAGCTGAGATATGCGAAGACATTTCCTTGAAGTGTATTTATATGTATATATATGACGAATAAAAGATATCTTATATCTTCTGATGATTGACATCAAATGGCCAGCAGAGGTCATAACTGCAGCAATGAGACAGGGGATAGTGGCGGTAATACTAAGCTCATATGAACCGGAGTTTGATTACTTTATGTCTCAGTCAAAAGTGGATGACAGCAGCAGAATAGGTTACATTACAGTGAAATGCATAGATCTGTGAGTTAATAGGCTAGCCTGGTGAACAACACACACTGCATTATGCTAATTACAGTTCATGTGTCTGCATTTTTCCTATAGACTACCAGATGCAAAAAAAAGATTTCAAATTTGAACCCCATTAAAAGGTGCATTTTAATCTGGGGGAAATTTTTTCATTCCCTTTTCCTGCTATTTTCCAACACCCACGCATGCAAACACACACACACACACACACGTCAATTGAGATATCCTGTGGATTTCTGAGGCTGTTCAGCATGGCTCATTTCAAATACTCTTTTCCCGGCCAGTCTGACCAAGTGAACTTTTGAGACGGCAGCTGTGAGACAATGTGCTCTGTGTGTGCCTGACTGACCGATGGTACTCACACGCCAGTGCAAAGAACGGTCCACATGAAACATCATGTCATCACGCTACAGCCTCGCGCTATATTTCACAGCGAAAGCAGAAGCTTCCATCAACAGTTGAACAGAAGTCTGGAAAACCTAATGACTACTTAAGTGTAAGCAATTTGAAGCTGGCCTGAGGGCATCCTGACTAAATTGTAAAGCAAACACTGTCCCAGTGTAGTTGGACCCTTACCGTTTCCTCCAAATCTGTCCACCTCAACCATCACTGCTCAGCTATCTACAGCAGATTTATGTTTAGTTTCAGAACACGCTTCTCTAAACCAGCTCTGGAAAATTAAACACAATTCTTTCACAAATTATAAACCATTGGCCTGATTTTTTTGTTCAAAGAAAACACCATCAGCCAAAAACCCATTTTTTCACATTTATATATTCAGCATTTAGCAGACACCTTTATCCAAAGAGACTTACAGTACAGTCACAGTATACAGTCTGAGCAATGAGGGTTAAGGGCCTTGCTCAAGAGCCCAACAGCAGCAACCTGGCAGGGGTGAGGTTTGAACCGCCATCCTTCAGACTACCAGTCCTGCACCCTAACCACGTTTTGTCATTTAGGTTTTCTCTCCCACAATGCACTGATTGAGGAGAGTGAGAATAACACACTTCCCCTCTTATATAGTTCATACAGTATGTCCAGAGTCCAAAAATATGCAGCCAGGTTACTGTAATTGGAGACACAAACCAGTGCATTGTAGTGCAGGTCCCAAGCCCTGATAAATAGGAGGGCTGCCTCAGGAAACATTACACTATGCCAAATAAGTAATTGGATTGTGGATCGGATTACGATCTGCTGTGAAAAAAGTTTGCTGAATTTTCTGTTCACAAGAAACCCCAGGAAAGAAATCTTTTTATCATATAAGCATTCACACACACAGTGGACTAAAAAAAGTAGATCTCAAGCCACAAAAGGTTGTGCAGCCCTGATATAAGTGTTCACTCCCACAACTGACTAAAAAAGCAAAACTAAATGTTCCAAAACTTCTGGTCACAGGAAATATGCAGGAATGGTCGTTTTTCTTTTTTGTGTCAGCGTGAGGATGAATAAGGAAAGAGTTTTAAACCGGGCACCAACCTGCCCTTAAAGCTAATAAAGCCCACGCTAAAAGCCCACATTACCTCAGCGTGGCAATAAATAGCAAGTAAGTAGGAAAATGATGTCTGCTGCAAAAGAAAGCAGCCTTCAGCCAAGAGGAGAAGAAAAGAAAGCAGAACAAGAGAAACACAGAGAAGGACAGAAAAGACCCGAAATGAGAGGAGCGGTGGTAATAAGCGACTTATTTTTAAAGAACCTTTTGTTTTTCCTGGAAGGTTTGGATGAAAATCTCCCAGTGGGCTCAGTGCTGAAACGAGCCGTGGTAGTCTGGGACTCGCTTTGCTTACCACCACCTATCACTTTCCATCTGCTGGCCTTTTAACGGCGCTCCATTACAGAAGAACAGACCAGTGGTACACTGCTGATCTGCCAGATTTCGCTCCCGCATGGAAGCTGGCCTCCGCTGAAAGCAGAGCAAACCTCAGTGGGGTCTGATGGGAGTATCAGAGTCGGTGGCTTGAATACCAGGTTCAGTTTAAAGTGCGGCCAAATACGCTTGGTGTAGAAAAGAGCAAAACCTAAAACGTAGTATTTGAGGGATTCGGGAAAATATCTTTTATTTGTTTCTAAACATTTCTAAATGACCAATACCACTATATAAACTCTTACACTAAAGACAGCTTTTTAAATGTAGTCATTTATAATTTAGCACTAATATACTTGCAGCTTGGCATATAAGTATATAATTATATACTATACCATATAAGTGTATACTTTAATAAATATAAGATTACATAAGTATATAATCCTGAAGAGCTTTTATCCCTCTGCCATAAAAACACTACATTCTCAAAACATGTATGTTCAAGGAGATGCTCAAAGAATTTTATTTTACAATGCAATGACAATAAAGGCACTCATTTCTAATGAAACGATCATAATCTGACGCTTCTGTGAATGCCAGTTTAATAGATACTGCAGACCACAATCCCCCCCACCCCACCACAAGAAGTGCTCCGACACAGTCGTCTAGCCATCACAGTTTGGCTTGTGAAGTTTGATCAAACCTTTATGCTTAATATATCCCACCCATTAACAGGTGTGTGAAGAATAGATAATCACTGTTGTTTGGCTGGTCGGTGTACAGAACAAGCAGGGTCAAGGGTTACAGGGGCTGCATGGCAAAGCTGAGATTCAAACTCTCACCTTTAAACTTACAGCCCTAAGCTCTACCCACTAGGTGCTACCACTTCACCTAAATGTCTGGGCTTTAACCCAATATTTCTTCATATTCTCAAGTACTTTTTAATCTGTAAAAAATCCAAATGTTATGTAAATAAAAAAATGTTTTTCATGGAGAGTGCCAGACTCAATTTCATTGACGTCATTCATGTCGTGACAATAAAGATTCTTCTCAATGTATCACCTAGTTTCCCTTACACAATAGTTATGATTGGTAGTGTGTATGGTTTACACCTGCTCTCTCTCTCTCTGTGACAGGTACCAAGCTTTTCCTTCATGTGCTATTAGGAAACTCCTTAAATAACTGCTGAAGCTTGAACAATATTAAAATTGGGGATTTCCTAAACAACTCTGTGATGCAACATGACTGTATTCAGCCTAGCATTGTCCTCCCTCAAGCTGGCTCTGAACCCAGCAAGCTTCAGTCTGATGGGACACGCAGCAGGTGAGCCAGAGGAGCAATGTGATTAGCTAAAATGAATGAGATTAGGATGGCGCCTTCTCTCTCTCTCAGCTCCATGTTTGTGTGGGATGATGGGTGCAGCGCTGAATTGGCCAGAACATTGAACAATAACGCTGCCTGAGAGGAAGCCAAAACTATTTCTCTTTCTTTACTAATATTCGTTTTTTCCCTCACGCTGTACTGACTTGAGTGAACCAGCTTCATAATGAGTCAGGACAAAAATGGCTGATACTGGGAGCATTAACAGTGCTGAGGAGAGCACAGGTATGTAATACGGTAGTACTTTCACCACACAGTAAGGAGGTACTAGGTTCGCTCCTCAGGTGGGGTGGTCCGGGGCCATTATGTGTGGAGTTGGCATGTTCTCATTGTGACTTTCGGATTACTAGTCCTGCACCCTAACCGCTAGGCTACGGCTGGCCCATGTAAAAAATAAATAATGCAGATCACGGTGTGCTGTGGAAACCCCAGCTGAAAGAAAATGTGAATGGATCCTATTAGTGAATTAGAAAAATGTCCCATAAGGTAGCAGCAGCTGTCTAAGATGTGTAAGATCTACACCAGCCTGGAATATTGTTTAAATTATTTGTTATGATTCTTACCATCATTTTTCTACACATTTTGGTTTTGTTCACAACAAGACAGGTAAGTTCCTGGTTCCACTGGTTCCATCAGTTCGAGTCTTTGTCCGTACAAAATGGAGTCATGGTCAATAAAGATCAATAAAGAGATCATTAACCCCAAAATGAAAGTCAGGAGGATGCATTTCATAAGTACATGCAATTCAGCTCATTTGGACTCTGTCATTAGAATGTGGGAGGAAACCAGACGAAAGCCACACAGAAAAACAGAGAGCAAAACAGAAAGGAAAGACTCCAACTGGGAATCGATCCAAGGACCTTCTTGCTGCTACCTACAGTACCATTTTCCTTATAGGCAGTTCGAATTCAAGCTCTGCTATACAGCAACTGTTGGGTCCTTGAGCATCATATTGGAATATCTGACAAATAAATATATCTTCTTTACTTCCACTTAAAAAAATTGATGCACCAAATGTTGCAATATGCAAGGACAAACTCTTTTTAATTTAAATTCAATTACATACTGTATACAAAATCTAATCTAAATCGAGTATTCTGATTCTGAAAAGTGACTCAAACATGATGTCTGCCTGCTTATATTTATTGCCTGGTTTATTTTCAGTTTAAATACAGAGTGAAGCAGATGGCTTCAGGATGGAAATTGTGTGTGTGTGTGTGTGTGGGTGTGTGTGTGTGTGTGTGTAGAGTATTTACTGTGAGTGTGTAGTGTAGTGTGCCGTGTATTGTGTGTGTGTGTGTGTGTGTGTAGAGTATTTACTGTGTGTGTAGTGTAGTGTGCCGTGTATTGTGTGTGTGTGTGT
>JAYDZG010000002.1:4399032-4412118 GCA_034509265.1 Microcambeva bendego
ACACTCTTTCCCCACACACACACACACACACACACACACACACACAGAGAGACACCACGCTAACGTTAGCACGCGGCTTTCACTAGCACACACACACACAGAGAGACACCACGCTAACGTTAGCACACCGCTACACAGACACCACGCTAACGTTAGCACACACACAGAGAGACACCACGCTAACGTTAGCACGCCGCTACACATGCTACATGCTTCCGTTAGCACAGCGCTATAAGCTTTCACTAAACGCCTTATTAGGAGAGGGCGGGGCCGGTTCGAACCCGGGACTCTTACCGTAGTGCAGCGGCGTCTGACCTTCATCATCCTACAAGAGAGGAGAAGAGACGAGTCAGTGGGAGGAGCCAAAGTGTGTGACACAGCAGTTCCTCCTCTCGGCCAATAGGGGTCAAGGGCGTCGCTCAAGGGCGTCGCTCAAGGGCCTCGCTCAAGGGCCAAACCGCAGCAGCCTGGCAGTGGTGGGGCTTGAACCAGCGACCTTCTGATTACTAGTCCAGTAACCGTCGTACACACACTCCTGTACTGAGAGTTTTGTACCTGGATGGCCGATGTCTCTTATCGAGTGTGTGTGTGTGTGTGTGTGTGTGTGTGTGTGTGTGTGTGTGTCGTGATTAAGGTACTGCACTAATCAGAAGGTCGCTGGTTCAATTCCCGAAGCTCGATGGAAACAATATGAGATTTCCACTGTCGGGCCCCTGAAGCCTCGACTGTTCTGAATTAAAGCTTCTGCTCACACAGACTCACAAGCGCTATCAGGCCGAGTGTGTGTGTGTGTGTGTGTGTGTGTGTGTGTGTGTGTGTGTGTGTGACAGTATTTAGGGGGCGGGATCATATCTGGGATGAAGGTGAGTAAAATTACGATGTTTAAAAAGGTACCCGGGGTCAGACGAGACTTTTAATTATCTCACCGCCACGCCCGGCGATGTTTTAATCACTCACACACACACACACACACACACACACACACACACACACACACACAAAATCAGTGAATAAAATAAATGAAATAACAAGACCAGGGGCTTGGAAAATATATTACATCACCACTAAAACTCCAAACTTTCTACACTGGTGTTAATAATAGCACTACTGCATCATGTTGTTATTTGTACTTTCCTCAGACTCTCTGTGAAAGCATTCATTCGATGGAAAAGGAAGAACATGTTGCTCATGCAAATGGTTCTTGCATTAATGCATTTATTCAAAGCATACTGAAGATAATTTTAAATCCCCTTGAATAAAATAAATACAGAATCCAGTGCATTCAAGTTAAGTCAAGCCATTTTAGTACTATTGTTAAAAAGAGAAATGTAAATTGTCCATTTGTTGATTTTAAAGAACAAAAAATACAAAATTCTACAACCAAAAAATAAATAAAAATAAACACAGCACTGCTAAACTATATTAGAGTATTCAGTGTTAGCAATGATAGCTCAGTGGTTAAGGTACTGCACTAGTAGTGGCTAGAATGCTTGCTAAATTATATTTAAAAAATGTAAATATAAAAACAAATTAAAGCAGTATTTGTGATTTGTTTGACTAAATTTACAGGTCAAAATGCTTAAGAAATTGTCTGATTACAAACCAAGTGCCAACAATCAACCACTATGGGCTCATAAACAGCTGACTTGGGACCCAAAAGGAAAGCTTATGAATGTAGGTGGTGTTTAAGAAAATGAAAACAAACCAACATGCCAAGTGCCTAAAATTCCCATTGTCTAATATATTAAGTATAAAGTATAAGCTGTGAAATCAAGCAAGATCCATACTGCCAAAAAATACTCCAGTGTAGCTGGTTACTTGTTGGCCTGAAGGCAAAGTGAAATGCCAGTATGACAGTGAAGGACCTGCAGGAAAGTTCTGGCACAAACATGATCTTCATGGGAATCATCGGATGGAAACCTGACCTGTATGCTTATCACAAAAGCCAACGTATGCAAGAAGTTAAGCGAGAGGCATTTTGGAAGTGTCTTGGATTCATAAATTTTTTAAAAATGCCACTTTGTTAGAATAAACCATGCTTAAAACATGTATTAGTAGAATAAAAAAAGAAAATAGCAATGTTTGAGATTGCTTTAAAGTGTATGTTGCATATTATACACAGTATTGTGTACAGTAAAGTACACTGTATAGTAAGGAACACACACACACTTAAAATAACGGGCACCATGAGAGTCGGCCATTTTACAGCACTTCCTCAGGAAAACCCGAATCGAGCTGAGTCACGACTCATATGACATCATATGAACTAATCAGCCAAGAGTTATTTAAGGCCAAGGGCTAAAATCCCTGATTGTTCTCGTTTGTCTATCCCTGGCACTCCAGTGCCTCAAATATGAGCAACTCTCAATACCTACCCTTATGTACCCACACTGTGCCCTTAAATAATGAATGCTTTTCTTATCCAGACTGAACTGATAGATAATCTATCACATGTGCTGACCACATGGACGATAAGCAAAGCTATTTGTCGTTTGTAAAATATATATTACTAAAAACAAAGACAGAAGCAAGCGAGAGGGCAGTGAGGACAAGTCAAAGGAGAGGAACACAGAGGGAGGATCAGAGGGTGGGACGGGAGCTATTTAAAGCCGGTTTGGCGGGGTCTTACCTCTTTGAAGTTCACCTTGGGCCCGACTCTCTTCCGCTTGGTGCCCTTTCCAGTGCCGCCGCTGAGGCGCATCCATTTTTCGACCTTCCAAAGAAAGAGAAATTGATACAAGAAAAGGAGAGCATACGTTAGTAACAAAGGCACAAGTGGGTGGATTATTAATATTTTATTAGTGATGTGGCAAAGACACTCCACACAATATGTCTGATGATTTGTGTACACAAACATTAAATCATGTGAAACGTTCGGTGAGCAAATTACCTGTACCATTAATTTTTAATCAAGAAGAAATGCAAACAAATGTATATAGTAAAAGTTTATGCTACAGTCCACTAGAGTTAATCATGTACAGTTTTATACTCGTATGTCCTAAACTGCATAGAAAACTTTTAACCACAACATTTACTTCTGCAAACAGGTGTGTATAAAAAAGTAAAATCCAATTATATAAAATAAATTATATGCCTCCAATTTTTTGAAAGGATCTAGCATGGTCCAGCATGAAAATCCCATGGGAAAAAATATATAAATATATTTGTGGTATACACTAGATACACTAGAACTTTAATTTCTGATTAAATACATTTTAAACAATTGAGAGCTAAGGGCTTTGCTTGAGGATCCAAGTGACATTGGACGTGGTCAGCCCTGAACCAGTGAACCTCTGATTACTAGACCAGTATGTTATCTACTTAGTATAATCTATTAATAGACAAATTTGATGGGAATGAACCTTAGTGGCCTGTACAAAGTCGTAACATTTAGAATGACTTGACTTGAAGCTCATTGCAAGCCAGGTCTTGTTAGCCAACATCAGAGCCTGAACTTAAAAGTTCTTTAACTAAGCGGGCACAATTTCACACAGACATACACACCATATCAGACTTCACTACAGTGGATAAGCTGATCATAAAGTCACATTGGAGTTGGTTATATTAATGCTTATAATACAACAAGCTCATGGTTTGGTGTCGACATATTTCAGTGCACACCACACATTTTGATTAACAGCATTTGCGGCTCAGTTTAACACAAATAATCGAGGTTTAAGTGTTTTACTCAGATAGCTCTCTCTTTCTCTCTCTCACACACACACCACATGAACACACACATTTAACACACACCTTCACAAATGGCAAGTAATATACTTACAACTTTAAAATTTTCTCTCACACATTAGATATATTACTCTGTTATAGACCACTTGATCAAGTAAATATTGAATATTTAATAAAATGGGACTAAGAATAAATGATACATGTGACAAGAAAAATCCATTCAGTTACATTTATTCTTACTTTTCAATACGGAAATTTAGCAGGTACATACACATGAACACAGCAGAGCGTAAATACAGCAGTAAACTTTACTTGTAGCTTAGTCCTATTATTCTTTTCTCTTAATTATTCCAATCTATTAGTAATTATATTATTTATGTTATTACTGTACAGTTCATGGAATATTAAAATTTACAGTAAATAAACAGGTGTCTATTGATTTTGCCATTCAGATTATCCAGACAGACATTTCTAGTTACATAAAGAGATGGTAAGTCATTAACTGTTAAAACAACACAGCTTACAGCATGGAATAATTGTTTGTATATTGTGTTATGTCTATTAGATTATCACATGACCCTGTACTTCTGTCTAATCTGTGATTTTTTTGCTCAGCCGCTGAGTGATGCTCCAACTACATCTAACGGGAAATGCTGGATCAAGCCAGAACTAAACAGATCCCACAGCCAACAACTATAAAAGCAATGAAAAACAACACCCAAAGACTAAAAAAACACCATTGTGAATATGAATCCAATTCAAGTTCTTCACATCTAAACTGCAAACTCACGCAAGACACGCATGCCACATTTTCAATGAATTAAAAAGCTTACCTCCTCTTTGACTTCTGTGACTGGTGGAGACTGCAACCACGTTGAGCTGGCTTCTTCCAACCACTGGATCAGGGGGCACGAGGACAAGAATGTAGAGTGGCGAGACAGGGAGAGAGGGAGAGAGAGAGAGAGAGAGAGAAAAGAAAAAAAAATCTCTCATTAAGTTGAAAAGGGACGTCAGTTCCTTGCTGATCCACTCCTCCAGTCTCTCTCTCGTTCTCTCTCTCTCTCTCAAGCTCTCACGCAAGCTGCACTTAACCTTATTACAGTCTGTTCCACCAGCACACTGCTCTACTGTCTCACTGTCTGTCTCACCAACACACAGAACGAGTGAAGAAAACACCGCTGACAAGAGACCGGGGGAGGACAAGAGTGGATAATAAACAGAAAGAGAGGGAGAGGAACGAGAGAGGGAGGGAAAGCAGATAATGTCGGGGAGAATGGGAAAGAAAAGCAAGAGAGAGAGGGAGACAGAGAGAAAGAGAGAGAAAGGGAGAGAGAGAGAGAGAGAGAGAGAGAGAGAGAGAGAAAGTAGCCTGTATCGAGTGAAAGGGAGGCAGCGAGAGAGATAGAAAGAGAGAGAGAGAGAGAGAGAGAGAAAGTAGCCTGTATCAATGAAAGTGAGGCAGGAGAGAGAGAGAAAGAGAGAGAGAGAGAGAGAGAGAGAGAGAAGTCTGTATCGAGCGAAAGTGTGGCAGCAGTAACAATTCAGGTCTGGGTGTGAGACGCCTTTGTAATCAAACCCTGCCTCTTCCTTTACAAACAGGAGCAGCTAAAAAATCTAGTATCATCCAAAGTCAACTTTTGTGCAACTTTCATTATTTTATTGCAGTGTTGAAATAGTTGCACAATGTCAAAGTTTTATGTGCAGTTATTTGTAAATGTTTTTTCCCCCAGAACTTTTGTGCAATTATTTATAAAAAAAAATGTCTACATTGTTATACTTAAGATAGAACTTTATTGATCCCGAGGGAAATTTAACATTGGTTTGTTAAATGAGTATCTTGGTAAGTCATTGTGGTGTTGTTTATTATTGCTTTACCTGTTTTTTATTATACTGTTTTTATTTTACAGTTTTTGTATATGTAACTGTCTGTAAATACATGTTCTTATGCCATTGTGAGATGTTTTTTTTATATCTTATCCCTTAACACTGATAATCTCTTAATCACAACACCCTTTAGTAGGTAGGATACATTACACAGCAAGTAAAAATGTTTCCTCATAGTTGATGTTAGAAGCAGGAAAAATGGGTGAGTGTATGAATTTGAGTGAGTTTAAAAAAGGCCAAATTGTGATGACTAGATAACTGGGTAAGAGTGTCTCCAAAACTGCACCTCTTTTGTTCCCGGTGTTCCCGGTCTGCATTGGTAAGTAAGTATCATAAGTGGTCCAAGGAAGGAACAGTGGTAAACAGGTGACAGGGTCATGGATGGCCAAGGCTCATGGATGCACGCCGCTCCGATCCAACAGATGAGCTTCTGTAGCTCAAACTTGTGAAGTTAATGCTGGTTCTGATAGAAAGGTGTCAAAACAGTGCAACGTGATGTATTCAGTGACAATTAGGAAAATTAAGTGCAGCTCTTTTCTAAGAGCTATCTATATCCATGTTTTTGGGGCAGTGTGTTTACAAATGGGTTCGCATAAAAAAAAAATTCACAGCACCTTCCCTCCCCACTTTTCATAACAATATGTAGCAATGACCCTTGTTTCAGTGTGGTGGCATTTTGGAGTCAAAATAACTTACAATTATCATCGAATGCAATATCATAAATTGAGGGTTGAGAGCCTTGGGGCCCAATAGTGGCAACTTGGAAATGATGAGGCTTGAACCAGCATTATTCAGATGACCAGTCAAGTACCTTACTGGCTGAGCTACCACTGCCCTTTAGTTTATTCTTATAAAAATGTACTTACTGTTTACTTTTATTTGAAAGTACAAGCTACAAATACTAGTAGTAAAATCCCCAAAACAGTGGAATTTATCAAGGTGTGTAGGCAGATATGAACCTTGAAACTGTGGTTTCAGCACTGTGCTCTAGGGTAAAGGAAATCTCTTTTTAAGGTAAAAACAGCGTTTGTGTATTTGCCACAGGTTCAGCGTATTGTTTAGGAATGTGAACTGAGGTGTGTTTTGAGACTCCTGGCAGAGAGTGAATCGGTGTGTGTGTGTGTGTGTGTGTGCAGGCCTGTGAGGGTATTTTTGTACTGTGGGAGCATATTTGAAGGGAGATACCGGGAAGTTTAGTATAGCAGACCTGGGCTCTTAGATTGTAAATTGCCACTGTTAACAAGAACTGTTTTACATGGCTGCTTTATAGCTCTGATTGTGGATCCCATTCCACACGTAACTTGACCTTCAGGTTCTGGAGGACAGTACACCCATAAGCCCATATCTATCTTCAAATTGGACATTTAATCTACCTTTCTTAACACTTTCATTGGCAATCATGCAAAATGAGTTTGACTGTCCTCCATGGGGTCATCTACTGGTGGATTCTGAGATGGCTGTAGAGACCAATCCATGGCATATTTTGGTGCAGTATGGAAAGGGGAGGTTGAAAAGGTAGAGCCTTTTTGAATCATTCTTTGTGGTACTGTCGCTTTGCCTCTGCGACATTGTAGAGTTCCCTCCAATGAGCTGCTGCTCCATCAAGCACGGTTTCTCTCCAGACATTTCTAACCAGTACATTGTGTTCCAAGTTTTATAGTTTTGTATGGAACTTCTTTAAGTTGGTCTTGATGTTGTCTTTGTAGTGTATCGTTTGCACTAGAGGATCTGTTTGGGTAGATGTGTGTTGGGCATATGGATGACATGGGCAGTTCATGGGAGAGATACTGCCTTACTATGGTCATGATGCTGTACATATTGCCCTCCTCCAGAATGCTGACGTTGGTGCATCTGTCCTCCCAATCTTATATCTTTCGTAGGGATTTTTAGTGATGTTGTTCCAGTACTCTCAGGTGACTGCTGGAAGTGATCCATGACTCTGCTCTATAAAGCAGGGTGGGAAAGACAACGGCTCTGTAGATCAGGAACTTGGTTTAAGCCTTTAAGTCATGGTCTTCAAAAATTATTTTCCTGAGTCTGGCATATGCTCCCCTTGCATTGGAGAAGAGAAGACTGCCAAGGTAGGGAACCTGGGCAATGTTTTCCAGGGGTGTGTTGTCCACTTTGATGATGGACTAAGTAGATGACTGGTTAAGAAGAGGGCTGATAAAGGACCTGAGTTTTATGGTGATATTCAAGGCCAAATCTAGGGCACAGCATGCCTTGGCAAAAGCATTCAAGATGCCCTGAAGGTCCTCAGCAGGGTTAGCAACAATGGCATTGTTGCCTGCATACTGAAGCTCCATGATCAAGGTGCAGAAGGCACAGGCACTGCAAGCCACTGTATATTCCAGCATTCCGACTTGGACTTCAACTGGTTTCCCATCAGGGGCTATAACTTTTTTGTTTTTCAGGCTCCTGATGGCATATAGCACTTCTGAAATGGTTCCCCCATTTCTTTTCTGATACGATGCTGGGGTAAATGACTTAGTTTGTGTTGTGGTGTCTAGTTTGTTGGTGCAATTGTGATTGAGAAGTTTCACAATAATAATAATAATAATAAATAATAATAATAATAATAATAATAATACTAAATAATAATAATAATAATTCACCTTCAGTTTTACTGCTTACACTGACTTACCCTGTTTTTTATATACCTGGCAGCCCAACACACTTTTACATGTTTACTCACATCTTGAGGCTATTAGCCAGTAGTCAGTGACTGGAGGCAGTACTTGAACCCTGCTGATGGATCACAACCACTTTACCAGCTGTGTTACCTCCAGCATGCTTCATCCATTTCAACATAAAATAAGAATAAATAATTCTGTCACAAATTGTTTGGACTCTTAATCACTACTTTTTCAGTTCCAATGATTAAAAGATACCCTAAAATTTACAACTACATTAAAGGGCATTGGTGTAACAGCTAACACTGCTATATTATGTACACACTTCAACCTTTCTGAATCTTCATAACTACCCTGTATTTTCATTTGGGCTATTTAGACTTAGATTTAGAGCCTCATGTTAATCTGTGAATTCACTTGAGAAGGAGCTTCTGTTCCTATTAAAATGGGACGTGTCACATCTTGCCACTGAAGCACCAGGTGCAGCCCTGCACGCAATAATAAAAAATGATCAAATTAGCAACAAAGCTCAATCACTCACTTTCTTAACTGCTTGTCCAATCAGGGTCATTTGAGTGCTGTAGACTATCCCAGCTTTCCAATGGGAAAACCCTGGACAGGGCGCCAGTCCAACGCAGGGCATAGACAGATGCAGATACACACAACTTTATATGCCAATTCAGTGACTCCAGTGTGAAAGGAAAATGGGAGAACATGCAAACTCCACTTAAGGACCCAGAACGCCCCTCTGGGGGATCAAACCCAGGACCTTCTAGCTGGGCAGTGACAGTGATACACCCTAGCCACTGTGCAATGCCCTAACCAAAGAGGTAAAAATAATGGAAACAAACAAAAAATCAACCCATAAATGTCACAAAATATTCACAGCCTAAAGCTAAAACTCTGAAATGTAAATGTTGTCTTTCGAAGCACCTGAGTTTTCTGCTTTTGTAGATATAGCAAGAAACATGAGAAGGTTTCTGATTCAGAAAGTTCGATGTAGAGGAGTTAATTGACTTTTCAATTAGATTCTTAGACATATACATAGCTGTAAACACAGACATGCACTAAACCTTCTTATTTAACAGTGTCTTTTTGTTGGCTTGAAAAAGGTCAGTATTTTTTACTTTTATATTTACAGAATTTAGCAGATGATTTCCATCAAATTACTTCTATTTGACTGAATACAATTTAAGTTAAAACATGGTGTTAATGGGCCCTGAATCAGCAACTTTCTGAATACTGAGTTTGAATGTTCTCCATGGGTCCACGTGAGTTTCCTCCGGGAGCTCCGGTTTCCTGCAACAGTCCAAAAACATGCTCCCCTTTTCCCCTGATTTAACATGTCCGATTGCCCTATCGCATCATGCTTTCTCTCCTCTAACCCTAGCTTAACCCGAAGCTAACGCACACTCTCCGACACGTAGGCAGCAGCCGTATGCATTTTCTCACCTGCACTTTGACAAGTGAGCAGGAAAATCAGCACTGTGTATGGAAGGACACACCCTGATCAAAGCCTTGTTCATCTCTGTACAGGAGCAATCAATCAACAAGCAGAGCATAACTGCATTAATCATGGGGGATATGTGGCTTTTTAATCCCACCCATCAACAACAGGCCAATCATTGAGGAATTATATAATGTATTCGAGATCTTAGCTCTGGTGTGGTAGTGTGTGTTTATACCACTGCTCTACCTGAGCAGCCCTTTTAAAGTATTTTTAAATAAAAGTCTATATCCATAGCAATGTGTATGAATTACCTGGGAAAAGCACGGTTAAACTGGGATCCCAAAATTGAAGTATTTCCACTTATTCCTTAATGTTCAAACCTTGTGCAATGACAAAATGAGCTCGATTCTATTCCCTTCTCATTAGTCATACCGTGGGTGTGTCTCATATTTTGAGTGTGTGAAAGAGAATGTTTATTGTGGAGTTCAACCATTTCCTGTCATTATTTATTTGAAGAACGTTCAAGTACAAAATGTTATCCAGTGCACTGAAATTTCTTAAAATAGGGGATAAAGGAATTTAATCTCATAGTGGAAAACTGCCAAAATCCACAAGAGATTTTTTTATTATTATTAGCTACCACAAACATGGAGAACGCTGGATGAAAGCAGGGAAACTGATCTCAAAATAAAAAAAGCTCAGAGATGACTGAGGAAGTGTTTCAAGTGATTATTATTAGACTGAAACTAGCTCAAATAAACAAGATATGACAGTTTGTAGCAATGTGAGTATGAATCCTTCCGCTGTTGTAAAAATCAGTAGGAAAGATTTACCCCACCCTGCTAATACTCATACATCAAAACTGTTTGGCTAATGCAGAAACATGATCTGAGCGCCTGGGATCAAGATGGATTTCCTCCCAAATTGTTTAACAATAATCAGATTTAGTAATAACCAGGCTGACATGAAAAGGCAATGAATCACTCGGCTGGTACATCTGCCCTGTGCTCTAACATACTCATTATGTGCATTAAAGTGTTATTTAAACATATCAAGTAAACTCAACCGAGGTAAAATTTGGGAGGAAGGAATAATCATTTTAGGCTCATATAAGCTTAGTAACTTCTATGCACTGATATGTGAAATAGCCACCTCAGCTCTAGAGTAACAAAACAGCATCATCAGACATTTGCTTTCCTAAAGTAGATTGCAACATTCATCCCTTTGTTTCTTACCTTTGGTATTCCAGGTGTATCCAACCAGTCTGAATAAACCGCTTCTGGGGTGAGGCCTCGGCTATAAAAATCCAAACCAGAAATACAGTGAATTCATAAAACCTTTCTTTGATACGACTCCCGTAAAAAAGCTTTTAATAAAACATTAAATCCAATAATGTTAGAGACAATGAACAGCACGCTTAGTAAAATATCATTAGGAAAAAGGGAACCGCTAAAACATTTTCTGTATAAATTAAAAGAGTACATTCATTGGAACACGTTAATAAGCATGAGAAAGAATATACAACAAAAATCCACACGTTTTTGAAACTTTTGATTGAGCGAGTAGCCACTAATGCATCTCTGCTTTCACATCATCATCACGTGAAAATCTTCTTCCCCTTAAAGCTGCTTTGTGTGCCCAAAAAGATGGAAATCGGATACGCTAAATCTGGACTAAAAGCTCTCTGAGATAAGACCGATACTACTCTCACCATCAACCACTTCCAACTAAAATATAAATATATAAAATTCTGGAGAATGCATTATGGTTGGACAGTTCAGTGGTTTGTATTTCATCGTTCATGTTCAGTTAATTGATTATTTAGTTTCCAAGGGAAATTATATAATTGAAATGCAGCTGTGCTACAAACCTTAATGTCGAATAAAGTAATGTTTCGGTACAATGTAATAAATGTTAAATTAAACTTCTGATTAGAGGCAGAGTGTCTTACATTTACTTTTATTTGATTGCAGTCAAGATGAACCTGATTTATTTCATGTTTGTCCACTCAGCTTCATTCAATTTACTAATAAACATCCATTCATGCATTTTAGGCCTGCAACACATTCACACTGTGCAATTAAATAAAATTCAAAGTAAATGTAAGGGTTATTTGCATCTTTTCATACTGTACCATTCTTTTCTGATTTGGGGTTGTAAATAAAAATGGAGGAATAATGGAACCTACATGGACAAATTATTAGGACACCCATTCTAATATTATTTGTTTCTGAAATATGATTTTCACAGGTGCCTAAATACTTTTGGTCTTTTAGTGTGTCATAATAGTTTTGTACTCGTATGATCTCTGGAACCTTCTGATCTCCCCAAGTGCATTTATTTATATATTATTAGATTATGTATTATAGTATTTGCCAAAATTCAAGTCACATATTGCAAAAAAACATCGTCTACTCACATTTTGAAAGAATGTCGTTCACAGTCTCTAGAATTACTATATAAAATATTCATGTCATGCTCATTAATGTTTTAGGGCTCTGTGTGGGTACCCTTTAAATGAAGTGTTAAGAAATTTCAATGTTTAATTTTGGAACATTAATACCTGCTCAGCAGGTACTGGAATATTGAAAGGTCAAAATTCAAAGCCACATCATTCCCAGGCTGCCACTGTTAGGTCAGTTCTACATCTTACTGTCTGAATTTTATTGAAAGTTGTATCGGAAGGAGCTTTTCACGTGATGATGATATGAAAGCAGCGGTACATCAGTGGCTACACCAAAAACAATTCTGCATGCTATAGAAAAAATAACATATAAGAGTATCGGAGGTTGATATGTAAAAGCACTCAAGTTGGCCTAAAGAACATAAAACCTAGCTCGTGAGTAACTAATAAACAATAATACAAATAATACAAATAATACAATGATAAAAACAATACAAATCAGTTTTCACCAAATCTTCTTTAGGCAAATATAACTAAGCAATCTTTTGGCTAATGGAGCCATGAACATTTAACCTTCTGGTCCTGTGCTTGCTTTGCATGGTTTTATAACAGCTGTTAAATATGCACACAAATGTACCATGGCTTATACCCACCTTCTTAAAGCAGGGAACGTTTCCAAAAACATCTGTAGAAAATCCTGAAAAAAAACCAATTTAAAATATTCAACAGTCAGCAAATTACATAAAATAGTACATCGTACAAGTGGATACAGGTCCAATAGCTCTTTATACTGTCTTTTCTGGATGCCAAATACTCCCTAATCTTATCAGTTATCACTCTCTAGCACACCCAAATCCCTATTACTTTTTCCTCTGTGTGAGTGCCATAAATTAGTCTAATGATAATTAAATTTAATAGTTAGCCTTGTTGAATCAAAGCAAGAAGGTCATGGGTTCTATCCCCAGGTGGGGTGGCCTTGGTCCTTTCTGTGTGTTTGCATGTTCTCCCCGTGTCTGCATGGGTTTCCT
>JAYDZG010000002.1:4460449-4476935 GCA_034509265.1 Microcambeva bendego
TTTACCCTGTCAAGTATGCGTCTTATTGGACAAACTAATTTAAATGTAAGATTTAAGCCAGTTGAGGTAAAGAGGGCGGGGTTTATCTGACTACAGGTAGGAACAGAAATAACGTTAATCACTTCTGCAGCGCTCCATGGAAGCGTCGAGTATGAAGTCGCAAATTAAAAGTCGTGACTTTTTTGTCTCTCTAAAAAGAGTTTTAAATGGTACAGATTTACCTTCATCGGTCTTACTGTCTGTCTGCCCGACTATCGTTATATTGTTTTTCACTTCCAGGCCAGAAAATACAGACACTCCTTGACATTTCATTGATTTTCCACCACTTATGTAGAGTTGCATTCAAATGGGATCTTGAAAAGCTCGTTTTTCTATATTCATAATGGGATTGTCTAAGGGAAAATTCTAAGAGCAACACATTTATTGATGTTAACTCATTGCTTAATTCTGATCTGGCATCAGATCTGTATTCATGAATACATTGTATCTAAGCTATAAAGAGAGAGCCACAGATGTCCTCAGATTTCTTATCACCTTTTTCGCTCTGGAATCTGTTAAGTTGCTTTGAAACAATCATTTTTATAGTGTGTGCCCTTTTGAGAATCGCCAAATTTGAAAAAGATTCAAGTTAAACAGTTACAGTTTATTAGATTTGTGTGCAGTTCATTTATGTCATATGAAAAAAAAATCTACATCCACTTTAAGCTTTACAAAAATAAGAAATGCTTGACAATAATCCAGTATAATCAAGATAAAAAACAGATTTCCAAGAGCAGCAACAAGTTTAACAGATAATGTAATGACGATAAGCACATTTATTCCAGAACAGCAGTGTGAACTCCAACATGTGATGTTATCTATGACCTACTGGTAGTAAATTACTAATTTAAAACAACAAACATAAATCTGATTGCAAATTGAAACTTAATTGTTACTTATCCACATTTAAAGTTGTACAGTGTTTCATTTCTAAACAGACTGATACATGTTGATCATTATTATTTAATAAATGACATTTTTTCTTGGTACACCACAGCCACTGCTCTCCGTACCAGTACGAGAATGACAAACACAATCTATAAATATAGAAAACATATATACACTTATTTTCTATAGATATGTTAAAATATAATTTATCATTAAGCCAAGATGTCCTTAGACTTACCAAATAAACTGAATTAAGAAGGCCTGCATCAGGCAACATCTGGTTTAAATGCTCAACAATTTCCAACATTTTAGAGATTTTTTTCTGCATTTTTATGCAGTACTGCGTGCAAAGCAGGATGTAGCCTGTTGTAATACTCAGAATTCAAATCATCCAACGTTAATACCTGTTAGCTCAACCATCATGAGTTTCCCACTCATCCGCGTCATGTGGCAATCTAACCCCAACTGAGTGAACTCAGCAGAGGGCTGCTCATGCCAATCTGAACGGCTGAAGCCTACAGATCATTCAGCACCTTCCAAACCATATTTTTCTACTTCTTGTATTTAACCCTGAATCGGAAAATGTTGGAGACAGTATGTAAAATGGGGTGGGGATGATCTCCTGCCTTGCACTCATTGTTTCCTTGTGGACCAGACCTGGAATGATCCAGACCAGGATAAATCCATTTAAAATGAAATTAAAGATGGTCTCAGATGTTTTTTTTAAAGATAAACACCCAGACCTACTGTTAATTGAGCATTAGAACCCAGCTAAGGATGGTAAACTAAACCAGCTGGGTTTCTGGGCTCTATAATGTTGATTGTCAAAATCGAGTACCTAAAGAATTCCATTCAGACATAAGGATGCTCTCACAACCAATGATTAGACCAAGTGTACCTAATTTAACACCATGCCCCCACTGGGACCTGTGCTATTTCTTAATAGGTAAAAAATCTAAAAATGTTGTCCTGTGCACATCAGTAAGAATTAACAGCAATATTTGAACTACAGTACTTGGAAGGTAATAGGTAACATGCTAAACATGTCAAACAAAACCTGCTGATTTTATGGCACCAACTGCATGGCCTGTGATATTTCTAGTCTTATAGTTACTGGTTAAAACTCTGACTACTGTAATCAGCCTAAATTGTTTGGCTGAGCAACAGCACATAAAAAATACAGAGCAAGCTGATAACAAAATAATTAAAATGCTGCATATTCAGAATTACTTTGATGAACTGGAGTAAAGTGTCTATAATACTGCTGAAGGCACCAAATATCCATGGAGTTCCTCTGTCACTCACAATGCCACATATTTTCTCCTAAGACTGGATTCTCTTGATATCATGAACTCTCCTCTTGAGGTCGACGGAAGCTGTGGCGTTTCGTGGAATCCCTGTTTTAAACAAGACGCAGACGAGGAACGGAAAAATAATTTTAACCAGGATTAAATAACAGCTGCTTATGAAAATGAAATATTGGTGATCAAATGCATGACTATTCTTCAGCAGGTGGCCTTGAATGTGCAGTTAAATAAACACTATATGACTAAAAAAAGCATCTGACCATGGGCTTGTTGGGTGTCCCTATCTTGATCAATGGACGATAACATGGAGTCCCTGTTATTTGCCACTATAGCAGCCTCCACTTACCTGGGAAGGTTTGGGCCTCTCTGGTGCACCTGGGCACGGTCATAGCTCCATAGGGACAGTTGTACAATTCAATTAACCTGGTGGCATGTCTTTATGCTGTGGGAGGAAACCGGAGTACCCAGAGGAAACCCACGTGGAAACGGAGAGAACATGCAAACTCCACACAGAAAGGACCTATTTCACCCCACCCGAGGATCGAACCCTGTGAGGCGACAGTGCTACTCACTAAGCCACAATGCATTCATTAAATGCATTTAGTTGCTAAATAATAAAGGTCGGCACAGTGATCTGGCATAGCTTTTTTGCTGGATGCCCTTCCTAACCACCCCCACCCATTTATCCTGGCTTGGGACCGGCACTACAATGCACTGGTTTATGTATCCTAGTGGCTATCGAGTATCTATAGGACAATTCAGTAATTAAACTGACTGCATGCTTTAGGACTGTCATAGGAAACCAGAGCTTCCGGAGGAAACCCACACAGACATGGTGACAACATACCTGTTCTCAAGTCGAGGTTTGACAATAGGCTTGTAAAGCTCAGGGATCTTCCTCTCCAGCATCGGCCTCAGGTTCTCCCTCAGCTTATTGTAGTTCTTTTTGAGTTCCTGCTGATATTCTCTCTGGTCAGGTGCGATCAGGAGCTTGTTCTTCTCCACTGCTTCTCCACATCTGCACCACATATGAATTTATATAAAGATACACACACAGGATGAGATTTTCTGTTTAGCAATACATGAGTGCAACATGAACCTAAACTGTCCAGAGAAATAAAATGACTGATTGAAAGAGGCTGTGCTATAGAACTAGCCAGGTTTCAGATGGTATGTATAAATAAAGGAAACGTTAGGACTTTAGACCAAATGTAGAAAATTTACACATGCTACATTAGATGTCTTTCCATTCTTTTGCCCGATTTGACTTTGCAATAAATTTACCTTTGTTTGGCAGATATACATATACACATGTACAGTACAATGGAATTCTTGTTTGGAAGTTGGGGTCAGAGCAGAAGGTCAGTCATCGTAAAGCACCCTTGAAGCCAAGCATGTTAAGGTGGAGTGCCCATACGTCCTATTTAACCCTGACCTCTCTTTTTTCTCTTTTTGTGACCTAAAAATTAAATCATCTGATTTCTTAATCATCAAACATGTCTTAGATTTAGCTTTTCTAGTCTGCACTCACTATGTGTTTTAACACAGATCCTACTTTTATTTTTGTGTTTTACAAGTTTTTGCCAAAATAGATGAAGATTAGTTGACTGCATTTTTTTTTAAAGAAGAAGCTTTTGGCTGTTCAGGTAGTGCCGCAGTAAAACCTCAGCTCTGTCATCTGGTATATTCTTTAAAGTTGGATGGGTATCTATTCATTATCAACTCTTTAAACATTGGGATAGAGCCTTATTCACATCGCCACGGTGCCACCAAGTTGGCAAAACAAAATATGGTCCAAACAGAGAATACTTGATTCAAATTCACAAGCTGTTGACTGACAGTCTAGAGCTCTACGTCCTGAGCTACCATGGTCCATGTGGTTAAGATTTAAGCTAAAATGCAACCATATAAGTCACTGCCAAGTTTTTCTATTTTATTTCTGCATTTTCTATTTTATTTTACTCATCCCATTTTCTCTCAATTCTGCATAGTCAATTTGTCTTTTTGTCTGATTGCAGTCGAGTTTGGTATATTGCTTCTATTTTATTACCTATGCACTCGACACAGACGTCTCACAATCAGCCAATCAGGGTTCCTTACACAGGCTGAACGCCCTTGCTGCAGAAACTGACAATTATGCCAGGACTGCGTTTCAGACCAAGGATTCTTGAAAGTCCTTATGAATGTTCGATTACATTGCATATCAGTTCATCTCTGATCTGTACTATCAATCATATGCCGTACTGGTTCATGTTTACAGGTGGTAATATGTCTGGATAATGCAGCTTCTAACCCGTCATGCCCGTTTTCATGCATTACAGAAGAAAAGAAACATTTCTCAAAATTCGGTAAATATTTGTCTGTATTCTGGCAGCAATCAAAGCACGGGTCCTGACGTGACCTAAACAAAAGCCATTTTCAGGAGCCGGACTGAAATCCGACCTCAACAGCTGTATGCGTCCCTAAATATGGACATTCTCAGACTTGTTTGGAGTTTCTATTCAAGCAAGGTTGTGATAACAGAAACGAAATGCAGCTGAAGGACTTTAAACATTGGATCTTTGTTTCTTTCGTAACTGAAAGAAATGGTGGCCATGTTTTCGGTAAGTAGTAATGACACTCCACATGTTCCTGTGGACCAGTTTAAAACCTGATCGATCACACATCTGTGATTTTAAACAGTGACATTTTTAGCAATTAGCAGACCCTTTTATCCAAAGTGATTTACAGTACTGTGACAGTATATTGTCTAAGAAATCCACAAATCCACACAGAAAGGACCGCCTCACCTGAAATTCAAACCCAGGACATTTTGGCTGTGAGGTGACAGCTATGAGTTTTTTATTCCAATAAGTATTTTTTTTTTACCAGATGCATATTTCACACACATAATAACTTAAATATGTTTGTGAAATGACTGATGCACTGGTTTTAGTGCAGTATTTGTTATCAGTCCTTGCATGGTGCCATCAGCTAGGTAAATCACATGACCATATAGTGCTTTTGAAAGCTAGGAAGCCACTGCCTGAGGTGGTTTATGCATAAAGGCTAACTCTAATGCTATTTCTAAAAATACTCTCTTGATATGAATGACTTTTAACAAAGGAGTTTTTCCCAGATTGTTCACATGTTGCACATTACGTTTCACAACACCCCTGATTTAAAACACATTGCACCAGCATAATCTATGTGCTGATTTAGACAAACTGGATACACAGGAAAAAAGGGCAAAGAAATCAGGAGAAGTCATTGGACTGAAAAAAGCAGCTCGTTTGTGTCACTCTTTTAAATCCTAAATGCCACACTCACCGCAGGATGAACTCTTTGAAACACAGGCGCAGTTTGTTGTGATGACGGTAAAGTTTGGGATCTGCTGGGATTTCATTCAAGAAGACCTGGGCCACCTCCAATGGTCCCTGAAGAGGCAGAAAAGGAGTTAGCAAAAGAAAGAGGTTTCTCTCCTACATTTAGGACTGACAGAGAAAATGAATGCTTCACACATTGGAGGCCACGAGGTAAAGTCAACAACATAAGGGAAAGCATGAATAGGTCTTTGTCTGAGTGATGTGGCTGCACAGGCCAGCGGTGGAGGGATCGCTGTGTGCCTCCTGTGTTGTTCCTCCAACTGGCATTTATCATATAACCACAGTCATCTACTCAGGATTCTGGAGACATTTGCAACGGTAAACTTATCATGATTGGTGAAGTAAAATGTTCCTCTGTGGCTTCAGATAGCTCCAGGAACATCGCTTTATAACCTTTCAGATGGATTTTTCAGGGTTTACATAACTATAGTACATTGCGCATGGATTGCCACACATTTCCTGACACCAAGATGAAGATATTTCAAAACATTCAATTATAGAAAGAATAAAAGAATAGTTGATTCAGACAGTGAGAGCATTTACATGCATGTGAGTAAACTTTTGGCATATTTGGAGAGTTAGGTATTTATTTTGGTGCTAATACATATATAGTATTCCCACAGGCTTAGTCAATCGAAGATTTAACTTTTTTATGGTGTTTCATTAATGTTTAATTTAATGTTTTTGTAGCAGGACAACTTTAATTTATTTTTAAGATATTTTTGGCTATTTTTAAAAATGATAATGAGGCCACAAATGGCCTGCGGGCCGTAGTTTGGACATCCCTGAGTTATGTAATTTTTTTAGCTATGTCACAACCTGATAGTATCCTACATGCCTACATAGTATCCTACATTATTATCACCAACAATTGTTTTACAGGAAGAGGACCCTATTATTCTGTATTTGACTGAGTTAAGGTGCAGGTGAGATGCTCAGACCTGGTTAACTGTGGCTGTTACGGACCCCTGCAAAACCATCTGCAGTATCTTCGGGTCAGGTTTCTCTTTGTGTGTGGCGATCGCCAGCTCACGGGTTTTGTTCTGCATGTCCTCAATGGCGACCTCGATGGGAGTGAGGTCAAACTGTATGGGAGAAATATTACAGATGTCTTGAATAGCTTCACTAATATTAACGACTTATGAGCAGTTCAAAAGGTTCCACTTACCTCTTCTTTCTGAATGACATTGATGCGTGTCTTCACGTAGGGAAAAGCATGCTGTGTGGTGAGGATGGTTTTTCTTTTGTATTGTTCATTGAGCTCTCCTCGGGGTCGTCCACTTTTGGTAAATGGGGTGGTATACATGAAGCGACGCAAATTAAAGTTCTTCTCAAAGTTGGTCATGCGATCTTTCATCTCATAGTCATCAAAATAAGGCTCCACATAGGTGATCTGAATATATGCCTGGTGTAAAAAAATAAGTTCATAGTTAACGTATGAAATACCAGAAAAATTTGCTTCCACAGTTTCAGCTTAATAGGAACTTTGATTATATGTAAGAGCTCTAGAATATATTTTAATGAGCTTTAAACTGGCTTTGCATTTGCAGCATGTACCTTGTTGGGGTTTAATTTGTTTCGGTCCACGGGTATAGAGTCCTTTATCATTTCCAGAACCCCATCTCCCAAACACTGGCCATAAAAATTCTTAAAAAACCACAAAATTGCACACAGTCAAGAGTCTTTCTTACAAAAAGATATTACAAAGGCGTATTCTGGTAGAATATTCACATTCACATAGATCAATTTCATCTAATCAATTCAACATTCAAATAAAGCTGATGGAGGCTGTAAGAACTGTCATGTCAGAGAACATATTTTTCATTTAAGCAGTGCTGTAAGACAGAAGACAGATGAAGGTGATTCAATCCCACTTTGTCGCCATATTACATACTACTGTCACCATGTTGTGTATTTCTGAGCTTCAGTTCCTCTCGCCATGTCTGTGAGGTTAAAGGCAGGCGATCGTGGTACAAGTTCAATCAGTAACGAGTGGTAAAAAACAACAGTCATAAAAGCATGGTGAACAGAACCCCATCACACATGTGGCAAAACCGCTTTTGCTGTTGTTTTCCATAATCATGTGGGCACAGCCTTACCTCCAGTCTGTGAGAGATTTCTGGAAGATGAGTGATGCCCGGCTCTTTATATACAAACTCCCGCTCATCAAGATCTGCAAATTTTGAGCCAAAAAATGCCACACGGAAATATGTTCCAAACATCCTCTTATGACCCTGAAACAAAACAGAAAACATCTGGTTCAAAGCTCAAAAGTCTGAAATATAATAAATGACCTGTTGAATCACTAACACAGCTCGAAGCAGTGACAGCACCATCTGCTCTCTAATTTACCTTATGAACAATGTTCTCAAAAGCTCGTTTAAGGTTGTCGTGAGTGGTGGACAGCTTCCGGAAATCTCTGTGTGCCTCCATTATGGGAATGATGATCTTATACACCTCGTTTACTGCTTCATATAATCCACCCTGTTTTGATAAGAATCAGATCAGACTGGTTATATTGTGTAAGTACTATAATTGTAAGGATGAAAAATTAAGATTAAAATACCATTACTACTATTGATAGGACTGAAGCAAACAGTAGAGAATATTTTTTTAAGATTAAAAGTTAAAGATATGTTTCTATGTATTTATGCATTTCTACATTTTGTAGTAAAAACAATTACGCTGCTGACTTTGTCTTCTGCAGGTACTGAAAATTGTGCCCATTCAAGATGAAGTAGTACAAACCAAGTAGTTCAAAATCTCAGCACTAGTGTGCTAGTAAAATATCCCCATATAACACCTGGGTGCTTTAATGGTCCCCTTGTCCTTTTTAGTAATCATGTCTGATGGCAATCATCATCATTTTCTAATACTACATTCTCATAACATATTTAAACATGAAGGACAAACTGTTGAAAGTTATGTTTAATGTTTGTTTGGAACTGTATTGCAGATGTAACGTACGTTGCTGAAGAGTTCTGCAGCCTGCTCGAGAAGCCCCACCAGGCCACTCTCTGTGAAGTACCGTCCTGAGCAGACTCCATCCTCATCTGGAGACAAAATATCATCTGACACGGCAGATTCCTCCAGGACATTAGGAGAGATGTTCTGTCAGGGTCAAATCAAATGCATTATTTAAATTGGTAGCATTCAAACATGCTGTGTTGTATATTTGATCATTAAGATTATAAAAAGAATGAAAAAGCATCATTCTGGCTCTGTCGTGCAGCCTGTTGGGCCCTTAAGCAAGGCTCTGAACCCTAATAGTTCATAGAATGGCTGACCATGCACTCTGAACCCAGCTTCCCAACACAGGTAAAACATGCAAACTCCACACAGGACACGGGGACCCAGACCACCCTACCTGGGGATCGAACCCAGGACCAACTTGCTGTGAGATCGACCATTCTACCCACTTAGAGAACTGAATCGCTAAAATAATAATAACAGAAGGAAATCTAATGCTTCACACAACTGGTACTGCATTATCCCTTCAATCAAAAAAGTTGAGATGAAGGAACTTTTACCACTGTAGCAAATAAATAAATCTTTAAGAGATCAAACAACTCACAGATTTTTCATTTTCATTCAATTTAAACAAAAATATCCCAATCCCAATATCATAATGCTATATATGTCCAGAACATGTTTTGGCCCTTCAGATGAAAAACAAGAATACGTTTGGTTCGGCTTAATACTAGGACACAGCAATTGTTTTTTTTCCCTTTCAGCTGTTCTTGTGTTTAGGGTTCGTTAAAGCTGTCTGAATACCAGGCATACAGTTTTAATGCAAGATGTTCTTCCTGTTGCATCCCTAATTTTAAGCAGGCCAGGGTTTGGCAGTAATAAATGCACCTCCCAATGTCTAGGCTGTTTCAGCCTTCCCTCCATTTTTTATGCTATAAGCTAACAAACTAAACCACATGCTTGGATAAATAGACCAATAAAAAAGCCTGACCACAAGCACATTGCCAGTACCAGTGACACTGGACCTCTAAATTTTTACCATTAGTTTCAAGTATTTACTTGAAGCATTTCACTCAAAAGCATTCCAGTTTAACCATCCACTCACTTGAAATGTGACACTTCCCACAGGTAGGTACTTGTGGTCTTCCAGCATGCTAAGATATTCAGCCACCAGAGCTGCGGCATGCACCAGGCACATTGCAGACTCTGTGAAGCACTTCCTGCTGTTATGCTTCTCAGCCATGTTCTGGAGCCAGGTCAGTCGCAGATCAGGTGACGTCTGGTAGCCCTTCGCAATTCTGCAATGGAAGCAAACATGGGAATCAATTCACACTGATGAAGTGATTTTGCCGCCAAATGTCAGAGGTTTGACGCTCGATTGGGACCATGTGGGCTTTTGTACATTTGCATTCTGCATGTGAGTTTAGAGATACAGATCCACAGCCCCATAATTTCCATGGAAAGTTCAAAAGCAAGGGAGAAAAACATCAGAAACCACAGGGAAATGGAGAGCAGAACAAAAAAAAACCACACCACTACCAAGGTTGGAGAGACGGGACTGTTGGTGACACTTGGCTAAAGAAGTGAGAATGTGAATAAGTGAGTGTTGATCTCGCTGTGTTGAGTGCATTACCTATACATAAGATCCATGAGCATTTCAGGATCTTCTTGAAACTCCTTCATTTTGACTGTGTCCGACAGAATGCAGTTCAGGTTCCTCAGAAGTTCGTCCACCTTAAAAAACAGAAAGCAAAAAGGTTTAATGGAGAAATTCACAGCCGAACATTGCTTTCAGTTCCCTAAATGCATGGATGTTTTAATCTGCTTGGCTGTACCCTTTAGAAATAAACTATTGCAAACCAGGTCACCTACAAATTTGACCACTGTACCTAAAAATTATTTATCTCTCATTGTAATTAATTCAAGAGCTTAAACTGAGCCGATGTGTTGTCATGCATCATGTGACATTGGTAAGTTGGCAGACGAACTGCACACTTGTTAACTGAAAAAGCTGACTGCTTTACCAGCCGAGCAATGCACACCAGAGATGTAACGATACTCTCTACCCTTTTACAATTCTTTTACCAACCTTTGGATTACCAATCTAGAACCTTAACCACTAAGCTAAACTGCCCTGGTAAACAGAAACTTTTACCTGTGAAGGAAGCTGCGTGGACTGCATATCTGTGTCTTCCTCCGCATAGGCTAGTATAGTGCGGAAAGAACGTCGCAGATACTCCTCGTGCACATCTGAGGACTTGCCAACCAGTGATGCCAGGGACATGGTCACCTGCATCTTCACTCTTGAAAAATTCTATGCGGGATACAAAGTAATGACAGACATGAAGAAGTAAAACATCCCAAATTCACATCAAGCCTATAAAGTGATATGAAATAACTATACAAAATAAGGGTACCATGGATGTCAGTTTGTTTTAGTTTATTTGCGAAGCTGACATAAATTTTATCATTAGACCATTCTGTCTGGAATAACAACAATGGAGCTTGAGCAGTGAACTCTACTGCTGGTTGTTTCATGGATCAGATGTGTGTGGAACACGTCACACATATCAATTCACAGCCTTGATCATGTGCTTCCGCTTTCAGTTAGTGAGGGTTGGTAAACCTTCTCTCTACAGTCAGATGGCAACACAATATGCTCAGTGTAGCACATGCCAGCATGTTTGTATGACATTTTGTATCTTTTGTTTGTGTCATTTGTGCAGATTGTTTAATAGAGTGCCCAGGTGGGATATTCCTCTAGCACACTGAGAGATTCAGAACACCATAATACAAATCTCAGTTCTGCCACAAATCAGCTGGGCACCATCTAGCAGGCACAACTTGCAATGCTTGCAGCAGCCAGAAAATAATTAGCCACTGTGTCTGCTGGGTGGGGTGACTGGACTTGGGTGGGTGGGGTCTACGAGCACTGTGCAAGGCCCCTGGTTAACATGAGCAAAAAAAAAAGATCATCAGACTCCACAGACTGTGCTAAATAAGAAAGAAATGGAAGAAAACGGAAGAAATGGAAGAAAACATTAATAAAATAAAATAAAAAATGATTAAAGCCAATATGCAAAATGTGTTTTATTGTTTTTATTTTTTATTGTTACTCTTAGGAGTACAAGGATTATTAAAGGATTGTGTGGTACAGTGTTCTATTACTCGAGCCCACCACCACTGAAATCGAGGTTTGAATCTAAGCAGTGTTTTTGTCCAGGAGATGCTATTGGCTGTGTCTGAGGGGGGAGACAGATGAATTTGTGCCCCCCCCCAAGGTATTCCTATCTTGTGCCTCGTGTTTCCCACTGGAACAGAACCCACCATGATCTTTACCGCTCATGAAACAGTTGATGAAAATTAAATGATTTATATAATGATTAGCGCCAGCAGAAAAGACAGAGCAGAAGTAAACTCTGGACAAGATGACAATCTATCACCCCCCAATTTACTCCCTTCCTCACATCTGTGGGCAATTTAAATCCAGTAAGTCAGCGCTCAATCTTATTTTTGCTCATTTTGTCAGCTGCAGGTGAGGGATAAGAGTGAAACGTGGTGCAGTTCCAGCCACATTTGCCCATTGCTATCATAGCCTTGGCTCATTGATTCTGAGGCGGACTCAGCCAAGGGCAGCAAATGTGCTATCCGTCTCGCTCAGCATCAGGAAACTGCAAAATGATCCTATTAAATTGGACATAATTGCAAATGGATCGTTTCAGAGGCACCATTAGGCCGGGCCGACCGTATGTGTAAGACGTCTCAAGCCACTTGTCTCTTGAGGCCGGCTTTCGACGTGAAAAATAAAACTGCTTTAAAATTGGAAAACCGATTTATTTAATGTTTGTTTTGAAACGTATGGTTGTAGGGTATAAAGCATAATTTACAGGAGAGATGGGAGCCAATAGGATCTGAAGATTGGGTGAAGCAAAAACAAAATAAGAAAAGTGAGTCATTGCAGTCAGGAATCAACATGACTCATGCAAAGGTTATACTAATGACACTGGCGATAACAGTCTGAGCAGGCAAACAGAGAGGGGGGAAAATTCCTCTTTACCCCATTAAAGATGAATGAGAAAGCAAACAACAAGGCCATCTGGTCGAGGCAGACTGATGTGTGTGTGTTTGTGTACATGCGGATGGTGGGTATTTTAAGTCAAATGGGAATAGCAAACAAAGTGGACAGAGGAAACAGTCCATCCACCAAGTGTCACAGGAGAAGAGAATAATTACAAGAGCAGACACGTGTTCAGCACCTTAAAAATGTCGCCATTCCTGGAATTTACAAAATGTAGCACTTGTGTCCTGAGCATTTGTGTGGTGGCCTTCTTACTGGCAGGCCAGTTTAAAGTATTACAGATTAAAAAGATAAAGCATACGAGAATAATTTCGGCTGCTCGAGTTAGCGGTCGACAAAGCGTATGTAGGACGCTGAAGAAACTAGATTACATGTGAAAACTGTGAAAGGGCTGCAGGTACCACTATATGCTATCAGTAAGGAATAAGGCACCAGAGAATAATCAGTCAGGAAAGTTTAAGAGCAACTCAGTTGAAAACCGTCTTGCTGTCACTTTAAATTGCCCCCAAAGTAGTTGACATTAAATCACTCATGTTTACAAAGACTGATCCCTGAATTTTAACTGACTCGTTAATGTAAGATTCAGTGTTTCCAGCATTTTAAGCATTGTACATATCATGCTTTTACTATTTACAATTAGATAAAGTTGTTAGTGTCGCTTAGCATCAGACCTCTTCAAGATCTCTTTGCGCTTAGGTGACGCAGCTGTCTGCATGCTAGGCCACCGTTTGAAATTTCACTTCAATGTACTTGCTTTTTTATTCCCTATATTTGTCAGCTGTCTTTAAGCAGTGGAGAACCAAACCATTCCATCTGTCAGCCTTCCCTCCCATTATCGGGCACGTCTTCATTAACATTATAGTTGTGGAAGCCAGAGAAAGCAATGTATGCTAAAATAAGTAGCTTTCTAGCTAATTTTATACACTATTGCTTTCTGAGTTTCAGAATTACATTGTGTCACCTGTATTACGGAATTCCACAAGCATGATTTATTTTTTTAAATAATATTTATACAATGCAAGTTATTTATATGATTTTGCTACTGTTGTTTCAAGCAGGAAAGTAGGAAAGTTCGTCAACTTATGAAGTACCATTTGAATATATGGCGCCATCTAGCTGTCAAATAGCAGAACTGCATGTTCAGAAAAAAACAACTAAAATATTTCAAAACACGTATACACAGTGTACAAAGTACAACACCACACCAAGAGTCGGTGAGCATCAGGGGACCCTCTTGGATTTTAGGATTTCAGTGTTGTCTTCTGTGGTCTTTATATTTTGCATGGTCCAACTTTTTTTTGTTCATATTTCATAGTGTAAAGTTAAAGCTGGTAGATGGACTACTAAAAGTAGATAAATAAAAACTACAACGGAATATTTCCCATCTTTGTGTGTGTGTGTGTGTGTGTGTGTGTGTGTGTGTGTGTGTGTGTGTGTGTGCGAGAGAGAGAGAGAGAGTGAGAGACAGTCTCTTACGCTGGCTGAACTATAGCTGTATCTCATGATGAGGTAGAGTGTAGCACAGGCCTGGCTCCTGTTGCTGTCCAGGTTACTGTTGCAGTACTGAAGCACTTTTTGGCAAAGATCTGCACACTGCTCAGCCTCCTCCTCAAACAGCATATCACCAAACTACAACGTCCAAGCAGTCAAGCTTCATTCAGTTAGGATTATTTACTATTAAACAGCATTATTATTTAAATCAGTAAGCATGGATATAATAACTATTTAAGAGGAAGGAATTACTGATTATATATGAAACCTTTGTTAAACAGGTTTTGTGGAACTCTGGCACCCAGTCTTACTAGCATTAAGCTATATGAGATCACCTTTTAAAAAATATATATAAGTGGGGGGAAATATACCTTTACAACAAGTGCCCGGATGGTACTGAAGCAGTGAGACAGGTACGTGGTGCTCTGGTTGCAGGTTAAAGAATGCAGCAGAACCCTCATTACTCCACCCACTGCACTGTCCTTACAGTCACCTACTGGCATTGCCTGAAAATGCACATGTGTTTTAAATTACAATTCCAAGAATGTCAAACCAGACACTATTTGAGATGTAGGTCTGCTTTCTTTGCTGTAATATTGACAAAGCAACAGACTACACAAGCAAATGGACTCTGATCTCTTCACATACCTGCACAATGAGCTCTAGCAGGTCCAAGACTACAAGATTGGCTTCACTAGCCAAATTCCCACTGATTATCGCCTCCTGGTCTAATTCAGCCTTGGATCTAAGAAAACACAGTACAAAAAGGTATAATGATGGCATAAAAAAGTCCTTCGTGATAACAGTATCATGCAATCTGCGCCTACTTGTCCTGTCTGTCATTGGTCTGTCGCCACTGGGTGCGGTCTTTCCTCCAGCGCAGGTTCTCTCTCTGACCCAAAGTTCGGTCATTAGCTTTAAAAAGAAAAGAAGGAGAAGAAGGTAAAGGAGGCAGAAATCAATATACAGAAAAGGAATCATCATTACATCACACAACATTGATGAAACACAATATCTGTGCATGCTGTTGTTGTTTTTGCTATTCGGACTCTTGATGAAAATAGCAATCAGGTCTAATCTTTACTAAATTATAATCGTAACCCATTGCATGTGTTGCACAACGTATTCTCAGATTCTTGAGGCAGTCGTGGCCTGGTGATTAGAGAACAGGGCTTGCGATCAGAACATTGGCGGTTTGATCAAGGCACCTAACCTCTAACCCCTCCCTGCGGTGGGCAGCTAGTGCTGCTCACTGCGGTGGGCAGCTAGAGCCGCTCCGGACATGTTTCTCTGTGTGTGTGTTTCTCTGCACGGATTGGGTTAAAATGCAGAGGATGAATTTCACTGCAGAGTATTCCAAATCAAAATCTTAAAAAAATTATGCTGAACTTTGTCACTTCAACACTTTCTATTTTTATATTCTATTTAAAATTGTGTAATGTACATTGTTCTACTCTTCTTTCTTTCCTATAATTGATTATTATTGTGACTGAGCAGTCATAAAAGCATTTCACTGCCAATTGTACTATGTATGGCTATGTATGTGAGAAATAAACTTTGATTTGCTTTTGTTAGGAAGATCGGCACTTACCTCCCACCCTCTTCATCATTTCTCCTCTCGCTCCCATGCCTCCCAGCAGCGCATCCTCCAGACGAGCTTTAGCCTGCTGTGACTTCTGCAGGGCCTGTGTGCTCACCTTATCTGAACTCTGTTTCCCCTACACACGTACAGCACAGGGGCAGAAACAAATTGAATTCATATGCATACATGCAACAAAACATGACATGTTACACAGCCTGCATTCTTTCTTTTGCCATCAATGGATTAAAAAAATACACGTAATTGTCTCCTACCCTGTATTCAAAGCAGGAGATGCAGATGGTGAGGAGCTCGAGAAGGTGGTTCAGTTGAGAAGGTGGTATGTCCACTATCCAGCGCTGAATCAGGCTCTGTTCTGTGTTCTTCATGATCCACAGGAAACACCCCAGCAGATTACGGCTGGTCTCAGCAGAGAGTGTACTACAGCTTCTACCGGACTGATGAGTACGAGAGAGAAATTCATTATTCTGTGTATAACATAATAATTTGGGGTAAATACCAAAGTGTATCACAGATTAGACAAGACTAGAGCCTTACCCACACATCTGTCACAATGTGTCAGATCATGTTGGGTAGACATAATTACACCAATCAGGCATAACATTATAACCATGTTGTTAATATTATGGTAATCCCCCTTTGGCTGCCCCATACACAACAAACTGTGATGAACGTATGAACCACGGGGTCAACCTGCGTCAATGAGCCCTGGTCTCCCCACAAGAGATGCGGTTTTAGAGATGCTCTG
>JAYDZG010000002.1:4500698-4511107 GCA_034509265.1 Microcambeva bendego
GAAATACTTCATGGATCGATGATCCATCAAGTGACCGAGAGTCGGCTGCGACTAATCGGATAATCATCATCATCAATCTGTTCTTCACGCTTAATGAACATTGTTAAGCCTTTTTGATAGCTTTTAGACTAGGCCGGGTTTGGACTGTGGCTGTGAGCTCATATACATGCATTCACAGAAGCCTCTTTGGTTTGGGTGATTGGGACTTGGCATGCTAGAGCTGAACCAAAAAGAGCTGTGTGACTCCAGCTGAATGAATATTCATGCCTCATTGCTGTCCAGGCCACCGGTTAAACAAAGTGGCACAGAGCCAAAACCTTGACTCGACTTGGTTGCCATTTTTTTGTATCTTTTTTCTTTTCTCATTTGGCTTCTGTAATTAATGTATTTTATTGACATAAGCATCACTGTGATCAAATGTTAGTTAAAATAAATTGTATGAGCATTCTCCTGACATACTTGTAAAGCTAGCATTCCTGAATCAGTATAAGATAAGGCACGGCAGAACTTGGCTGCATTTACCGGTAGCTCCTGCTTCTCCTGTTGAATGTCGGACTCGAACGTCTGCTTTTGAAGCTGTTTGAAAAAGTTTGTCCTCTCGGAGTAGGCACTCCATCCGTCACTCTGGCATCTAAACAGGACAAGTGGTACAAGTGCATCTACAATATTGTCCACCAAATAACTGGCCACTAATCATGCACAAACACATACAAGCAGAGACATATATGATGGGATTTACCTTCTGGTGGATACTAGCCAGGGCTGAGTGTAACTTTGGACACAGTCTCTTACATGAGGATCCAGTTCTACCCTGCACATGAATACACATTTATAATAATGTATTAGACTACATTAAAGGTCCTACAAGAGACAAGCAGGACATTCAAATGTAGTAGAGGGACTGAACTGTCTTCTTCTAAAAATGTATTTCCTCAATATGTGTTTCCTTTTGGAAGAGGTTGTTTAGTTGTTCTAGTTCTTGAGATCTAGAACATTCAAATGAAATTTACATTTGTGTATGGTCTCATTACTCACTCCTCCTCAGGGACATAGGGACAGATGGTTCGACACTCTCTATCCACCAAGTCCACGTCCAGGTCATCATCGGGAAATTCTCCCAGCTCTTGCATGAGCTCTGTGTCTCCAGTGTGTAGCTGTGTCATCAGGAATTCCTCCACATCCACGGGGTCCACTGCGTCATACGACTGAGACTGAGGAAACAAATTCACCGTCACCATACCGAGCATAGCATTATGACAACTGAGAGATGAAGTGAATGACACTAATCATCACATCATCATAGCATCTGTTTCTGGATGGGGATATATAAGACAGCAACATTTTACCCTCAAATTTTATGTTAGAAACTGGACAAATGGGTAAGTGTAAGGAAATTGACAAGGGCAAAATTGTTATGGCTCAAACTTGCAGCTCTTGTGGGGTGTTCCCCGTGTGCAGTGGTCTAAAAAGGACTTAGAAACTATACAGGTTTATTTACTATGAAACCTGCTTGTCCTCAGTTGTGTGATGGCTGCAGTTCAGCTTTCTAGGGACACTAGAAATTGTTGTATTTAGTATTGAGAGGCACTTTGAAGAGTGTAGGCTTCTTTTTTTAATCTCGATTGCCCCCTGCTATTGTAAAAATTGTGTTAATATTTAATAAATAGTACATTATATTGTTCTTAATAATTTAGCATTAAAATGCATGATAAATTATTTATTATTATATATATATAGATTTCTTAGTATGTCTGTACAGCTGTGCTATTGTTGTTCCATGGCTTTTTTTTTTTTTTTTAGAATACTTTTCATCACTTTGCAGTGAAATTTGTTCTCCGCATTTTAATCCAAGCCGTGCAGTGAAACACACATATACAGACTAGTGAACACTAGGAGCAGTGAGCACACGTGCCTGGACCGATGGGCAGCCCTAGCCATGGCGCCCGAGGAGCAGTTAGAGGTTAGGTGCCTTGCTCAACGGCACTTCAGTTGTGACCTGTCAGCTCTGGGAATCAAAACGGCAACCTTCTGATCACATGCCCAGTTCTCCAACCACCATACCACGGCTGCCTCCAAACTACTTGAATACAAGAATGAACCATTCCAGTCTCACAGGTAATATATTGAGACTGCATGAATGCCTGATATGCTTGAGAGAGGTCATAGCCTAGCAGTTAATGTAGTGGACTAGTAAGCATAATATTGCTGGTTCAAACTCCACCACTACCAAGTTGCAAGGTTGCAACTTTTGCCCTTTCCACTGCAGCTTGAACTGTATACTTTAAGTAGCTTTGGATACAAACAATCTGCTAATTGCTGATGTGATGTAAAAGCTAATATAGCATGATGTTTCTTTTAGATATTGATATGAATTTAATAGCCAAATCAGGTAGTCTAAGAACTGCAGATAGAAATAATCACTGTGCAGCATTTACATTTCCTACATTTACATTTTCTTATCCAGAGCAACTTACAGAAGTGCTTCCCAAGAACCAAAGTGTGTATTATTATTATTATTATTATTATTATTATTATTATTACAGAGTAAGTGAGTGAGTGGTAAAGAGTTTAAGTTTAAGTGCTTGGTAAAGAGATGAGTTTTTAGGACCTTTTTAAAGAAAGCAAGAAGAACTCAGAAGTTCGGACATACAACGGAAGCTCATTCCACCAGTTGGATGCAAGTACAGAAAAGAGCCTTGATGCTTATCTTCCTCGAGTCCTGGGTTGAGGATCGAGTCGAGTCGGAGGTTGCGTGGTACAGAACAGGGTTTAATTAGACCATTGATGTACCTCAGTGCTGGTCCATTTTTAGCTTTGGATGAGTGTTTTAAACTGATTTAAACTGATTTAAACACTGGACATAACTCTGGCCAGACAGTGGGACAGACTGAAGCCAGAAGTCTAGACACTTAAGACCAAGACAGATTAGTAACAAGGTGTGCCAAATCACAATATCCTTAATCCTCTTAATTATCTCCTCTTGAGCAAACTGGAGCTGCCTCAAGTGCCTCAAACAAGCTGACATTAATACTTACAACGAAAACATCTGTATACACATAATCAACAGATTGGGACAATTCAATACATTTAATTAAATACTTGCACCAACTTCTGCACTTCTGAAAGTATGCATTACCTCCAGTAATATCCAACTATTACATACAGCAATGATGGCTGGGCATGTTCTGTCATGACAAGAAGGTTCAGGCATGTTGATAAGCTGCTTTTTATCATGCTAGCCTGTCAAGTCCTAATTCTTCAATTCATCATGTGCAACTTTGCAGAAGATTCTGCTGAGACCCTCAAGCGTCCCATGCAGGTGAGAAAAAAGCTTTAGGAACAACAATGTGGTTGAACCACCTCGCATTATTTCATAAAAAGGCAGATTATTTTGTGAAGTGCTTTTGATTCCTGTCCTGTATGACCCTGAATCAATGAATCTCTTGTTCTTGAGTTGCCGTAGGTTTGATTTTACAAGAGAAACTTTCAGTGCCAATGAACTTCATCAGCTCTAATTTAACCTGTGTTCATTTGTCTGTGACCTCTGAAAAAGTATGTTGATCCACAATTATTGACTGAGAGTTAACATTTAACCCAAGGGGCGAAGCGGGATATTGCACTAGCACATGTGCGCTGGGATTCTGAACCAACTGAGTTCTAATCTCAGCTGGTCTACCACTTCGACTGATGGGCTGCAATGGACAAAATAGGACACAGGTTGCTATGTAAAACACCTAAGGTTCCTGTACCTAAGTGAAGAAACGTGTGACTGTCCGTGCACCAAAGATGGGCGAATATGAAGGCATCAGTGCACTGTGCATGTGTCATGCAAATATATGCTCCTCAGAAACATTCGAGGTTCCTACAATCTGAAGACTTCTCCTATCATTACATACAAAAAAGGCTGGGCTGTATTTGAGGGAGGGAGGTAGGGCAGGATGAAGTTACTCTTTCTTGGTCCAAGCCCCAGCCAGAACTGGCACATGCCAGCATGTGAGCCATCATTTGAGAGATGATGCACCACAAGACAATTACAAATTGGTGCACATGTCCCACAATTCAAATTGGCACATCATGTAAATTCAATCAATATTCACTTGCAGAGGACACTAGTGCTATCCCCGTCGAGTGGTTGACATCACCCTCCAGGTTGAATTTTCCAGACAAATTTAATTATGTGAAGATACTTTTATATAATGTTGGATGAGTATTATTTCATTTTTATTCTTTAAACAATAAGGGAAATGTGCAGCATTGTTTTGCATAGTTTGTATTTATCTCAGAAGACCATTCATTATTTAGATAAACTACCGATAAATAAAAAATACTGTATTTTTGAAGGGACATAATAAAAGAAAATGGTCATCATTTGACTTCAATTTCATTTTGTTTAAAAAGTCAGGAAAAATGATCACAGTATTGTGAATCGCAGCACATAGTGTGTAGAATGCATCGTAACATCCATACTCATCGATGTAGTTCTTTAAAGAAAGTAAAGCCAAACAATCAGCACTGCACCCAACATGAACTGCTATAAATAAAAATGTAGCATTATCCTGCACTGCTGGACCATTCCTAATCCAGCCCAAATGAAGCTGAATCCTAATCTTAATGCCATTAACCGTCCTGACTTCCTGTTCTCGTTGCTGTTTCCTGTATTACTAATTGCAAAAAAACTTTAATGCTGCAGACAAGAAAATCTTCACAGATTGATGTGTTGCAACAGAGCAGGTGGATCTTGAATAAGAGGGTTAAAAAAAACTTACCTTACGTCTTTACAATTAGCGGAAAGGACAAAAAGGTGACAAAATGGCGTTGCCGGAAATCAACACTTTTTTTGCTGGTTTCTGCACAACTCTTCCTCTATGGGTTTCAAAGCCACACGCCATGCCATCAATCATCTGACAGAGGGATGTGATGTAATTGCCACTTCCTTTAACAGTCCTGGTAAATATGCAGAAGTAACAAAATCCAGGCAGGGCCAGCCAGCTCCAGAGGGTGAGCTGTTTTTAGGGGGGGTTCAACATAAATATCTATTTAGTAATAATTTAATAAATCATCTGTCAATCTGGCGCCGAAAGATTGTCGTCACAGCAGATCGTTATCCGCATCGTTGATCCCCCATTTTTCCTGCTTCTAACATCAGCTCTGAGGATAAAATGTTGCTACCTAATATATCTCATACACCAGTGTGCCATGATGAAGAGATGATCAGTGGGATTAACTTCACCTATCAGTGCTCATAATGTTATACGTGGCTATTGTAAGCATAAAACACTTCTGTAAATCAATATCATTTTGTAAACAGGAATTTAGAGTATACTCTTTAAGACCTCATTTCTCATTTGGCATTTCACCAAGGCTTTTCTGCAAATAGGGATTATATTAAAAAAAACCATGTAGTAAATGTGTGTGTGTGGGGGTGGGGGTGGGGGTGGTTAGAGTGCTTTGGTAGGCAGGATCAGACGGATCAGAAGCAGGTTAGAGAAGGTTAGAGATTAACCATGAACACACAGACACACACTCGGAGACGCAGGTTTATACTGCACTGCAGTGTCATTTGATTTCACTTCTGCTTTCTTCTTGGCCTGGTCAATTTGACCTTAATGATATTCACCCAAACATTTTTTATTGAATTATTCAGATCCGGTACTGCAGTTGTGTTCACAGTCAGGTCTGCAACTGAATGCCTTTGGACATTTCTTGCATAGCAGTATGTACATGCTGGATAATGCTCATGCACTGTGGATACACTACTGTAAATTAGCCAGGTGAATATTTTTGACCAATATGTTGTGGGAATATTAGTTTTCCAATAGTGTTTTTTTTTTTACCTTTTTTACCTTGTAGTTCTATAGTTTTATATATACTAGTTTTATATATACTAGTGGTTACTTCTACTGCTTTTTCTCTTTCTGCTGCTCTTATATACAGTATATGGTCAACACATACATGATTTGTTTTCACTGGTGACTGAGAAGGCCTTCTAATGAGTAGGCTACACTTCTCCTTTCAGACTTAGCCAATCGTGTCAGTGCAGGTACCCGACTGGCCAACTCTTATTTTGGGATTTACATTCTGATCTCATCAGTAGTGGGATAGCGTAATTTCCCTCCTTTCTGAGTAATAAAAAATTATTCAATTGAAGATAAAATAGAAAGCTTTTTGTACAAAGAAAATATATTGGTGAATGTATTTATCTGAGGATTTCAACATCAGGTTTAACACTTCCTTGGATGACAGGACAGGTCATTACTAGTTACACAAAATTTATCCGTTCAGGTCAAACTGTCCAATGTCAAACAGTCATGGACAACAGTCTCCAATCCACCTCACTGTCTTTGGACTGTGGGAGGAAACCCACTAAGACACAGGACTGGACTGCCCCACATGGGGAAAAAACCCAAGTCAAGTGAAGTTTATTTATAAAGTGCCCTCACAGACCATGATGGTTGACCGAAGCTGTACGATAAGATCAGACAACAAAACATTAACAATCAGTTAAAATAATATTATGGCAAACAAGAAAATTATACTTAAATAAAGGATGCACAGCTAAATTAAATCAGCATAGGCTGTAACCCAAAAGTTTGGATTTTATACAATCAATTGAAGTTGGTTCAAAGTTTTAAAGCAGTCCCGGAGAAAGCCCGGTGACAGCACCCCCGACCATGAATATGATAAAGATGTAAAATTGCAGTATCAGCCTAAAGCATTTCTTTACCCTGTAAACTAGGCAACACAAAACAAACACCAAGCTAACAAGTCTGTTAAATAAATTCACTCCAGAATTATACCAAATAAAATACACTGGAAAGTACAACTCACCACATTGAAGTTAAAGGATCCAAAGTTGCTCGAGCTGTGGCGGTGGTGAAGACTGCCCTGCTGAGTTCCATGGCTTCCATAGCTAAGGTGGCTAAAGTTCCTGCGTATTTCAGCAGACGAGTGCCTGAGGAGAAACAAGCAAAGAAGACAGATTAGTCCAGAACTTCAGACCTTGGTTTTCCCTTCTTCATCTTCCCATGTAGTCATTAATAACCACTGACACTTGCAGAACCTGGAAGTTCTTATCACCTGCCAGTGAGCTGTATCTCTTGATGTGAATACCCCCCACTCACACAGGTACCCAGACCAGTCACAAAGCTGGTGTATTACATTGGTCAAGCCTGTCTGATCTTTCCTTCCTTAAACACTACCAACCGGGGCTCAGCTGAGATCAAACATGAGTTCAATCACTGAGTGAGTAGACCAATGAGCCTCTAAGCCCCCACACCTTTTTAAAGAGATAAAACTTTTCTCTATATGGGTGAGAAAATACAGAAATATCTAATAAAAAACCTTTTTATAACAGTTTTGAAAAACTGTATGCTAATCAGAAGGTCACATACGGTGTGTTTAAGTCAGTTTTTAAACACACCCTTAACGTTTTAACAGGGTAGTTGCTAGATAACTTAAAATGTTAACATATTGAATATTGTCTCTGCTGTTTTTATATAATAATTTATACTAAAAAATTTTATTTCAGACCAATAATGCAATGTTATAAATTTTACATTATTAAAATTCATACATCATTTACATTACATTTACATTTAAAGCATTTAGCAGACGCTCTTATCAAGAGCAACTTACAGAAATGCTTCCATCAAATATGAAATAGTAACTGGCATAAAAAGATATTTCCATTAACCACAGAATTCCTTCAAAGAACACATGTGTTACCTCATGAGGATAAAAAACGGAGGCCTAGTTCCTGATGAGCTATGACGAGACTGATATACAAAATGAAATGCAGCATTTCTTTATTCTGACCCATAAATCAATGCTTTTGAATAACAATGTGCAACATTCATTCGTTACAATGAGCAGGATTTAGATTCATCTCCCGTAGAGCTGGCTGAATTAAACATTTTCACACCTAATTCACTTCACTGATGTTCCCACAGCATCCGTGCCAACAGGCTTAACAATGCTGCCTATTTTCCTTTTCTCTCTCACAGAGTCGCACTGTGTACACCGAGCTCCTTCACAACTAGTTGTCTAAAGCTCTAAACAATGCTTCCTGGTGTAATGGGTCATCATTTCCATAAACCTCGGACGTGTATGTGCATTGTTGTCTACATTTGGGAATGCTGTGCCTTTGTATACAATTTAAAAAAGAAGTATCAGGAGTAAACATGTTCCTCAAGTACATCTACATGTGGGATCTCACATCAGGTATCTCTAGGTGTGCACACTAGTCTACTTATAATTGTGGGTCCTCAGGTGGTACAGCAATAAATTACACTACTGCTGGCATCCAGGATTTGAATCCTTAGAAGTAGTATTGGCCAGTGAGGTGTTTACTTGTCTTTAAGATATATTATTGTCTTGTTATATTATTACTCAGCAATTTAAGACTGGCATCCACTTCCTTTGAAATGAGTGCCAAAACAAAAAAAAACAATTAGGTTTTTTCCACATAGTGTGTAGCACAGGTCGCTTCACAGTGAGAAGTTCTGGGTTCGAGCCCCAGGTAGGGCGATTCGGGTACTTCCTGTGTGGAGTCTGCATGTCCTCTCCATGTCTGCATGAGTTTCCTCCAAGGGGTATGGTTTCCTCCCACAGTCCAAAGACAATGCCACCAGGTTAATTGGAGGTGTGAAATTGATTTGTAGATACTTAGTCCCCTCTGTGGCAACCCTGAATGGGAGCAGATGAAAGATGAAGAAGATGCTCACAGTCTCACAGATCAGCTGTATCAGAGTTATGGGACGGCATATTGGCTAAGTGGGTAGCACTGTCTCAAAGATAGAAGGTCCTGGGTTCAATCCCCAGATGAAGCGGTCTGGATCCTTTCTCCATGTCTGTGTGGGTTTACTCTGGGTGCTAGTGTTTCCTCCCACACTCCAAAGACATGCAAGAGATGTAAAATTGAGATCCTAAATTGTCCAGGACTGTGTTTGATATAATCTTGTGAACTGATGAATCTTGTATAAAGAGTAACTACAGCTTCTGCCATGAATGTAATCAAATGTGCAAAAACATTACATTAAAATCCTTATAAACAAAGAGTCAGGCACTGCTATTTATGTAGCACCAAACCTGCCACCAAAGACCCCAACTTCAACAATGTGAAACCCTGTCACCCTTCCACCCTCAGACATAGTTTGATGGTCAACCTTGGTGAGCTCAATCAACCACTTCATCTAATCTACATAATAGCCATCATTTCAGACATCTGACACATGCAAGGCAAACAGATGTCACCTCAGCTCATCATCCATCTCCATCTTGCTTTGTCCTGAAAACCCTTCTCCCGGTAGAACACTCTCTGCTATGCACATACCCAGGCATCTTAAACACTACTCCCTGACAAAACATCTCTCTAATAAAAATTGGTCTTAGTATTGTCCATCCTTATCACTCCTGGATCACTTTTTTTCTCTGCCACCTCCATCTCCTGTCTCCAAGTGACATTAATGAAGAACAAGGCGACTTTCTTCCTGATTGTCAGTCAATGTAAGTATAAAAGAGTGATGTGTTAGATAATTGATGGAAGTTATTCTGGTTGGCTGTCAATATATGCAGCTGAAAATAGCTGTGCAAAGTTTACATGCATCTGCAGAATCTTGACACCACACAAATGCTACCCATCATTATATTTATTTTGTAAAATTCAGTAAATAACAGGGATTCAACAATGCACCACATGTGCCACAATTTGAATCGGTTATTCATTTAGAAGTGTCGATATTCACCTTATTTTATTTTTTTTATTTATTATTATTTATTTATTTATTTATTTAATATTGGAACTGCCTTAACATTAACATTTCAGTTTTCTTTAAACAATAAGGGACATGTGCAGCATCATTTTGCAGTTTTTCTACCTTAGAAAGTAACAGGCTTTTGGATAAATAAAAGAAAATCACAAATACAGTATTTTATAATTTTTTTAATATAAATAATAAAATGAGTCTTTGTTTTTATTTACTTTTTAAAAAACCCGGGAAATTTTATATAATCATGAACGCATCGTGTGTAGAGTGTATCATCCATACCTTGTAAATAACCTGTAATCCTGCTTTATTAAACCTGCAGAAGTATGAATTCTCTACAATAGAGTAACAGAGAGTAAGAACACATTGAGAGGCTGTTTTGTTTCTCTCCTGTTTACCTGACAGTTAATAGTTAGAGATGATTATTTCAGTTCACTCATAATAGTTGGTAGAGCTGTGCAAGGGTCAGGATGAGTAAATGATTATTCCACACATCACACACCCTATCATCACTCATACACACAAAACACTTATACAGATCTAGCATAGTAGTGGTATCAGCAGTAGAATAAGTAGTAGTATTAGTAGTACATTTACATTTACATTTTCAGCATTTAGCAGATGCTCTTATCCAGAGCGACTTCC
>JAYDZG010000002.1:4562701-4588266 GCA_034509265.1 Microcambeva bendego
GCTACATCATCAGACACTACTAACTACATCAGTCACTTGCTACCTAATTAGATACTACTATAAACAGTCACTAGGTACCTAATCAGATACTTCTTACTACAACAGACACTAGCTACCTCATTATATAAGTAGTATCTTCGTCAAATACTGGTTACAACCTCACATGGACGTTGACACACATGCACCTACGGATTAGGGTAGTTATAATGCCGACACGTCTGCATAGTAATATTTTAAAATATGGAATTCATAGAAACCACCAATATCTAGCTTTATACATACAGGTCCCACAGGCTTTTAGTATTATTTGAGCTGGATTATTTTGCTTACGGGTAACTTTGGTTTCCTGGACGCATATTATATCAGCATTAAACGAGTCCAGAGTCTTCTTAATCCCATCTTTAAAAGTCCTGATGCCGTTTATATTCCAGGTTACAATCTTCATCTTGTACTTGGTTTTCCTTGACGCTCCACTCTGCGTGCAGGAAATGCATTGGTTAAGTCGCGCGAGATCTTAAAAGCGCGCGCTGGCTATCACTGTAGTACCGCGTTAACTAATCTGCCTAGAACCCCCAAACATGGACTCTTATATGGAAGTAAATCTGGCATCAGACCCATACAGGAGTCATGATTATAGTTGTCGCCATCTAATCAAACCCCGCACTGTATCACGCAATCTCAGAGCCACCAGTCTCGATCCTCCACCCAGGACTCGAGGAAAGCACACATCAAGGCTCTTCTGTGTACCTGCACCGAAGTGGCAGAACGAGCTTCCCTTGACTGTCTGAACTTCTGAGTCTCTAGCTATCTTCTAAAAACGACTAAAACGCATCTCTTCAATAAACACTATAGTGTTATCATTTCTATAGTGCAAGTAAGAAAGATTAAAATAAGGATGGGGGGGTTCTGACAAGGTTCAGCAGAGTTTGTAATTATGAAGTGTTGTTTTAAGTTAACTAGAGTATGATCATGTTTACTATGGAAGCACTTCTGGAAGTCGCTCTAGATAAGTGCTGAAAATGTAAATGTAATCGAGAGCGAGCCGTTTGCGCATGCGCCATGATGTGCTCGAGACGAAGGCAGTAAGCGCAGAGTTCGTATAAATTAAAAGTGCGCTTAAAAAGAAAGTGGTAAAAGTAAAAACTGAGCTATTCTTAAACAAGAGTGGGAAAGAAGTCGAAAAAAATCAATCAATGAAATATAAATATGTGATGCTTTGTTATGAATGGTTCAAATTTAGCACATTTCATATTTTTCAAACCATTCCCTTATACTTGTTTTTATTAAGAAGAATGTATCTTATCTTTACTTTAAGTGACAAAAGAACATTTAATTATTTTATATTTCATCCTGTGTAAGGACTGGCAAGATTGAAACTGAACTTGATTTAATTTGACAATCAGTTGATATAATTATTATGTTACTTCAGTGTGCAGTTTATGACACTGAATAATAATGTAAGTTAGACATATAGATTGATAGACATATAGACAGATTAGATTAATAGATAGATAGACAGACAGACAGACAGACAGACAGACAGACAGATAGATAGATAGATAGATAGATAGATAGATAGATAGATATGTAGTAAGGAACTAACTTGGTACCAGGGTTGCCAAGTCCATCAGTCTAATTCAGAAACTCAGAAATGAACATGTCATTAAACATCAGAATCAGTATCTTTATTTCACCAAATATCAGAAGTACAAGGAACTTCATTTAAATCAACAAAAACTTGTCTCGTAAAAAGCATAATTAATGCCGCTGTGGCAACTTTTTCTTGGTGTTTGCAAACACTGGCAATCCATGCTTTGTACTTTGTACTATGTTTGAACATTATTACATGAATACTCAGAGCCTCTACACACTATTGGAAAAAAAGGAAAACAAGACCAGACACACAGTTGGCCTAATTTAGACCAAATTGCTCTTATCAGCAAAAATCTCAGTGTTTACTGGCAGGAAGGGTTTGGACCCTCTTACTGCAGTGGTGGGAAACCTAAAGGAGACAAGACTTTCTTATTTTAATGAACAAATGTACATGTTTTACCCATTGTTCCAGAGCTTTGAGTCAACTAACTGGAGGATTTCACAGATTTTGGGATCAGTACTGATCAGCAGGTACATGCTCTTATTCCTCTTCTTATTTTTTTATTTGTCCTCATCTTCTGTCAGATGTACTATATTTTAAAAGAAACATACTTGTATATGTAAATATGCCGATGTCAATGTAAAGTATTAAGACTTAAGTTTAACCACTAGCATTTGTATTAGTATTATCTAGATATTGCTTATCTAGATGTTGTTATTCAGCCTAATTTAAAATTACATAATAAATAAGAATTTCTAGATAGAAACACCACATTAATTGGTAAAAAATATTTAAATGTCCAATATTTCATTCAAATGGTAGTTTGTTATATCAGAATGTTTTACACTTTGGAAAAAATCATGACATGACAGGTAGTAAATACATTTTCTTTCAGAATGGAGATAAAAGTGTCCATTGAAAAAGTCCAGCGCATTGTATGTGGTGTGACTGAAAAGACAACATGCCAAGAAGTTGTCATTGCTTTAGCACAAGCTCTTGGTAAGTTATTTTCTTTTAGTCGTTCAATCATATATTATTTTCAAGAGGGTGGTTTTGTTTTTAAAGATTTTAATGTCACGTTTAATAATTTAACTACATTCATGGCAGACACTACGGTGACTGAGAAAGCCCACGAATGATTCATTACATACATTCATTACACAAGCTTCATCAGTACACAAGTTTGTATCAAACACAGTCATGGATAATTTTGTATCTTCACTTCACCTCACTTGCATGTTTTTGGACTGTGAGAGGAAACCGGAGGACAGAGTAAACCCACTCAGGCATTGGGAGAGCATGTAAACTCCACACAGAAAGGATCAAACTCAGGATCAAACCATTTAAGCACCATGTCACACCATAGAGGGTTGTAATTTGCTTTAAAATGTAAAGATCCTTCTGAAACCAACACCCATCATGCAGCAACATGCAGTTAGAAACTGAACCTTGGAGGTGCATCAATTCAACATACTTAACTAGGTTTCAGTCTCTTCTTTGAACTATTTTAAGATAAATATTTTGAGATAAATACAGACAGTCTGCCCAGTATGACTAATTTTAATCCACCATTCAACCAGGTTTTCTGGACCAAGATTACTTTTGGCACCTACTCTTAAAGCTGTGAATGGGAGTCTCTTGATGCAAACTCAATTATGTACATACACAAATACACATATGTTAAATCAGTTCATCTGAACACAAACTTTACGTCCAGATTAATTTATATAACTTTGTGGATGTGAATGGGAGTTTTCTACATTATGAGCCAACCCCAATTCAGTTTAATTTTAATTCAGTTAATCAACATGGAAAAATATAGTTGTTCCAAAATGGGTGTGGTTTCCTTGGCCATCATCTTCTCAGACTCTTCATGTCTTTATGCCGATGTCATCCAACCCCTAACAACCCCCCCAATAGCACCACTGTGAATTTAAACATTTGACGATGCAGTAATGTATGGTGTCTTACCATAATTTTTATAATAACAAAAATATTTATGTAAACCACTATACCAAAGTTAAAGAAACAGAAAATAAATCACCCATAAACAAAAGGTTGCGCTTATCCCACATGCATGAATAATCTGGAAGCACCCTCCATTTATTTCCTTTACAGGTCGCACAGGACGCTATACTCTGAGAGAGCAGTTTAAAGGATATGAACGCTATGTTACTCCTGATGAACTTATTTTGGAGGCTCTGGCAAAGTATGGTGAACAGTCCAGAGAGGTTCAACTCATTTTACACTACATGGGTCCCTCTGTGATGGAAAGCCCAAAGAAACCACATGTTCAGTTTAGAAAAACTGCTGGAGGAGGGGAAATGCGCAGAGGTAGTGCAGGATCTATCATCCATCGGCAGAGTCTCCCTCCACTTTCCGTTTTCCCAACCAAACCTCTTCCAGAGGAACTGAAGTGTCCCAAGAGGAAGTCATTGACCCTAATTGAGGAAGCATGGGGGTGGCTGGAGAACTTTGGTAAGGGTGGAAGGCATCAGCCAGGCAGAGATAAAAACAAAAGCAAGCAGAATGACAGACAACTGGATAACAAGACAGCTAATGGAAGAGGTGAAACAAAAAACAAAAGCACAGAAGAAAATAGGCACCTGGGGAAGCAGAGAAAAAATGGTGAGGGAAGTAGAGAAATGAATGAAAGGAAGAATAAAACTACAGTAAAGAAAGATCCAGAGTCCATTCCACCAGAAGGTTCACAGCATTGCAGAGCCTTTGATGCTACGGAGAAATTGAGAAATGTAATTCTTCAACAACAGGCTTATTTAAAAGAACTCAAACTCAAAATCGACAACACTGATGAACAGATTTGCAAACTCGAAATCCCACCAGAGGAAGCACAGAGTCCAGAATCAAACCCTGAACTGTCGGAAGAGGAACAACAACTCAAATTTTGGCTGAATGAGTTAAGGGCAGAAGAGGGTTTTGAGAAAGACCTGCAGAGGCAGTTTTTAGAGTTGAAGGAAAAAGCAGCCGAGTGCAAAAATAAACTGGAAGATTATAAATCCAAGCTCCAGTGTATGAATCTAAAGGAAAGGAGACTTTCTCAGAGCCAACAAGCCAAAAAAACACATGAAGAGGTTGCTGGGAATGCTTCGGTACCCTTGGAATCAGAAGCGAAGAAACGAGACTCTGATAATCTGAAGCCAGACAGTAAAGAGAAGACTCAGATAACAAAAGTGGAATCACAGCTCCCTTACATCTTCGTGACATCACATCAGATAACAGAGCCTCAGCTGAGTGGGCCAGCAGAACTGAGAGAATGGTGGAGTCGATGGACTGGAACTCAGAAACCAAACTCTGGTTTGGGGGGAAAGGCGATTCACCGTTCTGAAATTCTCATACACCTTAGAAGCACAAAGGTTTGAAAGCAGAGGGTGTAAAACAAATATACTGAACACTGCAAAAAGCATTTATCACCACTTAAGAAATACATTTGCTGCTTAAAGAATCATTCTGTTATGGTATTCTGTTAAATGGCAGCTAAAACTTTGTTGTACATAATCTGACCATCAAATGTAAGTCATTCTCATTTAATTCAAGCTTTTGGAAAATCTAAAATAAACAAGTAAAGCTTGGAAGTGTTTATTCAGTCGGATTTTAAGCTCATGTTTTACATTTCAGTTTTATTCAAGTTACACCCGATTCATCAATTCATATCAAGTGTCACACAGTCTCATGCAATTTCGTAATTTGAGCTCTCGGAGGAACCTGAAATAGAAAATGGGAGAACATGCAATTTTCACACAGAAAAGAAACGGACCTCTCCGTCTTGGTATGTTGGCTCTCTGAACCCCTCCGAACTGAAACGTTGTGTGCCTTTTAACTCATCCTTTTGGCTTAGGTTGGCTCTAATTATTTAGACAAGAAATTAAATAAAACATAGATTTAATGATTTTGCACAGTGGGTAGCAATCACTTCACTGCAATGAGGTTGTGGAGGGTTGCATCATGGAAGGGCATCCGGCAACTATGCCAAAGTAATGAGGATTGAGATTTGCTGTGGCGACCCCAAACAGCAATGCAGTGACAAGAGCACTGCTGGAATTCCAGCAGTAGTGAAGCTAGTGAAATTTATACATGTATTTATCAACTTGTATTTAAAGAAAATCTAATGATTATTGATTCTTTATTTAATGGTTTTGAAACAACAGCCTTTGGCACAAGTTATATCTGAAGTTAAATCTCTGGGTAAAAATTGTGAGCTAAACACTTAAGAATAAAAGGGAGGGATCTTGGAAGTTAATGAGAACAAATCACATCCAATGTGCATCGCCGTATAGCCACAAATTAATGGCAACTTTTAATGGCTTTTGTGGTGTCAGAGAAGGTGGGAAAAATTCCTTTTATCACCAAATCTTAAACCAACGATTAGTATTATGACTGTGCGACGACAAATTAACATCCAGCCACCTGAGTCTTCTGCCAGATGTAGAGGACTAAGAAACTAGGTTGAAATCCACCTTGGCCCTTAACAGTTATGTGAAAGAAGCAGGTCCAGATATCCTCAAAAAACACAGACATAAAAAACACCACTTCTCTTAATAAATGAATTTCATAAAACGTTTATTTCAATGTTTCATTCAATACAATAATCAAAAGTATAGAGGAGAATCTGTGGCTCAAATTATAACCCACAATGATCTCCAGAGAAAATTCTTAACAGCAATATTTCAGTAATTTTTCAGTAATGAGCACAGCAAATATCGTCTATCCACATTAGAGTAGAATTTTCACTTTGCAGATTTGAAAAGAAAGTGTAGGCCTTGCTTAATCCCTTTTTCCTTATAATGCTGTTTTCTGTTTTTGGATATCCAACTAAAGTAAAAATTCATTACATATTTACCTCCATGTGGTAGGGAGGATGCTGACCAGTATAAATCTACTTTACAAATCATTTGAAGATTGTATGTTTAAGCAACTGTCCAGGAGTCTATTGTTGATTTTTGTACGTTAGCGTCTTTAGGCACCTTAATCGTTAGCGGTGTGTCAAGTAAAAAAAAGGAAACAGAAAGAGAGAACGTCTGTCCAAAAAGTGGGGAAAAAAGAACTCAAGTCAAAGAATTCTGCATCTGAAAAGAAACTAGTGACAAGTGGAAAGCTTTTTTTTAAAAAAAGAAATGCATATAAAACTCAGACAATATGGTACACAAGCATCTAGAGTACAGTGTTGATTTAGACCGGTGTAGTTGTAAATTCTGCAAACAGTACGGAGTTAAATAAATGGAAAAAAACAAATGACATGATTTGGAAGAGCATTAAACCGAGTAAGCTTGGCGAATCAGAACAAAATGACGAATGTGGAAGAAAGTACACCCCCCCCTCTCACGGTACGAAGGATGGCCGGAAGGAAGGGACGGTAAAACAAGAGAATGCAGAATTCCACACATTTCTTTATTTGCTATAAGATGGAAAGAGATGATTGAAATCATCAGGCGTCGACCACTAGCACCCTTTTCTCTTAAACACTGCGTTTAACACTTTGCCCTCCATCGTTAAAATACTTGAATGCTAGCTCACATAGGATGCACACATACACTCACACAACCAGGAAACCATCATCAAGTGACTCTCAAACAGCACACGAGAGGTTAAACGCCACCAGTGCATTTTTAGGGGTGATGGGGTCCGTAGACAGAGAGAGGGAACCTATTTATGTTATTGATGTTTCACATTGCAAACCCCTAACCTGTCCTTTAACCATGATTGCTTCTAATCTGAGGTGTCGTCGTTGTGGAGAGAGAAGAGCAGCGAAGGTAAAATCAGTCCATCACGCCAGCCTGGCGAGTCTTCCTCTCCACATTAAAGCCCTGCAAAAACACAAATTCATCAGATTCAGTCATACCGATGACCATAGATATAACAAATATTCACATCAGTTACAATCCCAGTGGCGATGGTGGCACCCAGCCAGCCGGGCCTTTCAAAGGAGCTTGAGATATCATCATGTTTTACACTTCAATATAAACTTGTGTAACTACTGTTCTGCTCACAAAAGTAAATCAGTCATGGTCAATTTACTGTGTCCAAATCACAGGTCTTTGGACTGTGGGAGAAAAACCATAGGGCCTGAATGAAACCCACAAAATAAGGACATGGGAATCAAAAACTAGTAGTGCATTTAAATAAAAGGCCTAATAAGTTGACCTCTTTTCAGAATCTTCTAGACAGCTGATTAAGCAGACAGCAAGACAATCAGTACATCCGACAATGAGTGTGTAATACAAGAAGCAAGATTACCTTTGAATTATCAGGGCCCCGAGGCTGTCTAATGATCACAAGACGTGGGGCACTGGCATCATCCAGGGTGATGCTCTTTAAGCGGTTCACTAGGCGGTCAGGTCGAGGTGTTGCCACTGCTTTAGGTCCCTCACTGGGAAACAAACATGGTGAGATGTTAAATAAACCACTCGACTCAAATGTTTAGGGCTGTTTTTCAATTTGTGCCACTTTACACACCATTGTGACCAAAACGGTCTTCAAGTCCCTTTTTCATCTCGTTTCTATTTTTTGTTCCTGTAAGGACATGCTTTATTGTGGGCTGCATTTGGCATCTTTCCACATTGGGGTATGTAAATTTAGCTGATTTGGCATTATTAGTTACAAAATTTAGTAAATTAAATTGCTCTTAATTTAGCATCAACACCTATGACAAATTATATATTGCCACAACGACACCATGAAAAATGTGACTGACATTTTCATGAAATAGTGGGGTGTTCCACAAACTATCATTAGTTAGATTTCAAGGGAAAGTCTACGAACCCACAACCTTGAATTTGCAGGGGTTCACTGTTTAAGAAAGCAGAGTAAAGCTGAGTATCAATATTCAAGTTGTGGATAACAAAATTAAGAATTGCTGCCTGACCTGACTCTGCGGACGTTACAGCCACTGCACTTCCCCGTGCGCTGGTTCAGGATGACCGAGAACTCCACCTCATCTCCAGCCTGAAGCTCCAGGCCATCCTGCACCTCCTTCATGTGGAAGAACAGCTTCTTACTCTCACCCACCTCATATGTGATGAAACCAAACTAGAAACGAGAGAGATTACATGAAGATTAGAGAAAATATTCTGTACTAGTTAACATTTTCCTCTAGCCCATTGAACTCCACTGTTCTAATCAACCGAGCCACTAGAATGCACAAACCAGTCCCAGCTGGGTGAATGAATACACTGGACTTATGCAGTTAATCCAGATGCGTGTTCATTTTTAAAGGGTTTTTTGAATTCCCACAACATGAACATGTGAAATGTGCCATGTAGCACAGAAACGCTTGACAAAATTGTAAAGTAGTAACTGCTAGACAAAGCAATCTGTTACTTGTTCAAGGATGGATATATACTGTAGTGTTGCAGTTTTGGTTCCTACGGGGAACACCAAGGACATGGTGCCAGTCACAGTGACTGCCACCACCCGACCACAGGCATAGTAATTCCTGCACATGTTTACATCAGGCCACTCAATTACACCACAGAAATTCAAACCGGACGTCAGCAACGGTAATTTAGTGTTGAAGACTGCTGGACCGCCTGAGCAAGCCAAACTTCAGCTAAATACAAATCTTAGGACAAAGTGTACACACTCCACTCTTCTTTGCAAAAACACTCAAAACCTGTTGGACTGTGGGGGGGCATCTCCTCAGGACCGCCCTCATTATGCACCTAATTTAGTTTGTGCAATTTTCAGACCAAAGTTTCAGCGACAGTTCATGCAGAACAGAAAGCTTTAAATCTTTTGTTTGTCAGATGAGGTGAATTTGGCATTAATGTGTACACATGCGGTTCTTGCAATTAATAAAAAAAATATTTTGTTGGGTCTCATCTGTTCACCATTTATTGTTTCTAGTAGCGTGGATTAAATGAATCCTCGACGCGAAAAATTTGCATAGATTATTTTTTGTAATCGATTCACTCGAGGCCCTACACACCCTCATGAACAAAATCTTAAATCTTGCACAAATATTCCCCACAAAAAAAAAACACCTTGGACAAATCAGTACCTGGTCTTTAACACACTCCACCAGACCTCGGCGCTGTGGCACCACATTGCATGCCATCCTTTGGCCCGTCTGAGGCACGGTGCAGAGCTGAAACTTTACCAGCTCTCCTTTCTGTAAGCAGTCACGCTTACTGCTCATGCCCACAATGCCAAATGCATAATTCTGATCTTTGTTGGCACCTACAAAGATCCAACCAGAAATGCAATGAGTTACATTTGAAACTAAGCTGAGTGAACGATGCACATATGCAGAAATGCAGACTACAAAGAAAACCAGAGCAGGATTTAAACAGTTTAGGATCGAAACCACTCACCTTCATCAATGACCTCGATCAGTCCCTGGTATTCAGTCTGAGAGGGATCCACACTACGGAGGGGCCGGATCACCTTCCCCAGAAACACTGTACTGCCAATGTCATCACCCGGTCCATTCACTTAACACACACACACAAGCATAAGCCAACAAAGAAGCTGTGCAGTTGGAATAATTAGACAAAATTAATAATATGAATCCTTACCAGGTGGGACTTTGGTGACCTTCTCAGCACTAATTTTGTTCCCTTTGCCCTTAGCCAGGGTGTACTCCACTGTATCCCCCAGGTCCAGGTTGTCAATATTACCACAAACCTCACTGAATAAAATACACAGTTGTGTTAATTGGTTCACATCCTCAATTTATTCATTTTACAGTTTGGCATACAAGCCCATCTGTGTGGGAACTCGCACACCAAAATCAAAGCTGTGGCAGTCTGGCCTACACAGGTTGGGGTCTCACAGAGCACAGAATCCACCCTCCAACACACAGAGTGGCTTGGTATGGAATACATCTTTCCACTGGAACTTTGGGTCTTTGTGTTTGAATAAGTTTAAATTACTAGTTCAATCTTTGACTAAATAACACATTTACATTATTAAAGCTGTATTCCACACCGTTACTATAATCTGGAGGGGGCAGGATCACAGATAATCCAGATCATCAATATTATTTTTATACAGACAAATACAGAGTAACATTAAACACCATGTAGTGTGTTTTTATATGACAGAGTTGGTTGTTTCAAATGTTACTCTGAATAAGATGTACAGTTGAATTTGTATTTAAATGTTCTGTACCTGTAGTGAAAGAAGATCTCCTGGTCATGATTAGCAGTCTCGATGAAACCAAAATTGTCCTTTAGTGTTGCTACATAGCCCACAAGCCGCTTCGAATTAGTGATGCGATTCAACACCTTAATAGAGACGGCGCTCTGCAGGCCAGTGCGCTTTACTTCACTAATGGAAAACTCCACCTGTATAGCATCACACATCAGTAAAGACCTTAATTAACCACTAAACAAACAAGTCTACACAACCCAGCTTTAAAACAGAAAAAAATGCTTCAAAATGATAAATAATTAAAAGTACTCAAAGGTAATATATAGGATGCTTGTCCCAGCTTACTATCCACAAGCAAAAGTGGTTGAAAACCAAGTCCATTCATTCAGGATAAAATTTATTTGGTTTTAGCGCCACTTCACACACTTGTGTTCTGATTGTCCATTTATAGTTTTTCTTTAATTTTAGTTCTTGCTTGAAATATTAGAACTGTTTTTGTGTTTCATTTAGGGCAAAAAACCCCATTCAAGTCACCTACCTTGTCTCCAAGCTGAGGAAACCCGCCACCCTCTAGATCTTTAATATGATAGGCCACGGTCAGCTTCTCACCACAGTCATCATATGCAATCAAACCCTCCTCAGCCTCCTACACAAACCCAAAAATAATGTGATCAGACCCCAACAAAATAACTTCTCTTCCTCTTAAACCTTGTTAAAAACATCCATGAACCGCTTCCAAACAGAAATGAGGAGTGACATAATGCCCAAGATTTATACACTTTTAAACAAAAAAGTAAATATCATTAAAGGAGCAACACGTTATTATGCAATCCTTGACATAAGCACTAATTAGCATATATTTTACTAATTAGGCACTTATTAACATGTGGATGAATAATTATAATAAGAGACAAATACGAGTTAGGTCAAATGCAGTATTTGGTTAGCCATAATGTGAGGCTGTTGCATTTGTGAGGCAAAAACACTTAAGTTTTTGTTACAGTGCTCAAGGTAACAGACATTTGAAAAGCATGCCAATGCTCAACACTGACAAAACAAACTGACCTTTTCTACTTTAGCCTTGTGGGGTTAAAAAAAAACAAGAAAAAAAAATAGTAATTTAATAAATAATGTGATTTCAATGCTATGTTAAGTATAATTTGTAATGCAGCACATGTTCTACCACCTAAACATGTAGGGAGTCCCGTTAACGTTTGGTATTGGCCCACTAATCGACTAATCTTACAGAAAAGGAGGATTTTGCTCTGAGTAATAATCACCAGCCTTCTCATTTAGAAATAGATGAATACTAAAAAGACAAGAAACCTTTTTCCCACCCACATTGGGCTATTTCTTTCAAATTGACCAAAACATAATTCAAGCATCTATGTAAAATGTGCTTTTACATTTATGGACCATTACTGAATGACACCCACTCTTTATAAGGAATTGGTGTTTAAACAGTCCTGATATTTATTAGATGCCAGTGGTGATTGATTTTATTGTACTAAGCCAGAGTTCTGAATCAAGTATAAGTCTTGTCTTTATTTCCTTCATTTAATGCAGAATCAATGCCACAGTTTAGCAACAAAAAGACTGTTACCATCACTAGGGGGTGATAAAGCAGTATAAAGCACAGTGGTGTTAGCTAGCATTGCTAACATGCTTGAGAGCAACTAAATCCATACACTTTACCATTTATGACTATTTGCTTATTTAATTAAACTAAATTTATATGTTTATAATAAAGAGAAAGTATAGTTGGCTGATGCCCAATCATGAACTGTTGTATTTACACCCAAATCTAGACTGACACTGCAAATGTAAAAAGACATGGTGACTAATAATCTGTAAAATGATGACGGGGTGTGTTCTAGATAGCTCTTGGCATGAACACACAAAATATTTTTTTAATCGTAATACAATTCATTATAATAAAAGCTAAGAAACAATTATAAATACTTAGTCCCCACAGCCGTAAATGTCAAGTAGGAAAGCATCAAATGGCTTATCTTTGTTTTCTACATTTTGAGAACACTGACAAATTCTAAAGCTGAGCATGCAGAAAAACAAAAGTGTACCTTTTCTTTTTTCTAATGAAGAGCATGATTAGAAATAAGAAGTAAAAAAAAATAGAAAAAGATGATTAGAGAGAAGAGATAAAGAAAATAAAAATAAAAAGTCACCAATGCAAGTTTTAAACTGAACTTAAGGGATGCATAAGTATATCCTTCCTAAATTAGAAAGTAAAATGTAAAGTAAAGAACAAAAGAGAAAAAAAGAGAACCATAAAGAATAAGAGAATTAAAACATTATATAGAGATTCTATAACTTGTTTAATCTACCTTCTCTTTAGTTTTGTTGGGGCTGACATTGCTCTTGGCATATGAGGCACCAGTAGCTTCCTTCTCTATAACACCGAGGAAGCGCTGTTCAGACTGGGTGTGGAAGGACACTGTGCCCTTGGGTAGTTTCTTAATTCGCACTGCATGGTTCCTCTGGGCAGACAGCATGTCCTGGGCAAAAGGACAACATATATTTAACAAAGTTACATATAAATAATTAAATATATAAATATAAACAGGGATGAATGAAATCGGCTCAGGAGGACAGGAAATATTTCATCCTGTCGCCCTCTGCTGGTCTACACTGCACCTGCGGACCACTTCTATGCATCTCTGAATGTAAATATAACCAGACTACCTGGGTAAATACAAGTAATATAGGATTGTTATAAAGTCCAGAAACTTCTTTATTAGTTATATTCAAATAAGAAAAGAACTGCAGTTTTGCATCTAATGAGGTTGCGTACAAAGCCCTGCACATTTTAACTGGAATTGAGAAAAACACTTTACACCCCCAACGACTAAAGTGTTTGGCCATCTTCCCCACATAGCCTCATGTCTGAGAAAACTCTAAATCGGTCAGGAACTCTGCTGAGATTCAAACTACTGATCTCCATTGACTTATTTATTATTTTAATTATAGTGGGCAAACTTAAGTGTTTTACTATTTTACTGAATTATTAATGCAACTCACAGGGACAACAGTGAACTCCACTTCATCAGAGATGTGTAGTTGGCTCTCCTCCAGAACCTCACTGAAGTGGAAGAACATTCTAGCATCTCGGTCCACACACTTAATAAAACCGAAACCGTCCCTCATTGCAGCAATCACACCCTACAGAAATGAAGATAGATTAAACTCTGCGAGAACGCTTTTCAACAAATGGACCATTGAGTGTGTTGTGGACGAGCTGGGTCCTCACCATTTCACGGGCCTCCTTGGTGAATTGGAAGGTGTCTGGCAAGATGTCAATGTTTGTGGCTCGCTCAAGCTTGTCTCTACGATCAGTTGAAATGTTAAACTGGACATGGTCTCCTTCCAGTAGAGTTACTTTAGACTTGGTGTCTTTCTCGCCAAAGAAAAGTTCCTTTTGGGTAAAATTAATTCTGGCGCTAATGCGGCCGGGTAATGGATCGTTCTAAAAGGACAACAGGTCAAACCCCGGGTTAATATCACACACAGGGGTGAAACTGTGGCATGTGACTAAAGATGCCAGTTCATACTAAATAAGAAACAGGATTTTACACTGAAATATTTACTCCAAGTGTGAACACGTACCTGATTCTTGCTAGGAACTTTGGGAATAACCTTGGTCACCGTACCCTCAAACTGTTCAATGCTGATATCCTCAAATATAACGGTGCCTGGGGGGAGCATACGCACATCTGTAGCGACTTCCTTTCCCTAGGAGGCAGAGAATTGACACTTTAAATAAAAATGATGACATTAAGTGTTGATCAGATCATCAATTATGCCCTGCTAAAAAGCTACTTAGATGTTTCAGGCCACATATAAAGTCAAAATCTGACCTTAGACAAAAACTATTGTGCATGTTTGCACTTTAGAGTCTTGCCCCCCTGACCTGAAAAGTGCACAGTGGGTGCCAATCCATCACCGGTTTCAGTCATCCCCCAAACCTGGCTCCTGTTTATTTAAATTATTCTCCAGTCCAACCAAAAAGGGCCCTTGCTGAATCTGGTTACTCCGAGTTTTTCCTTGCCACAGTCACCTATGGCTTGCTCAACAGAAGTTTTTTGGTCTGGTGGTCCTAAAGCTGCTTTGAGATGATGTCTATTGTAAAAAGTGCTGTACAAATAAATGCCACTATGCCATTTCTGTTCTAAATGACAGATTTACACAAATCACATACGTTTCTGTCTTTAATGGAAAACTCCACGTCGTCTCCAGCTTGCAGTGCCTCCAGGTCACCCTTAAACTCGCTGTAGTGGAAGAAAATCTCTTTCACCACATCCGCTCTCTCGATGAATCCAAAGGCCTCCTGCAAAACAGTTTTAAATGATACAAAATACTAATAGTCAACATGGCTGATGAGAAACATGCACAATCTTAAGGTATTGTGTATTTCTTATGCATGTCAATACATGTTTTAATAAGTGTCAGGGTCATATTGTCAGTGTCGAGCACTATGCAAGATCATGTTCCATGAGCTCACACCACCTTCACACATAGTTCAGAGGTGGGCAGTCATGTAGACACCCAATAGCAGGCTGGTAGCACCACCAAGATCCGAATCCTAAATCCCAACAGCACAATATACATCTGTGCCACACTGACACCTGTGAATGCCAATTCCTAAAACTTCTATTTAAAGCTTAAGAGGATGTTCGTCTGGCGTAGTGGTTCATTACATTTTCAGCATGTCGCAGACACCTTCATCCAAAACGACAGTGCAGTTAACAGTATAGAGTTTGAGCAATCGAGGGTTAATGGCCTTTGCTAAAGAGTGGTAACCTGGCAGCGGTGGGGTTTGAACCGCCGTCCCTCGGATTTCTAGTCCAGTCCCTTAACCACAAGGCTACAGCTGGCAGTGGTGGGTATGTCGGGGAAGAGTCTCAAATTCAGACGCAAGCACTAAATCCATCCTCAAAACATTTTAATTATGAGATCACATCCGGCCCTGTAATTAAGGACCAAAACAAACGTTTTATGTTTATGTGTACTTACCTTAGTAGCACACACCACACCCTGGCACCTCGTCTGCTTTTTCTTTTCCAATCTTATGTTTCGAGCACTGAAAGCACCAGTACTAAAAATAAGGAGGAGGTTTTACTTGCTTTAAAATAGGCAAGTTGATTTTCAAACACTCCGGCAAAGTGTTACGGAGCAAAAGACTCTTACTGCTTGCTGGTCTCCATGTAAAAGCTGACTTTATCTCCCATTTCAAGTTGCTGGTTGCCTTCCACATCGTCAGGGGTGTAGGTGAGGTAGAACACCTCCTGTCAGACAATTTAGACAAGATATTTATCCTCAGAAAGGTTGCGCATGTTTATAATATTTCGTCTTTAAAACAACTATGTGGAAGGGGAAAAAAGTAAATGGGTGCGAGTGGAGTGTCGGCTTAGTCTGTGTATTAAAACAACAAACTATAGTCCCAAGCTACAAAATATTGGTGGAATAATGACTAATTACTACTTTCTAGAGAAATACAATTTAAGTGAAACAGTTCAGACAGCATATGCAAAGCAAAAATCTTATTCACATATCTACTGTGGTTTTTCCCCCTTTTTTAAAGATCTCTTGCAGATCATGATCTGCATTGTTGATCTGGCATGATTTTTCTGAACTGCCTTCATGATGCCTATTTATCTGGGCTTTGGGCCGGCAATATAATGCACTGTGTTTTGTGTATCCTAGCGGCTAGATTGGCACAGAGTCGACTGCTGGGGACACCGAGTTCTGACTCTCGGCACTGGTGTGCAAGTCGAAAATCATACTGCTCCACCTGGGTGTCAGCTAAATCTCATGTAAATGAAAAATGTATTCACAAATATTTATGTTGGCAGCTATACCTTACCAAGTCATAGCTATAAAATATCTAAGCATTTCTTAAATTCCACCACTTGTCTCACTCCTTCTAGTGAAGCTTGGACCTACTAACTTAAGTGTTCACTTAAAGCCCCGAGCAGTCAGGACACAATAAAAATTAAATGTACACAGTAAAAAGCACTGGACAAATACCCCATTCCTCTCGTAGCACACACTGCCTGTAGGAACTTGGCCAGGAGCCGACCTTCCATCCAGGTGACTGGGGATAGCTGAAACGACCTAAAAACAATACCCACACAACGAGGCACGTACTTGTTTTAGTGCAGCACTGTACCAAAACATTTAATTACAGCCTTGCTAGAGAAATTTCTCAATAACAAAACATTACATTTATTCAATCTAACATGCACACACAAATTTGATCCCTGTTGATGTTTAAAGAAATATCACACATCTAGAATTATGCACCAATTGCCTAAAAAACCCAAATGCCAAACACAAAAGCTCAGTGTAAAGCACCTGAGAAGCCGGACAGGGGTACTATTGCATTATTAGGCATAAGAAAGCATATTATAATATGATGCCCCTTCCTTTACATTAGTAAGACAAGGACAAAACAAAAACAAGTAAAATGTGTTCCTTAACTGGATGTATATAACCATGCAGCATAGTAAAGGGAGAGGCGTGCAAGTCTGGTCCCACCTGCCCAGAGATTCGCTCTTCGGGCAGCACCTCGGGCTTGATCTTTACTAGCTTCACGGCAATTGGCTTGCCGGTACGCTTGTCAGATGACACCTCAAACTCGACATCATCTGAAAGAGATGGAGAAAATATCGGTCTCCATACAGCCCAACACTATTCAATATTTAACCCTTTGATTGAAATTGTTGTTTCTTGTACGTTTAGGAATCCATACAAAACGGACGGTTCGACAGTTAGACTAAATCTACCATGTCATCTAAATGTACGAAGTGTAGAGAATTCGATTTTGTTTGAATACAAAATGTAGATGCTGCCAATACGACCAATAACGACACTTGTGTAAGAGGTCTACACAAACCCCAAATGAATTCCTTAATTCTAAGATAGAAGGACTAGCCAGTAGTTAGAGTGGCAGTCCCAGTATAATCTTTTAACTCAGAACAGTTTAAATTATTGGCAGCATGTATAAGCATACAGCCTTTCAGATCACATTAGGGAAATGGAGTTTACCAGAGACAATTTTGAAACATCTGAGTACGTCTCCTTAAAACATCTGTAACTAATGTTTGCACCCAAACTAACCCATCCCCCCCAAAAAAAGAAAGGACTTGTGTCATAGATATATGACAGGACATTTGTTTATTGTTTGTGTCACAAATCCAAGTTTTGATTTCCCAAAACATAAATGAAGTCCTAATGATTTAAATAGTTTAAAACAAAAAACTCACTGTTGTAGATCTTAAAACATTTAAGGAAAAAACATTTTTTATATTACATATTTTAATTTAGACACTAGAAATACTAGAAATACAAATACCAAAGTAACATTCATCTTTACACTTACCCCCAATCTTGAGATCTTGCAGATTGCCATTGTACTGGGAGCAATGAAAGAAAAGGCGATCCTGTCTCTCAGAGCATTGTATGAAGCCATACGAACTGAGCAGCTTCTCCACCATGCCTGTCTCGCGTGGTGCCAATCCAGTGCCGTTAGCATAGCCGTTGGTATGTAGCAGGCTTGGGTCAAAACTCATCTGTATGGACAGGTTAAAACGGCATCAATATTAAAAGTACACATATTTGGACTTGTATTTATTTTTCTTTTAAGTGAAATGATGCAGGAATGAGATGACCATTTGGCATGTGAAATAGGTTTGTGTTTGAAAGCAAAAATCAAAATCTGCTTTCGCTAGTAATCCAAAACCACAAGACGACATGATGAGGTTTGCTAGGGTTTATGCTTTAACCTAAAACATCACCTCAAACAAGAGAACCAAACGGTTACATGGTTGCTTTAAAACCATCATGCATTAGTGAGGTTACATAACTCAGTTGAACACCATGCAAAAAACCGAGGCACTAGTTTGTTAAGCTTTGTTCCATAGCAGCAACATTCTCAAACGAGGACAGCAAAATGTCCACATTAAAATATTTTGACTTCGTGAGCTTGTCAAGCAGTGGCCTGAACTGCAGGGTCATTTGAAAAATGTTTAGACCATGCGGTTAGAATCACACTGGTGGGTCACTTTTACAACACCCACTTACAGATCTCTGGTACAAAGGGGTCCGCTTTTGCTTTTTGCCCCCTGTCGCACGAGAAGTGTGGCAGGAGACTGATGCGGAGCGTGGGATTTGCTGGCTGAAAGTGGATGGAGCAGAGGCTGCAACCGCTGGGGTCAGAACATCAGTGCACTCTTTCTCCATCTTCAACTTAGTACTCATGACTAAGGGGTACTTGACAAATGTACAAAATGGGTTTAATACCTCCAACTATCAATAAAATCACAAATTCAAACATGGAACTCCACATACAGGTTTTGTAATATTTCTGCCCGAATATGATCCAGAACTCATTTTAAGACACATTAAAGCACATTTACTCCAACACAAGACATCTTAATTACTGTGTGCCACATCTGTCCACACCTGGATCCTTTCCAGTCTGGCTTGACTTCAAATCTATTACACATGCAAGCAATGCTTTGAACCAAACTTATATATTCCATGTTCTCTGACTATTCTAATTAACATACACTGCAGAACTATGCATTAGTAAGCTGTAGCCTGGAGAGGCACTAATGCATATAATAGCAATGGCAAAATGGCTGGTTACATGAACAGGGCACAGACTGACTAGCCTCGACAATTAAGTCAAACCATGGATAAGAAAAAAGAACCTAAATGTATCAGAGAGCAAGTCTGTGGATAAGCACCGTTACAGTGAACTGTTTAACCAAGAGTAAGGGTCCAAATAAGCAGTAATACATTGTTTTTGGATATTAGACCGATTGTTCCGTCTTAAGCAACTTGAATCATTTAGTGAGACTAAACCGTATCAACGTACTGAGTGCTATTTGGGTTCATGGAGTATTCATATTTTGCCCAATAACTTCATTAAGAAATAGGAATTTATTTACTTGACCTGCACCAGAAATTTAAACCTGGCCCTTATTCACATGTGGTAATTTAACCAGCTTTGGAGGTATTTTTCTTACAAAGCAGTTCTTCTAGTCGATTTCACATAAACTTGAATGTTCTATATCAATCATATGCATTAAAACATAATTACATTCTATTGTGATGCTCGATAACTCAAGCAGTTTTCAAAACCAATGAGATCCCAGCATTATTAGTGGATTACTGCTGGAATCCCTAATAAATCTGCTCCAAAAGCTTTAAAGCACTTTAAACTGGAACCCCATTTCAATTGTTACACCTTCTAGTGCAACAAAAACTGGTACCTCTTTTGTTTTTTTTTTAAGGAAGCGTCTATAAGGGGGAAGCGAACCTGGAAATAGCACATTGTTGCCTTTCTGGCATCATGAAATATCCTCTGTAAGTCCTCTGTAAATATCATCCAATATAAGTGAAGAAGAAACCGTTTAAAACTGCAAATGCTGCCTGAATTTGATCCCAGCAGTTCATATTAAAAAGGTAAATAAAAGACTAAACGACATTTGTTGACAACATGAGTGTCAAACCAAGCCACAAGTAATAAATCTGGTAAGGAGCTGAGGAGGGGGGTACAGTGCATAAATGAATAACAGGGTAACAGAGTCTGAATTTTAAGGAGGTTATGGAATTTTTTTTTTGTTTGCATATTTTTATGCCATAAAAATATAACTGGGATTACAAGATTACAATGCCAACATTTGTTTAGAAGCCAACTTCAACTCTTGAGTCGATGCTAGTCTCTGAGCCCAGAGCCATGGCGATGAGGGTTGTGGGAAGATTAAATCAGAAATAAAAAAAAAACAATGCAAAAGTGGGGTGTTGGATGGAAAAGACGTGAGGAATAGAGGGCATACAGGTGAAAGGCAGGCGGGTGGCACTTACGGATCGACCATATGGAGAGAGGCTGAGGCCAACAGGTGAGGTGCTGCTTAGCTCTGTGCTAACATATGCAGCGGGAGGTGATGCTGGCATGGCAAACTCTACAAAGCCTTTCCAAGGACTGCCCATTATTGTCCCATACAACCCTGGTCAAATTTACCACACCTGGATTACTGTACTGCAGTCATATTTTAAGCACAATAAATTATATAGAATTATAAATTCAAAGCCACAGTTTGAGGTGTAACAGGAACAGGAGCTTGAAGCATAATCACTTCATGGTCATTTTTATTTGTCACAAAATTTGTAATTTTTATTGTTGTAAGTAATTTAGCGGTAAAACTCAAATATGTTGCTGTGAGATAAACCATTAAAAAATGATTAGCTAGGTTCCGAAGAACAAAATCCACAAACCCTGAACCCCAAATTTGTGGGGGTTCACTGTACATTTTTACTCACACAAGCCAGTCACAATTAAGAACTATTAGGTATAAATGACCATATACGAAAAAAGAAAATTTTTTAAAAACAGAAGTGCTACAGCTAAAATCCAAGCAGGACAGCGACTTCATGAAACGTTATAGCGTAATTTAATTCTGCTTTACATGAACACAATTTAAGTGTATATAAAAAGTGGTTATTAAGGCAATACAAGCAATTCCAGGATGAGGAAAAACTAAATTTGGTCTCCAGACTTGCTATCTAAAATTTCTCTCAAAATCTTATGCAGATTTAAAGTTGCATTAAACCGCTAGGGCACTACAAATGTATTCCTTTGATTGGGATATGGCTGCCCAAGTTGTTCTTCTGTCAGGAAAGCATAATGTTTTAAGTTCTGACAACACCTCTATTTGTTTCCAGACTTGAGACTGGCACTGAGAATGCCGTGACTGAACTACACTTTCTCATGTAGGTCTTTAAGGTCACCCCTAAACCCCCCAAAGATCTACCCGCACACGATTGGTTGTTCTGCATTCTAAACTTTGCCATACATTTGCATTATCCATTGCATGTACAAAGAGAAATTTTAAAAACACCAACCTTGCTTGGATGTCCTGGTAGGATGTTTCAATTCACACTTAAGCGAATGTTCTAGACTTTGTTCTTAAGAACACGTTCACTCTCGTTTTCCTTGAGATGTCAGGCACACGTTCTAATAAAAAATAAAATAAAAACTAGGGACAGGGAGACAGACTAAAGGAGCAAGGCAGATGCAGGTGCAGAAACACTGTTTTGGACAAGATAACAGAAGAGGAAAGAAAGTTAAACGAGCAGACAGCAGCCCTCTCCGCACCCCAGTGAAGTTGGAGGTGCGGGGAGGATGAGAAGGGCTTGGAGCAGCGTTGGGACGTGTGCTTTGTCAAAGCTGTTGAGTAGGCACAAACTTCTTGTCTCAGATCACAGATCGTCTTCAGTCAACGGTGACGGTTGGTTCTGCTTTAAATTTCTTTGGTTGCTACGTTGGGTCTTTCCGATAGAAGTTCCGTCTCGTCTTTTCTTCAGGACTGTTGCGTTAACGGGCTGTTTTTAGGGCTGTTCCTCTTTTTCGTTGATATGTTTCCTTTGAATGATCTGAACTTGAAGCAGGAGTTTTAAGATGGTACAAAAGTCAGTTCGTTTTCACTTCATACTGTGGAAGGAAAAAAAACATGATTAAAGAAACAAAAATATATACATTTCTAAATGACTAACCTGAAAATTACTGGGGGGGGGGGTCAGGAATACAGCATTGGATCCAACAATGTGTAAAGTTGTTTGAGAGAAATTAGTAGTTGAGTGTATTCACCCACAGGCCTAAAAATACAACTTTCTCAGCTGCCACTGTGCATGTGGCAAAAGCAGCTGACTAAACGCACTGTCGTGGATCAACCGGAGTTATGGAAGAGCATCACAATCCAACACTTAATTCAGACAGACAACTGCACTTGGTTTCTCGAACTAATCCTGTACATACCGGAGACTTGAGCCAAGCTTAATACTTTTTTGTATTGACACTCAATTTTGCATAATTCCTATCAACTAGCAGAAACCGCTCCATAACAAATGCAAAACTAAGAGCAGTAGAAAACATGATAAACCAAGCATAAACATCATTTCATTGTTTTATCCTGAACAGTGGCTATTATGGTTCCCCCGGAAAATAATAGGTGCAAATCAGGACTACCCTAAATACTCTGGTGTTAATCCATCATTCAGCTTTGACCGCCAGAAATAACCAGTCATATCTGTGTAGCCAGCCCTTCAACACAGTTGTTTTGAACCCAGATCTTGCTGATGGTGGGCAAGCAAAACTGAAAAATTGAAGAAAAAAATAGAAGCTGTTTTTTGTCAGTATGTAGCCTGAACGAATGTTTAACTCTCTACATGTGGTTGCAACATCATATTTTTTTTACATCACTGCCACATTCATTACTTAGCACTTCTATGCCATGCTTGATTCCAAATCCAGTATCTTCATTTAGGTCACTAAAAAGTGGCTACATTTAAACACAGTAACAACCAAACTACCTTGTTTTATTTCAGATCACTTTTAAACAGTTTTGATTATGATTTACTATCAAAAGTAAACTGTTAAAATGGGGGGTGTTAAATTGAGTGCGTTGAAAATCAAGCTGCAAAATCAAGCATAAATAGGTCAGGTTCTACCCTGGGACACACTAAAAAGAGCACTTTGAAGACCCATAAGCCCACAACAAGGTCAATGTCAGTGACTACCCAAGTCACAGTAAGAGTGTATGATCATTCCGTGTATGTGTGTGTGTGTGTGTGTAGATAGAGAGAGAGTATAAAGTTTTATTCTCTGATTAAAAATTTAACCTTGATGGTCCTGTTGGCTTCCAACATCACTAGCATGACAAAGAGATCCCACCTGAGATGTTTGCTACATGGCTCAGTGGTGGAAGGCATCATGATTTAGGTGGTTTTTCCTTCAATTGAACAATGGCGCTTCCGGTTGTGCAGGGGTGTCAAACAACAGCTGTCTATGTGGAGATGTTGCGGAGGGCATCTTTCATGACTTAGGGCCCTCATGTGTGTGGTAATCACAGGGATTTTCAACGGGACAATCCTGAAGTTCACAATGCCTGCCTGACAAAGGACTTCTTCGAGGAGAACCCTTTTGGACCGACTGTTGTGTTCCCCTGGTCTGAATTTCACTGAGAACATTTGAGGTTGTATGGAAAGGGAAGTTTACAAAAATGAACATCAGTTCCAGACAGTGGGTGCCTTTTGTGAAGCCATCTTCAACACTTGGGATTGTTTAAAAGCGATCAACAAAGATAGTTGAGCTAAATTTGGATTCCCAAATCCTTTTTTTTAGTTTATTAAGCTATGGTGTTTAAGTGAAATAGCCTCAAATTGTTGTCAAATTGTTGCATGCTAAATTTCTTCAATTAGCAAGATACAATAAAGCAAAGTATTGCAATTTAACTGGTCTTAAGATTGTGATTTCAGGAGTACATGTTGGAAGCTATATATAGATATAAAGATGGATGGATAAATAGATATAAAATGTTATGTAGGGAACATTATGTCCTGTTTGATTTGCATCTGAAGGCTTCTTCACTGAGGACGAGTCCAGACCGAGAACACGCTACTGTTACACAATAATGCTGCTGCTGCGGGTTGTTGGCAGCTTGGTGTGTTTTAGCTGCTGAAGGGTGACACGTGTGTGTTTCTGAAAGACTCGTGTGTTAACGTTCCAGAATAAAGACAAAAAAATCTCACACAAAGTATTACCGGAGTCAAATTCTACACCACACACACACACACACGTGAATTTCAGCTAACTAAGCTAACCCCCATAACCAGGCTAAATAAAAAAAATATTTATAACGGCGCGACACACGTTGGGTTGGAATAATCACCTCAACTAAAGTTTAAAATATATATAATAACAGTTTTAAACAAAGAAATTTGATACACGTTAAGGCATTTATAAAGGCGGACGGGGTAGTAAACAAGAGATGCGTTTAGCCTTTACCCTAATTTCTAAAAGCTAACGAGCTAACGCTAAAGCCGAGTCATATGGTGAAATGCGCTGCCCCCACCTCAGGCCTTTTCTCCCCGGCCGATAACGAAGAATATCCCATAAACACTACAGCACAGCTCTCTAATAAAGACCACATACCAGGGGAGACTTTCTTATCAGTTTTCTTGTATTCGTTCGACACTTAAGAGACATAAAAGAAGAAAAACTCACCCCAACAGCTTTCAGCACTGTCACCAGCGCCGCCATAAGCAGCACGGCACATTACGTAGTGAGCCAGAGCGCAAACATCGCGATATTTAACAGGCGCACACGTGGTTTAAAGATTTGGGGAGATCATCAAAGCGAAGCCGCGTCTGAGTTAAGAAGAGTATTGCGTTTATTCACTTCTGCGGAGTGCGCAATGCACAGGAGGTGCAGATCTAAGTTCGGTGATAATCCTGCTTAACAAACCACACAAGAATGATAAAAAAATGGAAATATCTGAAAAACTTTGCGATTTTGTTCATTATAAATAGGACAATTAAAATTGACGACGAATTCGAGGTCATTATGTAAAATAACGTTACAGATTTAAGTTGAGTGTTATTTTTATTATTCGTCATCGTCATGTGATGGTGTGTTCGTATACATCGAATCTGTAGTTGTTTATATTTAAGTAAACTCTGATGACTTAATGAGCAGGTTCAACCCAACATCTGATAGGCTACCACAAAGATTGAAATCATAGCAATGCGCTCGTCACGTTGTGATCACGGTTTGGCTTTTTTGTTTCGAAGCTTTAAAAACACATTTGCATTTCACAACCGTAATGAATTTGAGTAGGGTCCAACATGAGTGTGTAAAGTAATGTTAGATGATTATACTTTATCCATATATGATGATTATACGATTAGTCGGAGGCGACTCTCGGTCACTTGATGGATCATCGATCAATGAAGTATTTCGGCAATGATAGTGGAGTAGTTTGCCATTGCTTTCTCCACC
>JAYDZG010000002.1:4611404-4621849 GCA_034509265.1 Microcambeva bendego
TGCACCCGCTAAAATTGGCCATGTGTGTAAACAAGAAGTAGATTCAGCTTTAGGAATTTTTAGCAGATCCTCACAGAGTACTTTATTGTTTCCTGAGGAAAATTTGGTCTCTGCATCATACAAGCCACAGAGCACCCAGATGAATCTCGACATTGCCGGTTGGCTGGGTGCCAATCTAATAACTAGGATGCACAAACTTGTGCTGGTCTCAAGCCAGGATAAATCAGAGGGCTACACCAGGAAGGGCATCCTGCGTAAAATATATGCCAAATCAGTAATGTGGACTGCTGTGGCGACCCCTAAGGGGGCAGCCGAGAGGTTTCACATTATACAAGCCTTAAGTTAAGTCATTCCACACACCTGGTCTAGCAGTTAACCATGGACACAAATCTGCAGTCACCAAGTAAAAAGCAACCCAAAAGTCAGATGATGTGATATAGTATGATAGAATATTAAAGTATTGTGGTCAGTCAGTGGTGTAAAATAAAATACATTTTATAATCCTCTTGTAGAAGAGCTGTATTCAAAGCGGATTCGAAGTGGATTCAGAAAATTGTGTCATGAGTTTTATTTTAAATGTATTTAAAAGCATTTTCTTCATTTTCCCCCTGATCAATTTGAATCAGTTTTTTCTCTGCTGCTGGGGGATTGGTGATTGCGTCCAATGAGAGCACACTCCTCCTTCCACAAGTGCACAGTCATCTTCTGCTCGGGTGTCCCTTCCGCCAGTCAGGGTCCTTGCAAAGCGTATGAAGATCCCACTCACATAGTCCTGCCATCCCACCCTAGCAGATACAGTGGCCAATTATTGTCTGCAGGCACTGCCAGATGGCATCCCGCTGACCGGTGGCAATAATGAGTTTCGAATTGAAGAGTTTAGAATCTGTGTGTGCTAGTGTGCTAGAAGAATAGCCCGGTGTGCCACCTGGGCAGCATGACCAGAAATAAATAACACTTAATCTCTCATAATGGGAATGAGAAAATGATAATAATATTAATATTAATATTATCAATAATAATAATAATAATAATAGTAATAATAATAATAATAATAATATAGCTATTTAAATTCAAAACGCCTTTATTAAAAAAAAACTAATATTACTGTAACAGCCAGTTGAGGGTTAAGGGCCTTGCTTAAGCAGGGCAGCAACCTGGCAGATGTGGGGCTTGAACCAGTGACCTTCTAATTACTAGTTCAGTACCTTAATTGCTAGGCTACGGCTTTCCCTAAAGAAAAATAAAACATAAAAGCAATGAGGTTCAAAGTGTTGTATCTGAATCTAACTAATAAACTTGTGGCAGGGCATAGATCAGACATCGATCTTTAAAGCTTTGTGTTTCCAGGACCACAACGACCTCAGTAATAAATACTACAGATAAAGCGAGTAATTTCATCCAATACAGATATCCTAAGCACCTACAGGAATGTGACAGTGTGTAATGTAATGAATCATGTTCTAAAACAAGTGTTAAACATTTTAAGTTTAAAATATCACAGGGTGGTACAGTGGCTCAATGGACAGTTTCAGGTTCATTTCACAGCTGGAGGGGTACAGGTTCTTTCTGTGTAGAGTTTGCATGTTCTCCCCATACTGTATCTGTGTTGGTTTCCTCCAGGTGCTCTAATTTCATTCCAAAGATTTACATTGACATTTTAGTATTTAGCAGACACTGTTATCCAGAGAGACTTACAGAAGTGCTTCCATAGCACATATTACCATTCTCTAGTTTAAGTAGACTGGATAAATTGGAAGGGTTGTGTCAGGAAGGGCATACGGCATAAGAACTATGCCAAGTTGATCATACGGACCCCGTATTAAGAAGAAGAAAATGACTTGTGAGTGATTTGACTCGTGATTTGACGTGTGAACATCTCTGGCACAGACTTTCTTAGCTGGCAGGACCATAATGAAATATCAAAACAAGGATGTTTAGAAAAATGGCATGAAGCATTTTAAAGCGATGCATTTAAATATGCAATGTCTGACCTGAATGTGAAAGTAGTTCAATGTCTGAAGGCTCCATATGGATCAAAATAAGTTTAAGCAAAGCGTCCAAGGTTATTCTGAAAATGAATAAATAAACAGTAAACAATCAGAAAATCCCCCACAAATGCTGGCAGTTTGAGAGGACATCTGCAGCCAAAACTTGCATTCTGTCCTCATCTCTAGCTCTCTGGCACAAGGAGCGGTAAATTAATAATGAGCCCTTTGTTAAAATTCATGTATCTCCCCTGCACTCTGCAGTCACAGTGTAACGTCATGTGTTCTAATGCATATTAATGCAGCTGTAGATTCCAGCAGTTATGTGTTGTTTAACGTGCCCAAATCGCTCAAAGGAAAATGCATGGAAATGCGACTGAGGCTGTGATAATGACGAGGTGTGCATACGAAATGCCCTTATCCATCTAATGCACTTAGCCCATCCTCCTCTTTCTGCAAGATCATACATTAAATAATTATATGCTGAAAGCCACTTGGCAAACGGTTTTAAACAGATTCTTCGGGATACGCCAAATGCGCCTTTTTACAGTATTAACCATCTTTCTTTATTAGCATTTTTCTCCCCTTTCCTTCTCATTTTTGCGGGTCCAATTTTACCTGATTGTATTATGCTTCCTCTCTACTGTTGTAAATGCCACCACTGATTTAGTAGAGCGAACCTGACACACCCTCTGACACATAAGCAGTACCCGAATGCACAAGGTGAGTTCTCATGCCAACTGGCCTTGTGCAAAGACAGCCATGCCTTGATTAACAAGATTCCCATGCAGACGCAGTCAGTCAGACAGTAGACATCATAACAGAAGTTATGAGGTCATTATCCTGGTCCCTACCTGGATGAACAACAGCTATTCATTGCCATGGAGCCACTTATCCCAGTAGGATGGCAGAGCTGAGAATCTATATCTTTACATTACAGTAGCACAGTGCTACATGCCCCCTTCAGAAAATTCTCTGATTTTTTTTCCTAATGAGTCCTAATGAGTCAATTAAGCTTTAATGAGTTCTAAGACTTTTCAGCTAAAAGGGTGGTCACACTATATCACTTTCGTTAATTACATTATTTAATTATTTATTGACATTTATTGACATTGAACCGAGTATGAATAGAATTTTGTTTATTTCTTTACTTATACGTAATTTGTCCAGTGAGAACCACATTTTGACCAGAACATTATGACCAGAACATTATGACCAGATTCCTAATACACTGTGGGCCCCCCTTTTTGTTAGATAGATGCTGACCACTGCAGACCAGGAACTAGACCCTCAAGTGCTGCGGTTTTGGAGATGCTCTGACCCAGTCAACTAGCCACCACAATTTGGCCCTTGTCAAACTTGCTGAAATCCTTAAACTGGCCACTTTTTCTTGCTTCTAACATCAACTTTGAAGATAAAATGTTCACTTGATGCCTAATATGACCCACCCACTAACAGGTGCCCTGATGAAGAAATTAGTTTTATTCACTTCGCCTGTCAGTGGTCATAATGTTATGCCTGGTCGGTGTATACTGCTGAATGCTGACATTTGTGATGTTATTCATGTTAGTAGTACATTGCTATTGTAAATGAAAATCCACTAGAATAAGTCTGGCTTCATTAATTCAAATCGTGGATTTATAATGAAAAATAGAGCAGATTTGTGTCTAAGCCTATTCAGCGAGTCATTCAAACAGAGCTGCCAAGTCATCTTTTTACACACATGTGAAACCTGGCTTTGCTGTTCATGTAGAGCATGTTTTATTAATGAAGGGCAATGTAAGGGCCCAAATATTGGCTTACGAGTGCTGAGTCTATATTGTACATTATTCATTTTCTCATGATATAACTGTATCAGGAAAGAAGTGATGTGTCAGGGTAGCTCGGATAGATTGTGTTTATATCTGTATTTTCATCTCAGTAGTGGCTCAGTGCTTTAGTAACTGGGTTATTCATTAGAAGGTTACTGATTTAAGCCTTATCATCAGCAAATGGCCACTGTGGGCACCTGACCACGGCCCTTAACCCTCAGTCACTCAAAAAAGATTCAGTCATAATTCTAAGGTGCTTTGGATAACATTTTCACTAAATATGATAAATGCATAAATATTTGTAATTATATATTTATAAGTCATATCCCTGACATATTTATAATGTATAAACTCTTAACGACAGTAAATGATCAAACATATAATATATGAACATAGTTATTTTACGCACAGCTCCTAAAACTTGACTAAGAGACCATGTGAACCTTTTGTGGATGTGGGTTGGGGTGTTAAAGCCGAAGAGGGACACTCACAACTATGTAATTATGACCTCTGCTGGCTGATAGATGGTTTTACAGGGTGTGTCTCTCCCTACACAGTGCTGATTTGCATATAAACTAGGTGAGAAGGTGCTTACAGCCTGCTCCCTGTGTCGAAGGGGGAAAGAGTAAGCTTCGTTCTCCTCAATCACAGTGGGGGCTGGGATTAGTGGAAAGAAAGCGTGACGGAAGTGCAACACCAAAAACTTTATCTTAACTATTATGCAATGTAAACGTAACAAACATTAAGGCAAAATTATATCAATTTGTTTTATAAATGTATATAAGATCACTGGTCTATAGATAAGATTAGTGGAACAACAAAAATCAAAAATCAAGAGAATGATTTTAAAGAAGTAAATCTGATAAATGGCTTTTCTCACATTGTACAGATCTGATCAACCGCTACAGAACATACTATTAATACTAAAGAAGGTTAAACCAATTATTAATAGTAAAAGTGGATTAAGCAGAACTGTGCATGTGTTAATAATTTAAGCAGAAAATGCTTTAAAGAAAACAGACAACAATCTATCTGCAATTATGTGTGGGATTTAATGAAATGCTTTAACCATACTTAACAAACATGTACACATTCTGACTCTTTCTTATAGCTACTACGTACAAATGATTAAAAACAATGTAGAAAACGATGTAGCAAATAAATCTGTCAACGCAGGAACACAAACCTTCCTCCGGCACCCAGCTGTTTCTGTAAATGTTGTCACATATAACAGTCATGAAAATTTAAAAAGGCAGAAGGTAAAATAGCACAGTCGGGAGTTTCTAAACCCAGCTTATTTATTTGTATGTTGCCTGAGAAAATACAAACAGAAATCTTGAGAATTGATGCCATAAAACAACTAATTCCACCTCCCACCCCAGCACCAGTAACAAAGCTGAAATCCTGATATTAAATTGAAGTTCAGCTCAGTGGACACACATCACTAATATCAACCGTACAGTAGAGTCTGAGACAGTAAATTACAACAAAGAAAAGAAACACTTGAGATCAATATCTAGTGATATTTTATATCAAAGATTGCCCCACTGGTGAGATTGGTGAGAAGAGATGTGGTGAGATTAAAGGTAAAAGGGTGAGAGATGAAATGAGAACAGACATGTCTGAGCAACTCCAGAATGTTAACAACTAAAAACTCCAACAAAAATAACAGATCTGTCTTTCAAAGTACTTATTCTAAAGGTTTATTTTCAGAATCAGTCATAAGTCGATCTGAATGTAGCCCTTCAGTAATGAATATTTCTTCTGAGGGAACACTCACTTAAAACGTTCCTTCCTTTGGCAGAAAAACAGCTCCAGTTGTTGGGTTTAGGTGACATATTTGTTGGATTGATGTTTGCCTTGAAAACTACCATTTGATTTGCACCTTTTTGTACAAAGAAGCTTTATGGGGAAGAAGCTTTAGGAGGAAGAAGATTTTCAAGTGATGATGCCAATACATGCTAAGAAAAAATGCATTGCAAGGTAGGATGACAGTGTAGTAATGTGAGGTTATTTGTTTTTGAAAATCTAAACAAACTACTTGACTACCCTTATATTTGAACACTTGAACACTGCCAAATTACTTAATATGTGCAGGGGGTACAAGCAGTAAAATATTCCAGCCCAATACAGCTGTGGTTCGAATCTCAGTAGTGCTGTTTCAGGTCAAGCATCTGCGGTTGGTTTTTGAACAGCCTGGTCACTGGAAGCTGAACTTGTCAGTGCACTCTGAGTGCTGGTCCCAAACCTGGACATAATACAGACAACTGTATCTGTGAGGGCATCCAGGATCAAGTATGCTGACTAGAAAGATGTGCTCTGCTGTGACACCTTAAAATATGTGAGCATCTAAAAGACGAAAAACAAAAAAACTCTCCTCCAGAAGGATTTATCTTCCCCCATGTGATCAAACATACTGTCAAGTCTGAGATGCTGATTTGAAGCAAAATATTTGCACAGTAGCCTATAAATATGCAAAGCTTTCTGGACTGTGGACAAAGGCAACAGTAACTGTCCACAGCTCGGCTTTTGTGGTTTGGGATTAAATCTGACCATGCAGAAAAAAAATCTGCAACAGAAGGTGAAAGTCACAAGCTACATAGTTTATCAGAGACTTCCTACTCATCAAATGATTAATCTATTTTCAATTTTGATGCACTGTGATGCAACGTTTGATCAGAAAACACACACACACACACACACACACACACACACACACACACACACACACACACACAAATTAAATTATAGGGCAATTCAGTGTCTCCAGTTAACCTGTTTTGGACTTTGGAAGGCAAACAGAGCTCCCATAGGAAATTCACAGGGAGAACATGCAAACTCTACACAGAATGGATCCGGACTGCCCCACCTTGGAAACAAACCCAATACCTTCTTACTGTGAGGAGACAGTGCTACTGACTTAACCACTGTGCCACCCAGGGCATAATTAAACATAGTATGCTAGGATGTGGTCAGCTCATGTTGTCACTTAAAAGCAATAGGACTTTAGAAACTAGGAGGCGTATATATTTTAAACCGAGCTTGTTCCAACTCTAGAAAGGCTTCGTTCAATCCCACCCTTAAGCCAAAATCTTTTTAGTTAGAAATGATGTCTGACCCCACCACACTACATCAACAGCTGAACAGTGCATTTCTATTCAGCCATACTTTTATTTTAAAAGTAATGTGTCCAACCTTTTGCAGGACTAATCTATTTTCACTTTAGCATAATAATCCGTTATCTCTTTAATATGCTGCTCAGCTGGCTCAGTAAAATGGCTCTACCCGGAGAGCAGTGGTACAGAGTGATGGCAGAGGGACAGCGCCAGATAACAAGATATCTACAATTCACCGGGGGGACGCCTTCACATCTAATTTACTGCCGTAACATAGCTTGCTGAAGGCAGACAGGTCTCTGAATAATGCCGTGCCAAGGTGCAAGATTCCATTAGTTCTACTGCCTGTGCCTACGTGTAATTTAAGGACATTCACCTTCATGGTGGGATTCAAAATTCTGCCCATATTGGTATTTAGTTTTAGTTTTAGTTTATAGCTGAGTGTCAACCGAAAGCGAGACATACCTTATTGGTTTATATTGGGCATGCAGGGCTGGTACAGGCTGTACTGAACTGCACACAGCGTGAATAAGTGTGTACGTGTGTGTTAAATCTCATAAACTCCAGGGAGCCACTGCTGGGTTCAAAATCAATAATGTTTTTACATTACAGAAAATCTTTTGAACCACAAGTCACATATAAACACCTTATGTTTGCTCATAAACAATTTAAAGCTGAGAAGTATAAAATATGTATATAATATATAAAAAATATTATCCGAATAAATATTTACTTGAATGCTTGAAGACATGTTTGCTCAAGAAACTGATTTAAACTGACAGTTTATGAACAGAATTCGGAACACTAAATTCATGTCACATTTAAAAAAATGTTCATAGTTATGTTATGTAAGCTAATAAATCATTACTTTGGGTTATGTTAAAATATACTTAAAAATATTATACTTAAAACTCTAAGTTAGATTGTTTTCTTCTTTCAGCTACTCCTGTTAGGTGTTTTCATAGCAGATTGGGATTTGGCATAGTTTTTATGCTGAATGCCCTTCCTGACACAAAGCTCCTATTTATGTGGGCTTTGGACCGGGACTACAATGCACTGACTTATTTATGAACCCAGGACCTTGTTGCTATGAGGCGACAGTAATACCGACTTAGTCATTGAGCTTACCTCATATTATTCTAAAAGTTAGATAGACTACATTTAATTTATTATGATTTTAAAATGATCAATAGTTTTATACACTTTCAAGTTTAAAGTCAAACACAATTCATGGATAAATTTGTATCTCCAAATCAACTTATCTGCATGTTTATTTTGGACTGTGGGAGGAAACTGGAGCTCCTGGGTGAAACCCACACAGACACATGTATAACAGCACAGAAAGGACTGTGATACACAGATTAGTTAGATAAGGTCGAGGTTTTGAGTTGAGCTTTTTCCCTGAAATTAACTTAAGGGGAGAGAGGGTGAAAACAATCTGCTCCCATAGCTAGTACAGCTAAAATGCATATTTTTTCAATCACATGTAATCTATATAAATGTGTTATATAATGCTGCCATTTAAAGCTTTTTGTGGGTGTCTTGGGTGAGGTGTATCCTCCAATAACTTTAGATGATTATAAGGACTCAAATAAGTCGAGGACAATAACTAAACAAAGCATTATGCAAACAATGGTCAAACTCAAGGCCAAAGGTCCAAATCTCCACCATTTCATTTTATATGACCCGTGAGAGGTTAAAATATTTAGAGTTGTCTTATACACCCTGTAAAATCGTAAATCAACTGCATATCCCACAATGCATGCTGATTTTGTGACCCACAAAGTTGCCACATCCCGACACTAGATGGTGGTGTTTCTAGATCAATGCGGTCTTTCAAACAGTGAGGTTGAGAAATATTTACAGATCATCCCAAAATGTACAAGAACAGAACATTGAAGCAAATGGAAAGTAATTAAATAAAAAATGGAACAATCAAATACAAGTTTGAGCTTCAAGAAAAGAAACTGCTATGTATCTAGGGTTATAAGCTGTGTCTGTGGTCAAGTACAATATAAATATAGTTACACATTATAATATACAGTATTTATAAATATACATTTCACACCAAACACAAAAAATTGCTATTAAGAAAAACAGCCAAAGAATTTAAAAGACAAAATATTTGTTTTTGTAGTTTCAGGTTGTGAAGGTAAAATTAATTTGTGGCTTTAATTGGGTTAATATATTCCATCAGCACAGGAGCTTCTGTTCTGGCAAGCAACAAAGACTGTTGAATAGGTGCACAGGTGATGGATAGCGAGAGAGAGGAAGGTGGGGGAGAGAGAGAGAGATGGCAGTAAATGTGGAAATGGCAAAGAAATGTAGGAGGGGGAATGGAGGAAGAGAGGAAGGTGGGAGGGAGAGAAACTGAAAGAGACTGCGAGAGAGAGAAGAGTAGGCTGTTGAGTATTGGCTGGTGCTGCAGTGAGAGGGGATAGAGCTTGTGGAAAGCCATAATGGTCTCTGGCGCGTGCAGTGGTGCCGATCTGCACACTTTCAGTCTCTGTGCAGCTTTGCCTCTCTTCACACGTCATCGGCACTGCTCCAACACAGCCTGAGGGGATCCGTCTCGTGGATTACCGCTGGACCAGCATTGGACCGAAAGAGTAGAAGCTGATCCTGTTTGTCGCTCTGGAAGTGCATCAGTTTATTCTGCTATGGTTCATTCGCTGAAAATGCTCAGCTAAGCTGGATTACATATTGGAACTGCACCAGAGGGAAGACAAGGTGGTGCCTCGTCACTAGTTGCCTTTCCTGCATCTAAAACCTCTCATTACAAGGAATTCTTGAGAGGACCAGGGTTTGTCTGCACCTGATGGAATAAGGAACATCTCATGCATTCTCTATCTCATTTATTTACCAGCACGAACAGCCTCTGGCTGTAGACCATTCAGTCTCACCCAGTGCATCACATGTATTGCTTTGCAGTAGATGGGTTTATTTTGAACTGTGTAAATGAGGCTGAATGTGGATCCCAAGTCGATTTCTGTATATAGGGACGGGAAGTAAGGGGAATAGGTAGCAAGAGTGATATTCAAGAGTCAAGGGGAGAACCAGTGGGGGACGGCTTCGGACGTGCTCTGACAGGTGCAGTCACTCATACCGACTCATACTGCCATGCACACCCTGCAGTTAGCAGCAACGAGGGCAATCTGATTGCTGGATGACAGGTAGCATTATTTAAAAGGCGGGGGAAAGAGTGCGGAACGAAAAATGCAGCCCTATCCACCTATTCTCGGGAGATTATGTATACAAGTTTGAAGTTTCAAACAGGCCAGTGTTATAAATGCATGCAAAAATGCATATTTATTCAGATCAGCTTACATTTAGAGCTGGCGGTTTAGAGTCTGGCAGGTAATCAGTGCAAATCTGAATTTGAACTTGCCTGTGATTGGTTTGTTAAAAAATAAAAACTATTATGATATAATGCAGATATATTCTTGGCATATAATGGTTTCAAAATCTGATTAGAAATATACTAGCAATGTCTAAAAATACCCAGTTTTTGCACTTTGGTCAGGAAACAGCTT
>JAYDZG010000002.1:4654397-4665926 GCA_034509265.1 Microcambeva bendego
TGTGGAGTTTGCATGTTCTCCCCGTGTAAGCATGGGTTTCCTCCGGGTACTCTGGTTTCCTCCCACAGTCCAAAGACATGCTACCAGGTTGAATTGTCCTGTAAGTACCTGCGATAGACTGGCGCCCCATCCAGTGTCTTACCATGTGCCTTGCGCCTGTTAAAAAGCTGGGACAGGCTCCAGCACTCCTCCCTGACCCTAATTAGGATAAGGGGTTAAAGAAAATGAACTCAACTGAACTGATTGTTCCTAGTACTAAATAAGTTTGATTTATTTCCATTTGGTCCATGCATGTAGTAAACCAGTGCAACTTCACTGTATAAGGCATGTCAAGCAAGTTAAAATAGTGCATTTTAGATTATTAAAGGTTTAGGAGCATTGCCTTTTTATCTTGAATTTACATAAACCATTTAACATCAATTAGAAGGCAAAAATGTAATACATTTTAAATCTAAGTTAAATATAAAATTTGTTTGTGAGATTAATTATATTTTACAACAGAAACACAGACGTACCAAATATGAGAAAAAAGTAGACAAAGCAAAATGTCACCAAGCAGAAAAGGTGTTTCAACAGCAAGAACATGTTTTATATAATAAGAGCAATAAATAATCACATTTAATTTATCTAAATTTAGTTTTGTTTGAAACCTCATACATATATACAAATAAAAGTTCATACATTTCCATTTTTAAAATATAATTACTGCTCTGTCACACATACTGAAACAACTTTACAGGTACATTTTGTTCCCCAGGTCCTAAACTGTAAACAACACCTCATTTCTTTTCACCCAGCCAGGTACATGTAAAACACAGCCTGTTCCAGAGTAAATATAGAGTTTTTTATATTAGATATTCTGTACATTCAGATTTATACAGCGTCATTCAGTTAAGTGCAGTAGAACATGCAACACATGGCACATTGGCGCAAGACATCAGCATATAATCCAGTCAGTAGTAAAGACGCTTTACAAAACTATTGAATCTACTTCAATGGGTCTGTTAGTAATTTGTGGATTGCTTACTGAGTCTGTTGTTCATCAGGCCTCATTACACTAAAATCAAGTACAAGAGTGAGGCAAACTAAGAGTTTACAGAGATGTTTTAGGTTGTGCTCTAAATAGAAATGCCATGGCAATGGTGTTTAAAGCCACAAAGTATAAACACTGGATAATATGGCAGGTTCAACACATTAATGAGTAAAAATGCAAACAGGTAGTAAATATAACCAGTCTGAGTGCTCTGAGCAATGACAGTTTAGATTAAACACAACATGCCTTCCTTCATTTCTACTGTGCCTTAATTGACAATCAGATACACCAGGAGGGATAAAATACTTCCAAACATTAACGGTTGGTTTGGTAATTATGATTGTAATCGTACCCAGAACACATTGTTATTTATTTCATATTTACAAGCCAAGTTTTATTTTATAGAACCAAAGTGTAACAACAATCAGAAAATACTGATAGTAAAGTGTTTGACCATGTCTAATCTAATCATGACAACACTGGACTTGTTTTAAAGTATCTTTTTTAAATGTTTAAAATGAACAACAGACATGATTATCGATGTTTTTGATGGCTTAAAATGTATTTAGTGGTTTAAAAAAGCAATTACCTTCTGGCAGACAGTGCACGCCTTTAAAACAGTGATGGTTCTCAGGATTAGCTTTTCATTTTTAAATTCAATTAGGTGAGTCTGAAACGATCGGCTCAACAAGCATCCGAATCCTTTTCGCCTCAACACACAGAACTAACACGCACTTTACACAAATATAATAATGTAAAGCAGGCCAGTAATTTAACTTTAGTTTAGTTAACGAACTAAACGATGATTAATATGAACGACTCGTTGTAGAGGGCAATACAAACGGATTCGGTTGACACAGAACTGATTCCTTGTAAAGAATCGGTTCGAAAGAAATAGTCGTCCATAACTACTCGCGTATTTGATTTGGTAACACACAGTGGGTGATTAAGTTGCAAACACATGCTAAATAGTGAGTAATAAAAAATAATACGCTCACACTTTCAGTATTGTGAATTATACTGATGCGTCCTTATAACCACTAGAGGGAGTCAGATATTCTTTCTTCACGTCCAAATGGGTCTGTCACAAACACACTGAACACGTGCGCATCTATGGGGCTGATGGGAGATGATCTGGCGTGAAGGCACTACACAAGTTAGCATTAACTCAAGTTAGCATTAACCCTTACCGTGCAAAAATAAAAACTCTTCTTTTGCACATCGAGCAAACACAATCAACGGAAAGTAAAAGCAGCATACAAAAAAGTTCCACCGAAAACCCTGACACACCCAAGTGCGTAAATGTGTGTGTGTGTGTAGGCGCAACCGTCATATTAGCATGCTCTCGGTTATAAATACGGTAGAAGGGCACATATATGCAAAATGTAAATTCACATTATTAAAAAAGAAAGCCTTTCTCAAGTACTAGCTTATGGCTTCTGGCAATGGGTTTGGTGTAAAATACTGAGTTTGTTTTCGCTTTCTGCAAAAAAGTTCCTGAAGAAGGCCGCCCGTCTCTACACATGAACCATCACTGTGTTAGACCGAATAAAATAGAGAAAACAAACCGGCACAAAACAATATTCACATTAGTAGATTTTACACCAAAATATCAAGGTTAATATCAGTAATATTTTAAATTATAACAGTATTATTAAAAATAAAACACATTTTATTCACAGAGCTCTCGTATTTTATATTGTACAATGCTTGGGTAATTATTTTTCTAAATGTCTACTTTTGTTGGGAGCATGGTTTACCAACCATACCTCAAAATGTTACAACCAAGTAATATGTTTATACAATTAAGTATATATCTATGCTTTCAATAAAATTTCATGTCTATGAGTATCTTCATTTATTTCTTATTTAATTTGGGTGAAATAAAGGTTTCCTACATTAGGCACTAAGGTTGTGTATAAACTGCCCAATACAGAAGTTATAAGTTTATGCAAATAGGATGCGTTCATTATATTTTGGCCTTTTATTTATTTATTTTTTTTAAAGTTTTTACTGTTTAACGAATTCATATGTTTAGTTAAATCATTTAAATTTGCACACACAAATCTAATCGTTCTTCTAAACAACATAATTTAATTTCTTTAAGTTACTTTTAACATTTTAAACTTTAGATAGGTAAAACGGAGAATGTGAATAAATAATATCTATTATATAATTGCTCAATTCAATAACATACTGGGTGATAAAATAAAATTCTGTGATGTTGAGAAAGCCCAGTAAACCTCAGCTCTGGATCAGGGACTTGGGAGAAAATGGTTGAAGTAATTGTAAACGGTGGATAATTTTCAGAGCATGGCTTGCACATTAACAAACAGCCAGATATTAAAGTAGGGTTACAGTGCATAAAAACACCATTATAAATACCAATGCACAGTTCAGTGGAGCACAAACTATAGGCACTGGTTATCATTAGTTTGGAAAAAAAAGCAACATGGCCAGATGAGTAATTCCCCACAATTTAACATGTTTAAGTGTGTACATTATATGAGTAATTGTGATGCATACTCTAACTTTGGTGGCTCCGTTACTCCATGGTGGTGGTGGGGTGCATTGAACTGGTATGGTTTGGAAGAAATGTCGGTGCAAACTTCACAAAGTTATTCTGACCAATCACCTGATTAACATGATGGGACATTTCTATCCTAATGGAAGTCCCTTCCATCATTTTCCAGGATTGTTTCCAGTTCCAGAGACATGGTGAATGATGTGAGAGTAAACCAAAGCTGTTGTGGCAACACGTGGTCCAACACCACAGGTTTTTCTTCCAACTTGTTGATTTTGCAGATTTAAAATAATGTGAAATAATCCTATACATGTAGGTTCTGTTTTTGACTGTAACTGTACACAAATATTGGAATTGGCTCTTTCCTATTAAAAGTTCCCACAAAAAGCCTTCCCACAAAAGTCATTACATAAAAGGTTTGAAAATAGGTAGGATGTTTTGTAATTCAAAGTGCATGGCCAAGTTGATTAAAGCTGCAGTACTAATACTGAGAGCTTTATTTCAATGGAGTGGAATCTTTCACTCGATTTTGACAAAACTTGCCTGGACCAGTAATGATTGTCAGTTGGAAATCAAAAATCAAAATCTCCAAATGAAGCAAAGAGGATTTTACTGAAACCTCTGAAGTGTCAGGCGTTCTGAAGTCCATGCTTTTTAGTGCTGTTTATGAAAAAGTAGGCAGCTCAATACCAGACGACTGCCACCTTCACTTCATCTGTCGTAGTGGTGTCTCTTGACTCACTGGAGGTTCATAGTCAACGCGGCTTAAAGAAGAACCCCAACTTCTGCAAAACAGTATAAGCTCTGCCTTTGTCTTAGCTTTCTGATTTCACCTCGATTCATTTTAATTTGAAACAAGCAGATGTTATATGTTGTTAGCGGCCCAGCTGTAAAATAAGCCTTGGTCATGGCTCTCTACATGGGTGGGAATCGTATGCGGAAGTAGCAGAGTCGGAGCATGGTGTGCTTCGGCTTGCCTGGGCTTCCGCTCCTCTTTCGGTGGACTCTTGCCCTGCGAGCCCTGCTTCGTCTCACACCACTGTGCTGATGCGGCTGATGGGCTTTGATTTGGAGCTGCTGCTTGTGCTGGCGCTGCCCCCTGTGCCGTCGGCCCTGGGTCCTGGATGGCCCACCTGAGGCGGTAGTGGCGAGAGAGGTGTAAGCGGTGTAAGAGGGGTGAGGGGGGAGGTAGGAGGGGGTAAAGGCGAGTGCGGCGGAGGAGGCGGGATGGAGGATAGAGGAGGATACTGGGGCAGGTAGTGGCCAATGGTCTGTGGCACATGACGTGCGGTGATTGTGGATGGCGCTTGAGGTGGTGGGGCGAAGACAAAGTGAGTCTGATGGGCGGCGTGTTGCAGTAGCGGGTGGGGGCTGTGGGCTTGGCCGGGATGGTTGTGGGTATGAGAATGAGCGTGGAAGTGGGCGTGAGGGTGGGGCTGAGAGTGAGACAATGTGAGTGGCAGCTTTGCGGGATGTGGCATTGGGGCGTGAGTGTGGTAAAAGTTGAATGGGCCGATAGGGGAGTGTGGCGAATGGGGGGACAGTGGGGGAGGGGTACAGCCGACGCTGGAGTGGCGGGCGTGTTGTTGGATGGCGTGATGGGAGAGCTGCTGCTGCAGTTGAGCGTGAGACAGTGCTGGGGAGGTGCGCCGGGGCAGCGAGCTGCGCTGCAAAGTGTGATGCATAGTGTGCGGGTGGCCGGCGGCCAAGGCCTGTACGTGGTAGCGGTGGTGCTGGTGGTGGTTGTAGGAAGGTGGAGGTGGTCCGATATTGTTGTGGCAGTATTGTGCGTGCAGTGCCTGGATCTTGGACGGGCCGCCGAAGTCTGACTGGCTGAGGGCGGAAGGTGAGGGAGGAGGTGGCCCCCCTGTAGTAGGCGGAGCCACTGGTGCAGGGTAAGGTGGCCCTGGAGGTATAGATAGTGCAGGGGGTTTGGCTCGTTTGCTGCCGAACAGCGAACCCAGGAAGGAGCTGGTGCTGCCCCCTCCTGATCCTCGATCTCCAGGGTTGGGAGGCGCCCCTGCTCCAGCGTTCCCTACGACATTGTGTAACTGCCCCGGGCCACCCCCCACCCCTATACCGGGGCTCAGGATGGGGCGATGAGGCCGGTAGTCTTCCAGTTCATAGCAGCTGGGAGGAGCGCCCCCCATGGGCAGGCGCTGATGAGGCCGTGGGCTGTTAACAATGGATCCCTGTACACAAGCAGATCAAAAAGCAATGTTGAATGAACTGATTACATGTGTGTACCTGGAAAAGATAAACATGCACGCTCATGTACACATGCATGCACTGTCTACATAAAACATTAGGACCGTACATGATCTGTGTATGAGGTCTAGTAGTCGCAGGTCAGTAAAAGTGCCTGGACCACACACTGGACTGTTCGGGTTATATAGTTTTATGTTTACACATCTATATTATTACTACTGTTATTATAATTATAATTCCATATCTAACCAATCTTGTAACAGTATTCATTATAATAGATATAATTCCATATATGTCAATAGCTCAAGCTTTAATAATCTATCTATCCACCCATCCATCTAACCACCCACCCACCCAACAATCCATCCAACCATCCACCCATCCAAGCAGTGATGGTTTGGTGGTAAAATTACAGAGCTGCTAATCCACAGGTTGCTGGTTCAAGCCTCCAAGTTGCCACTGTTGAATGGTGTGGTTAGATGCATAATCTCAGGCTGGGGATTCCAATTAGCAGTAAGTAACATAAACCCCACAACGCTCTTTTAATGATAATACGTGTGTATGTATTTATCAGTACTGGTTGTCAGAGTGACACAGAGTGTTTTTTGTTTTCAGTATATTCAGAAATTGGGAGAGGACCTGTTAGTAATGTGTTGGCAGATGAGGCGGTGGTTCTAATGTTTTAGCTCAACAGTTTGAAGCACACAGTTTTGAAATGAAAATGTAAAGCACAGCTAACAACTCAATAAGCACTGATCATGCGAACCTTCGGTAAGCAGTCAACATACAATTGAACATGCCACACGAAACTGTTCTATACACATGCAGGCTACACAGTGGGAATGGAATTGTGTGTTTTTAATTAGGGATCGAGGACAGTCCAGACGTCTAAAACAAAATGACAAGACTGTGAAGAAAATGACGCATGCAGTGGTGTTTTAGTGAGAGGGAAATACAGTTTAAAGACAATAACGGGGTGGAAGATGGTCACACTATTCACACACCATCCAAAACTTACTTCAATGGTACTATCCAAAGAGCCAACACTGTTTCTGCGACCCCGCTTTCCTGCACCCAGACAAGCACAGTTAAACTGTCAAAATTCGGGCTGCATTTTATTGTAATACAAGTGTTCCAGTACCAAATGTTTGGTAGGCAATCCCAACACCAGTAAAGCCGTTATCTTGGTCTTTATTGGCATTATGTGTTTCTTTCACCACTGCGGGAATATAACATAACGACCTACTTTTCATCATGTGCAGCCGTTCGAGTAGTGGCAAGCACTGCTGAGATTCAAACCCCAGAGTGTATTAATCATGTCATATTGAGGCAGCCAGACTAAGGCATGAAGCAGAAGCGAGTTTCTATTCTTACCCAGATGCAACGTATTCTGCTGGTTCCACAAAAATGGAGATCACAGAAACTCACCTGTGTCATCTCTGACTAGTTCCTTCAGTAAACTGACTTTTGGTCAAGTTGAATTCATGAGTTGCCTCAGACAAAATGCCACTGGAGATTCTCAAGGTCTCAAGGTTATAGAAGCATAACTCAGCACTGTTCGGGTTCAGTGTACCCTTATCTCTATTTATCTCTTATCACACTTACTCAGTGATTTTCACATCCTAATTCTCACTCCTAAAAACAGCTTCACAATCAGGCAAACACCTTCTGAAAGTCTTCACAGCTGACGGTATGATGCCATAAGCAAACCCTTCCTGTTTGATTTGATGTCAGACTTCAGTTCGGCTGTGTTCATTTTTTATTATTACTTATTTTTGTAGCAATATTATATTCAAATTAATTACATCCTATTTTCTGTCTCAAGTTTGGCTCGTCTTGGCTCCAGGGGGACCATACATATGTTGGCCCTGGGTTCAGCTTCCACAGAAGTTGGAATACGGAAGAAAGAATTGATTGTATTAAACAAGTTCAGTTCAGTTCATTTTCTTTAATCCTAATTAGGGTCGGTAGGGGTGCTGGAGCCTATCCGAGCTGTTCAGTGGGCGCAAGGCACACGGTAACAACCTGGATGGGGAGCTAGTCCATCGCAGGTACCTACAGGACAATTCAGTCTCTCCAATCGACCTGGTAGCATGTCTTTGGACTGTGGGAGGAAACCAGAGTACCCGAGAGGAAACCCACGCAACACGGGGAGAACATGCAAACTCCACACAGAAAAGAACCTAGATCGCCACACCTGGGGAAATTGCAAGAGAAGCCTTATTCTGATATATTATAGATAGTCATTTTTGTAAAAACAGTGGTTCCGGATAAGATGGGTGTGTTCCAGTGTGTGCTTTACCTGTGTCTGAAAGGTCTCGGAGTGATGAACTAAGTGCTGTACGCTTAAGACCGTCCCCTGTGGCATATGTGTCATCAAGACTGGGCCTACTCAGAGAGCCATTCACTGCTTCAGTCTTAATGCCATCCACTCCTCCACTTCCATCCCCAACCAATCCTCCAGGTCTCATGACACCTTTCTGCTTCTCTAGTTCCGCTGCAGAGTGAACAGAAATAAACAAGATACCACTAAGTCAACTGGATACCACTGAGTGAGAAGGGAAAATCAATTATGGGATGAAACGAAATAACAGAAACTAGTGCTAAAGTACTTACTGTTTATTGCAAGTTATTTTGTTATGTAACCAATGAGCTGTTACTCAGAGTAACTGGTGCTAATTAAAAAAGAGAAGAAAAGCTTACACTCCACGCGATACTTTTCCATCTCTTGCACCTCAGCGATGCTCTCTCTGAGGTCACTGACGAAACGTGTTCGATCCTGCTGACTGGGAGCTGTGAAGACAATCAGGACCTTACGCTCACCTCCTGGGACAGCTGAAGTTAATCGAATACCGTGAGGGTAGTCTAAACAATAGAAGAAAGAGCAAATTATATGCAAATAATTATTTTTCAAAGTAGGCATTGCATGACTAAGTTGGCAAAATTCAAGTTAAATTAAATACATTTGACATGGTGCATGGAAATTATAGATTCAAACCCCTCTCCGTGCTGGTCCCAAGCTACGATAAAATACAGGTTGTAGAGTTTATTAACTGAAATAATACAGTATTACTGTTTTAAGCAACTACAAGTTACATAAGCAAGTGGTGAAAATTAAAAGATGTATGAAATATACAAATTGTCTCTTCCACATCCCTCATTGTATGAAAAATTAAGCTAAACTGATTAGAGAAAGTGTGTCCTCTTTCTACTTAAACAAGTCGGTAGAAGAATTTGAATGTTGGCATTTGATTTGTGCTTGATCAGAACTGATGACACCAACATTAGTTTAGACTTTTGAAGTTTTGCATGTTTGTCCATGTGTGTTTGGTCTGTGTACTCTGAAGACTACTCTGTCCGTCAAATGTTTGAAATGATGTGAAAAATACTCATATCGAACTCCTTCAGTAGAAAATCCCACCTAAATGGAATTTCTTTTTCATTCATCTGATATCAGGAAATGCCTAGACAGAGTGGTTGAACGTCCCAGTGATGTGCTTGGCCAGAGAGAAGTGGTAACATAAAATAACGGAAGAGGGACGGGTGGAGGGACGGGTATGAATATACTTACAGGAGTTTTGGAACATGTGAACCTGCATCTCCACCAGGGTAAAAGACTGTCTGAAACTGTAGGTCACTGATGTCTTCTTTTTCTGGAAGATCTTTGTGACCTACATATGCAAATGGAATCAAAATGGCAAATGTACTACTAACACTGTAGTTTTTTTAAAAAGACTTGAAGCAAAAGAAACAGCTCTGATACATAATTGAGAATTAATCCTCGTGTTTATGTGGAAAAAGGCCTGGACTAAAAGGACACCAGTGTACACTATATTGCCAAACGTATGAGGACCATGCACTGTTTGGATGTCCCAGTGGTGTGTAAAATATGGACTTCTTCAATTCTTTACTGCTGAAACAACTTATTTTCAAGAGCTTTTAAATTTTAATGTGTGCCTATGGACATTAAAGATTACTTTGTTTGTCACTGCTGAGGTGAGATTTAGTGATTACGGGAGTTGTCCATGTACTTTCACACATACCTGTAGATATGATGTATATTATATGATTGTGAATGATCTGTGGGCTATAAAAGGAGGTACAGGAGGATTCTTACCACCAGCAAATCATTGAAAAGAAAGACCTCTCTCTGATGAACGCCACTGCGCTGTGGCCTGTTAGTGTCTGGAACCTCATACAGCTGGCAGCAGCACACCAGCCTGCGGTGTGGAAGAGACAGTACCTGTACACACATGCACACCAAATGGTTTAGAACCATACCCGACCTTGTCTATACCATGGAGCCTTTTTTGTTCATCCAAAAGATTCCAAAAGCAATTCATGTCTGGACTGCTGGTTGTGGCCTAAAGGGTAGATCATCGTTTTAGAGCACAACATCTGGGATGGTAGTGTGGTGCATAATTCACTGAAAAAAGGTCCTGTGTACATTTCCAGGGTGGTCACACTCAATTCTGAGTGGAGCTTCCATGTTCTCCATCTGTCTGTGTGGATTTCTATACTGGTCAGAATATTGCTTGTGTTGATTATTTCCACACATCTTAACCCCACTTCCCCTCAGACATAGCCAATCCCTTCTGTACAGACACCCAGGACAAAAAAAATGTATTTTTGTATGAATGAACCCAGTCCGCACTGAAAACAGAACTCACTGGCTTTTTGCCCACGATCACCCTCTCGACAGCCTGTACTTGAGATACGTGGTCATCATTGGTCCTCAACTCCCATTTCTGAATACGATGGTATATCCCTACCAACAAGTCTCTTGGTATGTCCTGCCCATTATCCACCCCTGCCACACAAAACACAGAAAGGAGAGGCAAAATAAGATCCAGTCACATTCCACATGAACAGCTGAACATATTTTACAGCTTCATAACACACCTACAAATGGGCAAAGTTGAGTAATCATATGAGGTTCAGTTAAACCCCTAATGTCATCATTTTTTCATCACTTATTCCTTAATGTACTACAAAACAGATATGAGTAAAAGCTGGTTGAGCAGGTGTCCCAAAACGCTGTGGGTCATAAGGACCTGGGTTTGACATCTACTGCCGGTTATGGTCTGTGAAGAGTTTCATTAGTACCTTTCTTACAAACACAAGCATATGTAAACAGTAACTGTTTAAACAACCCCAACTACATATCTAAATAAATAAATACAAATTTCCACCTCTAACTTACGTCCCTTTCTAGTAGCTTTAATTGTATAAATGTGTTTGAAAATAGGGCACCACAGATGTAACTCGTATCTGTTTGTTGCTTTGGGACAATGTCTTTTGTAAAAAGGCGATTATCAATTGTAGAAAGCACCATATAAACAACATTTACTTGACTTAAGTGCTATTAGCTAAATCTAAATTTAGTGCTACACATTGGGCCAGGCGTGTTTGCTCAAAGAACTTCCAAAACTCACAACGGACTATTTCAGAAACTGGACTGAATAATTAAGAACTCAAATGTATCCATAAAGGTTCTGCTGGTTATAACTTTTAGTCTAACGTAATGTTTGTTGTTATTGTTGAACTGTATAAATCTTGTTATTTAAAACATTCTCCAGTCCAACCAAGAAGAACAGAGGCCCCCTGCTGAGTCTGGTTCATCTAAGGTTTCTTCCTGTATTTTTAGGGAGTTTTTCCTTGCCACAGTCACCCTTGACTTGCTTAACAGGGGTTTTTTGGTCTGGTGGTCCTAAACTCTGTAAAGCTGCTTTGTGACAATGTCTATTGTAAAAAGAGCAGATCG
>JAYDZG010000002.1:4693823-4708669 GCA_034509265.1 Microcambeva bendego
TACTGGAAAACCTAATCACATCATAGAAGAGTATATTCTCCTTTCTTATTCACCCATACTTCATACAAGGAGTCACACACTGATCTCTGCGTTTTTCCACTTCTGTAGAGGCACGCCAAGTTACTAATTAAGGTCCATCCCCCCTTTTTAATCCAATAAGGCATGGGCAATCGTTTCTGCTCTATTGATGCAGATGGTGTCTGCTATGGGGCACCAATCTCCTTGCAAACTCCATAAAACACATATAAACAGAATCCCAGCACTGCTGTGCTAGCGGAATAGTCAGTTGCTCCACATGGGCGCTCACAAACAAATTTAATAAAGTCTTCAACCTTTGATGGTTACAAACTCTTGGTGATATGTGTGCAGAATTGTGTAACATTTACATTTAGGTCTTCACTGTACACCCCGTATTAATACTAACTTTACAGTAAGCAGTAAATCAGAGTTTAGGGTATAATGATCTAAGCTCTGAACTGAAAGCCAGAGTTTGAGCTGATTTAATGGATCGTAACTCTTCGCATTCTGTTCACTTGCAGCCAAAGCAGAATGAAACAGGGCTTTTATCCGACAGGACTGCTGATCTAACACCATCTGCCGTCTGGGCAGCTTGACCTTGGTTTTGACAAAAATTATGACTGTCTAGCTTCTGGACAGTAAAGGTAGAACCGAACATCTACACAGCACAATTTATTATAGGAAATGTGCTGTTCTATGTTATAAATAATGGATGAACAAGCTGGCACATAATACAGTTAGAAATAGGTACTGATGTCCTGTGGAAGAAGCTGGTTCAGTGGAAGATATACAGCAATATAGTCGTGTGTTTGTGCTCTTTGGCTATGAAAACAATGACCTGTATGGCTGCAGTATTTTCAATAACCTTTATTCACAACCTGGCATTTTAGCATTTTGTTTTGTTGGTAATTATGCTAAAAAATGCATGCTATATTAAGTTTGTGCAGAATAATGAATGCAAAAATAAGACATCCAACAACAATAATAAATATATCAGCAAGCCGTGATTTCCAGGGTCCAGGAACAGATCAGCCCTGTGTGGTTCCATTTATGAAGAAGGATCAAACAGAGAAGCACTACGCCCAGTTTCAAATTCCATGTCAATCAAACAAGCCATTCTTATAATCCTGAATGTTACAGTGCCACCTAGACCAACAGTTACACCATATTGTTGCGATAGCCTAGTAACCTCTTGTGCAATGTATCTATGAAGTTTGGTGATAATCTGTCCAATGCTTTTTCAGTCACAGCTCCACTAATGCTGACCGCTGCTCTGATTGAGAACGACGTAGGTGGCCGCCATATGCATTTGTTCACCTGCACTTTGACGAATGGGATACATATCAGCACTGATGTGTACAGAGACATATTCTGATCATTCACTATTTCCTTGTCTCTGTGCAGGCATCATCAATCAGCCAGCAGAGATTATAATCGCATCAGTCATGTGAAAGACCCTATCCGGTTTAATCCCGCCCCTATATGAACAACAGGCTGAATTGTTGTTCATGTAGGCACTCAAGCTTTTATATTACATATATTACACTTTTATCCAAAGCGAATGACAGCTGTGACAGTCAAAGTATTAAGGTTTGGAGGCTCTATGTTATAGTGACCTTGAAAGACAAAGCTTTGCAATCGGGCCAATCAGGCCAATCAGGCTGAGCTTGAGCATCTGACTGCTATTTGTTGACCAAGTGTCATGTCCATATGTCTTAAGGTTTAGTCTGTGCATTACGTTTTATATGATAAGAAGAAAAAAAAGTGAGAGGTTGATATTCAGGAGTAGGGAGAATATACAGACTGTCTCAGAAAATTACCATGTGAAGGTTCTAGTTGGCTTAAATTGACAAAACCTGCTGAAACACAACTTTACTGCTTTAGCCACTAAGTTGGATGTCTGTGTATGAACCAAGGGTGGAAACCAGGGTGGTATTTAGGACACAACAGCTCTCCTTTCCTCCAGTGGATAAAACATGATGTGCAATGGGGTGCTCATTTTCTATTTCATTTGTTTTAGTTTTTCTATTCATTGTTTTCTAGCTTTAATTACTTTCAGCCCCCTTTCCACGCCTGTATCTCCATGGCATTATCATTAATAGCACTGAAATAGCATGACCTTTTACTAAACTATTGTAATGAAAAAGATGGATGATTCTGTAGTACAATCTAAATGAGGAAAAATCCCATCCACTTCCATCAGCCATTTACAAAGCAGGGCACATCATTGTAGACAAAACATATTGTTAGAAGGATTCCCACTAGAACATAGATTGGATAGGATGGATTAACTGTACCAGAAATATTTAAATAGAACAAAAATGAAGTTAGCATTTTTTTAACTGCCAAATACAGTTAAAACAGTTCAGTTCAGTTCATTTTCTTTAAAACCACATGATGCACACATTACAAAGGTATGGCTGTGGAAGTAGAGGGTGCATGTACTGGAGTGACCTGCCTGCAGTTCTGACCTGTCCCCAATACATAAACTGTGACAACAATGACCCGTACTATTGGACATCTTAAGATAATTAGGAAGAATGGGACAAAATAAAACATAAAACAGGTCTTTTAAGTGTTGTAAAAGGTACCTGAAACCTTTACAAAACCTTTATATTTTAAAATTACAAATATAAATACCTCATTCTTCTGCATAATAGAATTGTATGAGCAGAAACTTTGTCCTTGATTCAATACCGTCAGAATGCATACTGCATGGCAATTCCAAAACAAGAGTAGGAGCGGGACGAACCCCATCAGTGAAGCATGCAATTACGTAGTGAATTGAAGCTTACCACTGATAATAGATGTCCCGTGTGATGCTAGAAACGGAAGAGAACGAAGAACATACACTTTTGCAGCTGCCTTACCTCAAACCTTCCATTGCTTTCTCTATCCCGGGTTAAACACTCTCTCACTCTCAGTGAAGTAATGCATGACTGCAATCCTGAGAGTCCTCTCCATTCTTAAACACACACACACACTCTATATATATATATATATGCGTGTGTTATAAATAGATGGGGTTTTTGGGATACGTGTTATGCATTGGATTGCGACGATATGGGACAAATACATATGACTGTGTGTGTGCCAATTGAAGATGCACCTACATGTTCACAGGGTCTGAAGCTCATCAATAACTGGATGAGCCGAAACTTCCTCCAGTTAAATAAAGGCAAATCAGAGGTTGTTGTGTTCGGCAGCAAAGATAACAGAATGTGTGACAGTGAACACCTTAACTCACAGTCTCTAAAAACCAAAGTCCAAGTCAAATATACAAGTCAAATGGCATTCAACTAGATCCAGATCTCACTTTCATCAGCAATATCAAAAGCATCACCAAAACAGCCTTCTATCGTCTTAAAAATGTCTCTGGGATCAAGGGTTTGTCACAACAAGATCTAAAGAAGCTCATCCATGTTTTTATAGCTCAGTTTACAGTCATCACAGAGCAAGTGATTAATAGTTTCACACCTACTTTCTTTATGCAACATGAAAATGCGTAAATGTAAATACACAGATAAGCCAACACATATAGACCCCCTTTCTAATGATCTGTGGATACTGATCAGAGCCACCAGAACATTATTTTCCACTTCTGTATGTTGTCTTTGGCTAGTCCCAAAGTTTATCCCTGTGCTATTACGTTCATGTCCTCGGTAACATTAGTAAGTCTGACCTGTCCAATAACCTGCCAGCAGTTTGGAGCTTGTCCCTGCATGGACTACCATCAGTGAATGCTTACCTTGGCTGCTTGTGAGCACCCCTTGCTGTTTTGGAAATACTTCCAAGCCAGTCATCTAGCCATAATGACTTTGACCTTATCAAAGTCATTCTGGTCTTTTCACCTGTTCTGACAGGACCACAGCATGGTTTTACTAGAGGAAATACGCATATATTGAAACTCAAATATAATTCAATCATTCAAAGGTCTAAACAGTGTTAACTGTTGACATCTTATTTTAGTTTTTTTATATTAGAATTTAAAGAATTAGAATTTTCCACACATCAGTTACATTCATGACAAGAAACAATAGTTACTAGTTATTTAAGATTCACCACTTTTTAATCTCAATCATGGACAATTTTGTATCTCCAGTTTACCTCACTTGCATGACATTGGACTGTGTTAGGAAACTGGAGCTCCTGGTGGAAACCCACATAGACAGAGGAGAAATAAAAACTCCACACAGAAAGGACCTGACCGCTCCACCTGGGAATTGAACCCAGGACCTTCATGCTGTGAGGCGACCCACCGAGCCACTTAAACAGGGCACAGTTGGTAGAGTCAATGGCATAGTAAGCTGGACATTGAATTCATATTGAACACAGACTGCGTACATATGAGGCTACTGGGGGTTGTTCATTTTGTCCCTTTGTTATGTCTTGTACAATTCTACTAGCACACCAGATCAGAGAGTCTAAACTCTCCGGTTCGAAACTTGCTACCCTAACAACTAGGATGCATAAACCAGTGCACCGTACAGCCGGTCGCAAGCCCGGATAAATAGGAGGTAAAGTATAATTACATCTTATAGGTAAGATTTCTGTTCATTATACACTTCCACCCATTTCCTGTTTGCATCACTAATAAATCAATAAATATATAATGCAATATATGTGCAAAACACCAAAATGAGGCTTTTTTTGCTTTTAGGTGTCATTCAAACACTTCTAGAAAGTAATGTTTTGCTGTGAAGAAATTCAGTATGGATAATACACTGAAGTTATCGTAATCATTGTATTTTTATTGATTAACATAACCATCATCATGAACATTCTTAAATAGTTCAGTAAATTATATTCTTAACTGTTCAATATTATAGTTAATATCATTCATGGAATATACAGACATCAATGAATGAACCTCCTTAAATAACAGGATTATCGTCATCGTATATACAGCACATCACATAGAGGGTGGGCAGTGGGGCAATAAAAATAGTAACAATGGGCTCTTTTTAATCAACTGTTCCCTCGGTGAGCATGTGCAAAATACAGATAAACCAGCAGTATCCAGTCAAACCGTTTGACCAGTCCAGTCTCGCTTAACACTGACATGTTTAATACTTTCTGCAGAGTCCCAGTCATCTCCAGCATTCTCCTGCAGTGAAACATCTCCCATATGTTTTCTTTCCATTAATACAATCTGCTCGATGAAGCCTGACAGTTATAAGTGATGTGTTCTATAAAGGAAAGCCAGTTTAGCAGTCGATGTCATAGCCACTCTCTGAGATTGGTGCTCCGTTTGATCTAGAGGGCCGTTAGCTCTGTTCTGCTCTGCCGGATGTGGCCCTGTTTGCATAAAACTGCATTTCTTGGCATTTTATTTTGTAATTCCTCTGCATTAATTCACCCAAAATGAAGAAATCTAAGCAGAAATCTAAGCTTTAAACTCAAAACATTTCCTTAGAGGGTACACAGGCTGTTCGACTTTTCTTCCAGTGAAAAGGTTGCATACATAGCACATTATAACAGCCAGACTCCATTTTAATGACCTGATTCAAAATAATAGAAATACATATTAATTACAACTTAAATTCTAAACAACTAAGGTACATTATGCTTTCACATTTTGGTTTTCAAATCATAGCTATTAAATATAAATGAATAACAACAATGAAAAGAAAAAGAAACTATGGAAACAAAGGCGTACAGAACAATGCCCATTCTCAAGTCACCAGTTTAATTTCCATTTCTAGACCCCTTTATAAACCCTTTATGAGTGGTCAATGCAAACGCAAAAATTAAGTTGTAATATCAGTATTAATTGTACATTTTATATTTGCAAAATTATCTTATATTGAAGTAAACTATTAACTAATTCATTCTTTGCTATTTTTTCTATTACTGAAAATCAACTACAAAATAAACTTCTAATACCTTAAACCCTTTATTGCATTATTTTTTTCATCCATAGAAACAATATCTTGTTTGTCACTGAATACAAAATTGAATAGTAAAGTAAATCTGATTCAGTCATATGTTTTATATATAAGGAAATACTATGGAACTAAAATACTCCTGATTGTAAACAATTTCATTGAATTTAATCATTTGATGTCAAATGCTGCTGTTTGGAGAATTCCTTTCCTTATTGAAAAGTAAATAATGATTACACTTGCTATATAGTTCATTTGTTTCTCTTCTCTCTACCTATTTTGGCCAAGGATCAACTCCATCAGAGCGGCTGCACAAAGCAATGAAGGGTTTAAAAAGACTTGAAAACCGCATTAATAATTGCAAAAAAGCATAAATAAATGAAACCGACTAAAATAGATAACACAGCATACCTCTCCACCACACACAGAATTCTTACATCTGATTAATGTTTAAGTTTTAATAGTGCAAGACCTTCTTTCAGATCTAACAAACATGCCAATTCTACATATAGTGTGTCCCAAAACCTTGTGAGCTGCCTTGCTGCCTACCTAGGCTGCCTTAGTAGCGAGGATTCCGACAACTTTAGGGGTTCAGCGTGATATTGCACTGCACCAGCACAGCTTGGCATCGCTATCGGTCGGCTGGGCACAATCTGACAAACATAATTGTTAGTGTCTGCAGAAGATGTGCTTCTGTCTTCACCAACTTCTGTTCACTATACAATATTAATATTTTTGTGCAGCACTGATTGCTGGGTTCACCTTGAAAACAAATGGAGCTCCGTCATTATTTGGCCAGAATAGTGTTAAGATTAAGGCATCTCAGTAGGCAGCATTTTAGACATCTAAGAATCGAGATGCCTAAAAATGCAGAATTACAAAATTACAAAATACTGTTGATATAGAGAGCTTACTAGATTTTGAGACAGACTGTGAATCAACTATAACGTAAATAGCTGAACTGAGGCCTGTAGAATCAAGAGTTGGTCATGTGTAGATGCAGCCACATAAAACAAGGATAAAAAATAAGATTGTGATAGTTCTTAACACACAGAGCTGGGCAACAGGCTGCACATGTACATTTAGTCAAACACATTTAAGACAAAGACAAAAACATTAAATTGAGGCCCTAGTTACAAACATTCCAATTTACTTTCACAAAGTAAAATATGTTCGGATTATTATTAAGATTTATTATTATATATATTTATATAGGTAATTAATCTTAGCAATAAGATCTCTAACAGACACAAAACTTTGTTTCTGCTTTAATGTCATTTCTTTCATTCTACTTTCCTCTCTAGTGTTAATTATTGAGGGTTTGATGTTAACGAGTGCTAATTGGAACATCAGATGGAAATGATATGCAAATATGAAGCATCACATGTACCTGAAGTCATTCATTAAGTGCATATCAACTGGTGTATTTTGATCCTGTTCAACAGTTCATTCTGTGTTCTACTTGCATAATGGTAGGCATTGAAATACGTGCCTGATTTTAATCAATTTTAATAAACCAGGTCCAGTCTGTTAACTTAATAAATCTTTTTTTTATCATTTACACCCACCGAGCGTTGTGTACCTCAGTAAAAAACGGCACGTTGTTTATACAATTTGTAAAATAAATGTTGTTTAGCTTATTTTTAAAAAAGACAAATGCATATAGATACTGACAATAAATAATGGACGTGATCAGGTCTGCACGTTTTATACATGTAGTACGTATATCACCAGAAAGTCAAAGAGCAATTTGTAACTGGAGGTAAATTAGTTTTTTAGAGACATTATTTTTCAGTGCCAAATCTTCCTCAGTCAGACATCAGACCAGCTGTAGTGTCACTTAGTAGTTGACATTGCCAGCAGCCAATACACCATATACAGACCCATTAGTGCCTTCACTAAACAAAATGGTCCGATTTGCAAGGATGGTAAGCACTGGCTTTATGCTGGAGCTTGTGTACCTGAGGTGTAGTAAGCTTTATTATAAAACATTACGTACAAGATTGTAGCAGGATCATGTAAATCCAGTATGTAAAAATACTGCCTCCTTAAATTGAATAGAGGAGTTATAGGGCTAAACTAATCTAATCTAAATTTTTAAGGCTCATAGTGTCCTGCACTTTGTTTCTTAGGTACACATCATGTTTTGTATTATACACTAAATGGCCAAAAGTGTGATCAGAAGCACAAAACCAAGCACAGATTTTTTAGGTTTTAATAGAACTGGATTTGCTATTGGCACTGAGGTAACATCAGCTAACAAAATGTTCAATTAGTATTACTTAGCATGAGACTATTGGGTTCTGTCACAACATGCCTTCACTCAAGCTAATGAATATTGTATTTAATAAGTTAGGCTACTCTAAGATTTCAAAAATTAAGCCTTCTACCTGAAAGATTTTAACCAATTTAGATTTTTAAAACTGCTTTTGTAGAACCGAGTGGAGACTGTGGAAGCCTTTTTGAGAGCCAATGCTAAAAAGGACTTCTGCTAATGTAACGTCAGCTCCCTGACACATTAACAAGAGTTGTTTACGGTCTTCTAGTGAAAAATAAATTCACTGACTTGATCAAAACGGACGGGCAGTTATGAGTTAGCAAGCCGGCGGCTCACCTCAACTAGTGTGGGTGTTGTGCATGCGGCAAAGGATGTGCAATGGGGAATTGCAGATGACTGAATTAAAAGAAAAAGGCTGAAAAAGCTTTTTCTCCCTAAAGTGTTTTATTATTAGAGGTAAAACATCTTAAAGCAGCTCAGTTATAGAAGGCTAAATAATAATATTCATAAAAACAAGAGGATTTGCACACAAATCCTCCCCATACTGACTAATTAAGGTTAATGAAATGTAAAGCACACTGCCAATACACCCTGGAGTGATGGAACATTTTTTTTAAGCAAATGACGCTTTGCTATTATGTAAGACAGACAAATATGGCTTTGTCAAAATAAAAAAATGCTTCAGTTACTGACTGGCCTAAACAGAGGCCTGACCTCAAATTCATCCAACATCTTGGGTGAAAACTGTAATGCAAACCAGTAATAAATTCCCAGATATTAATGCCCACCATTAGTGTCTGATTCCTCTGAAGCTCTTGAGGATGAAAGCAATTCCATGCATATTATGTTACACTGTGTAGTGTTATAGCTACATTAAGGGACCAATCCCTGTGGTTTTGGAAAGATGTACTGTGGTTTAAGGTGCACACATACTTTTGGCCATGTAGTACTGTAAATGTATTCTAATTTACTATTCCGACAAGTTTCAAGAGTATTTATTAACATTAATTGTAAAATATGTGACATATTCCAAATGGTTGATATTAAATTCCAGTGAAATGTTCCCCCTTTGTTTTATTCATTTGAATTTTAAGTAAGTCCAGTAACACTTGTGAACGCCAAGTGGAAAAAAGAGGTAGAGAGAATAAAGATGTTGATTAGTAAAGCTGTACATTCAAATATGGCTTTATCATCTGGCTTTGTGATCAACCTGAAAAATGACACATCAATGGTATAAAATATCAACCATTTCTCACTTGCTAACTACGCCGTTTATGTGAACCAATAGATGCTCATGATTTTCCATTACCACCTTAATACAGGAAGAGGAAATCTATCCTTTTTACTCAGAATGTAGGACCACCGGTCCTAAATAGTAAAGATTCAAGTGCACAAGCTACCGATGAGAGTGAAAAACTTTTCTGGCTCATCGTGCAGCATTTCAAAGGTTCCGATTTTTTTAAGGTTGTAAAATGTGTGAAGTTCATGGGCCAGCAGCATTGTTTTTTTCCGTCTAAGGGAAAATAAGGAATTGTTGAAATGGAAAAAAGCTCACACACATTTTAAGAACACGTTTAGAGTCACACGACAACGAGACACAGATACAGACGGTGTAGTTCACAGTGGCTTAGTGGAAAAGCAAAAGATTCCAAATAGCATCACACAACAAGCAGAAAGTGTTTGGATGCCAGGTGTAGAGGACGGATGTGTTCTCACTGGGTGCCTTTTTAAATACCAATAATGGTTTTGGATGGAAATTCTTTTGGAATGGGAACATAATGTGGATTGAATGTTGACGACAATGTACAGCTTTTTTTTTTACCTTTTCTCGACTGCTCCCGTTAGGGATCGCCATAGCGGATCGTGATCTGCATTATTGATTCTGAAGCCAAATTTTATTCTTCAATATTCCTCAATTTTTAGTCTTTAATAAAAATTTTAATATGCATTTTAAGGCGACGTTCTGGGTCAGTAGAACGTCACCGTTTTCCTCTGAAGTAGCAACAAATGTCTAGCTCCAAGGAAGGAATCAGATAAGGGTACAGGGAGTACTGACCTCAGAAGATTGGTGTCTATATGTTTTACAAGAAAAGTTATTTTGACTTACACAGTGCCTGCTTCAGATAATTACTTTCTGCCAACCATATTTCTATTTGTTTCTCTTTTCTGTGATCACATGTACGGGATGTATATGACCTATTTTTCTAGTATAAAAGGATGGGAGCGTAAAAGCCTCTCCATCCACTCATATACAACTGCTCAACACTCTTGTATTCAGATGAATAAACTGTCTATTTACTTATACCAGCACCAGGGTCTGTGACCTCCTCCATGTTTTCCAAATTTCCACCACATTGATTTGGCATAGTTTTTACACCAGACGTCCTTTCTGATACAGCCCTTCCTATTTATCCCTGCTTGGGACACACAATCCAATGCACATTGGCTTGGTACCCATAGGACAATTCAATAACTCCAATTAACCTGGCTGCATGCTTTTGGACTGTGAGATGGAACCGGAGCTTCCAGAGGAAACCCACGCAAACATGGGAAGAACATGCAAACTCCAAACAGAAAGGACCCGGACCGGCCCACTTGGGGATCGAACCCCCGGACCGCACAACATTAGAAAAATCTACACAGCGGCCAGATTATCTGTGAGGCAGTGACGATCACAAGGTTTTTTCTTACTGAATAGAAAGTAACTGGACAGTGCTTGTATCTGAAATGTTAAATCTTCTGCCACAATATAATGTCCATGGTTCTGGTGCCCACAAAAATTAGGTATAACACACTACATCGAACTGACCAAATATTAAAATTTAATAAACTGGCGCCCAGGTGGAGCAGTGAGATTTCCACTATCTCACCAACGCAGAGAGTCTGAACGTCCAGGTTTGAAACTCATCATTGCCGCTTGTCAGCTGGGCGTCACCCTATCAACTAGGATGCACACGCCAATGCATTGTAGTGCCAGCGATCCCTAACGAGACCAGCCGAAAGCCATAAAATGCTAGCTCGTTCTCTTCAAATGTATATGGACACCCCTTGTAATTGTTGTTTCACCCAATACTAACAGGTGTAAAACAATGAGGCAACATTTTCTAAAAGCATTTTAAAATGATTACGCTTTTGCCAACTAAATAACGTTCATGAAGAGATTAAGTGAAGAATCTGGTGTAAAACTCCAGTCGTCTGCATAGAAAATAGCTTTGTGATTAACCGAAACATTGATTGTAGCCAAACTGTCTTGCATAATGAGTTCCTAATGTCAAAAATGTTGTTAGTGAGGGCACACAATAATAATGTAAGTAAATACCTTTATCCTTTCTCAGTTGTAATAATTATTATTAGCTATTAATCAGAACTTGCATTTTGGGAAAGTAGTGTTGATCACATGCAATTTAATTTTCACATCTACCTAAAAACATTATTATTTTCATCTAAAAAGCACCCAGTGTGAACACACCCAAGGGCTCATTTCATATTCCCAAGCCATCATGTTTCTTCACCTTGTGCGTATACTACCACTCCATGGTTCATCCAGCTTGTAAGAATCGATCTTCCCTGACAGTTTCCATTCTCGTAAGCATAAAGAAGAAATCTGTCTATTTCAGAGAGATGGTAGGATGCAGGTGGCATGCTAGTGCAAAGAAAGGAAACGTAGTTTGTTGTGTTCATTTTGCTAGTTTATGCTTAGATTAACCGCTGCCAGTTTTATGAGTCGACCAGCCGAGAGCTTCAGCAGCAGGTCCGGATTTAAGACCCCGTGCCCCGTTGGTTGGCACGTGTTCCATTGCTTCTCGGTTGAAGTGTAGAGGGGAACAAGAACAAACGGCATTCCAATGTGGTGCTGGTTACCTAGACGAGGGGCTACTGCATTCAGAGGCAGGGCAACAGAACTGATGGGCGATGTCATCGTCATCCTCTTCTCTACGAAACAACAGGAAATGATACGAACAAGCAGAAACAAAGTTTCAAACATATAAATAGGAAGTAATGGAATAAATATGAAAAAGGAGAATTAAAAGGAGAGGCGGAAATGAATGAAACAATGAATGAGCTGTGAAGTGAAAATCATTTGGGGTGTATGAATGGATGGATGAAAGAAGAACTGCTAATTCAATGTGATTTGCCAAAATCCCTGTTTGGTACAGCTCAAGTAATCACAACTAAAACCTGGGGCATACCTGCCAATCATACAGTAAAGTCAATGCATCTCAAAGACCTTGAACTACTACTTCAGCCATGTGGGTGTACAGAAGATTTTAACTTGCCAATGTTTGAGTTCTTGATCGCTATATAATATAAAAAGAGGAAATATAAGATGGCTTTTACATGGGAGTTGCTAGGGTTGCTGAATAATTAGTTGCATTACAACATAATGTTATAATTTAATCCAAGTTTAATACACATAACGATTACATAGCATTTATGTAATACTACACACAATTTTACCCCTAATTTTATTAAAGCTTATCATTCAGGTTTTCTGATTTATTACCCCTGTTTCCCACCACTGATAGTACAACTTTTTAAAACACGATCTTCCTTTGAAAATATTTTAACCTTATTGTAATAAATATACAGCAACATGATGTTTAATCAGGAGCAGTGATTTGGATCCGTGATTAATTCTTTATACTTGAACGCTCACATTTATGACAATTAGAAAACACTTATCAAACGCAACTTGCTGTTTTGATTGATACAACGTAATGACTTAAGCTATGGATTGAACCAGCATCCTTTACATCATTAGACAAGACCCTTAGCCACTGAGCTACCACTGACCTATTAATATGGACTCACTTTTCACCATCAATTAGCAACACTTCATGGTCATTGTATACACGTACGTACTGCAGATCTGTTTCTAACCAGCAGATGGCAGCATCACACCAGCAGTTTCATCCACCTACTGTCATCACCAGTACTAGTTTTCATTTTGTATCACGTGGTTGGTCTGGTTTCCCCAGAAACAATGAGGCTCGATCCATCGCTGGGCAACAAGTCTTCAAATTTATGCAATCATTAGAATGGTTCACGATTCATACACACTTCTAAATATTACCCGCCTGCAGACACTATGCTGAGAGCAAGAAGGTCCTGGGTTCGCTTCAAATGTGGAGCGGAGGCCTTTCACATCATGGTGTGATGGAATGACGCCCTGTCCATATGCTTTGTGTCCACTGAGTACAAGTATAAGCTCAGCCCTCAAACTATCTAATTAATCTTAACATATACATATTAAACAAGGTAACTATCATTTCAAACATTTAAAAGATGCACCAATTTAATTCCTAGCACCTTTTCTACTTTTTTTTTTAAATAAAATGCTTGAGCTGACCACTCAGAGCCTAGTAGGGTGTCTGTATGTCCGTTTTGGCATGTTGCCACTGCGAACCATGATTGAAATGTACTAATTAACAAGCATTTCTGGATGGGACCTTGGTGGAAGCCCTTACAGAAAACTGTGGCCTTTAAATGTTTAAATGACAAACACATTTAATTTTTTGTGGAAAGCTCCCATGAGAGCACAGTCTGTCCAGGCAGATAAAAAAATGGACATACGGACTCCCTACTGAGGGGCGAGCCAATATTAGACAAAAAGAGAACTGCCTGGATGGTTAAGTATGTGGGAGACTTCAGGCTGGTGTGTGTACTAGTGTGTGGGAGCAGCGTGTATCATGTCAGTGATCTGGAGCTTGATGTGATTCACGCCTAATGCTGTGGGAGTTACAGTGTTTAAACAGATGATAGCAGAATGTATTCACGTGTGCTCCTGTGTCACTAATAACAGTGGACACATTACTTTGCTTTATTCATCTATGAAAGGACTGACAAGCTGTACATTACATTTTATTAAGCATAATATAAGCATAATATGTAAGGTCTCCTTTAATTCAGTCCTTTTGGTTACATTTTCAGTATCGCTTAGTATGTAACCAAATAAAACCCATTTCAATCTTCCTGTTGGTCTTCCTGTTCTCAGTTCTAAGTTATTTATACAATATACATACATGTGCTAATGTAATAACATTTTTAAAGTATGTTTCCTAAATTGATTCTAACTTTTTAGCTGCCTTTGTGTAAAGCTTTTGTTTCTCATACCCGACAACCATGATTTTATTTGCGCTTAAAAGATTAGTAGTTTGTTTGTATCGTCATCTTTCCAAAAATATTAAATTAAATGTTGGTGCTTGGGTGGTGCAGAGGTTAAAACACACTCACACACCAGAGCAGTTCCAATCTCATCTTTGCTACCAGCCGCTTGGCTTATTGGATTTTGTGCTGCTGGCAATACAGCCACTGCTCGCCTATCCAGGAGACGGGGAATAATACAGGAGTGTCCAAACATTGCATATTTTCTCCATTTGCCCCTCAACAAGCAGACTCAAGCCCCAGACTTTTTTGTAATAAAGATTTACACTAACAATTACACTTCCATTTTATATGATTGACAAATTGTCTAATATTTTGAATCAATAGCTGCCATCACCATCAGCTTTACCAACCTTGTGTGTACATTAATGACTAAGCTATTGAGTGTGAACATTGCTATACAGCCTCTAATACACTGTTGAGATGTGTCACTACTATTTCATTCTCATAGCAGAGCTGAAAATGATTCACCACCCAAATAACATCATCAATATAGGTCC
>JAYDZG010000002.1:4714229-4725685 GCA_034509265.1 Microcambeva bendego
CCTAGTTCTTTATGGATTACATTTTGACAAACAAGTGCACTGGACCTACATGACTCCACTGTGGTCTAAAGAATGGGGCTCAGAAGAAGTTCATTAACCGCCAAAGACCTTTACTAAAAAGCTCTGACTTGAGGCCACAGCTGACTTTAAGCTACCCACTTACACCACACAAGACACTCGATCCTAATGCAGATTTATCTAATGTGCATTTTATGTTTTCTTGCCTATTCACTTGCCTCACAGTGTGGGCCACATACATTTCTTAATATTTGGTATTTCTCAAGCCCTTTCTGCCCGCTGTTATTTCACAGTGGGAAAATGAAGACAAAAGTGCAATGTTATTCCTTCACTCTTAGTAAAAATAGATACTAAAACACTTCTGTTGTGACTAGTCAATGTATTAGAAGTAAATTATCCAACCAATTAGCCAATTAATGTGCAAGACAATTAATAAATGTCTGCAGTTATTATGGGAGAGTTCTTATTGAACCAGATACATACATTTAATGGTTGATACTAGTTTTTACCAATGGGGCTAATTTGTAAATGGTTAGACAGTTTTAGACAATATTAGACAATTTCAGACCCTATATAACTAGCTAAATACATTGCAAAATGTTTAGATGATTTCATTCAGCTTATTAATGTATTTCAGATTGTCTTAACCCTCACACAAAACTAGGAGAGTAAGGTAAATGTGCTTTCTTTGAGACAGAGCTTTGCCACTGACTAAGCTGTGACAATGCAATATAACTGGAATCTAGGGTGATCAATGAGCCTGTAGGCTAGCACAAAGTACCCTAGTCCATACACATGAAATTAAAGACATTTGGGAGGTTGGCTGGTCTCAAATAATCGATTAGGAGGCAGAAACACCTTGTTGCAGAATCGGGGCTCTATAAAAAAGGATTTTGTCTTTACACTTGAAAGTGTATTGTAAATATGGTTAAGAGTCTGGTGCTGCTTGGTCATTCGATTAATTATATGTGCTAGATTTACAGTTTAAATGACATGTTTTGAAATATTTATTTATAATATTTGCAATGTATTAATTAGTTATTAAATAAAAAAATAACTTAAATTCAACTTAAATTGTACTCTTACATTGTTTAGTATGCCACTGCCTGTTTATCTATTTTACTTGGCTCAAACTGAATGTGAACATATCAAATACGGCAAGAGCAGCATTAATAGCTAAAGCAGACACAAAGACACACAGTGGGAGGGGGAAAGGGAGAGAAAGGGATGCCAATTTAGGCTTGGGACATAAGCAACTGAAATACAAACTCAAAAGACAGCTTGGAAGAGAAAGGAAAAAAAGGAAGGAGAGAGTAAAAGAGGTAAAGCGAAGGATTGGATGAATAGAAGGATGAATGTAACTGGACGGGGTGATAAGTGGGTGATGAGTGAGGAAAGATGGGAGATGAAGGGGTAAGAAATAAGTGTTGGAGAGTGTGTCCATGTGTTGGCTGGTTGTAGAAGTGGTCCTTGGTGCAGCTTGTTGAGAGATCCGGGAAGAGCTTTCATGTGGATGACAAGGGGATCTAGAGAAACCAAACTGTCCATTTGGTGGGATTTTTTGTCTCCGATTTCAAAACTACAAGCTGCTGTTGGTTTATTCTTTTACACTACACCAACCACCACAACCCCTTTTCATTGGCCTTTTCGGATGACCTTATTTCCATTTATTCATTACATTACATGGTAAGGCAGGTTGACATATGAATGTAGAATATGTGATCCAGCTTGTGACATTCAAACTGTATACTTGATCAAGTCATGACCTCAAAAGAATAGGTTTTCTGAAAGTCAGGTCATTAGCAAGATGTGTTTACATGTCAAATGTCAACCACACAATCAGACCTGCTATGCAATAAAAACACAGCCATCTACAACTCAAAGAAGCTAAGAGGGGAGATCTTCAGATGCCACTGTCACAAAGTTTAAAACCTGCATGGATGTGGGAGAAAGCCCAAATGTTGGGCTGAAAGCTGAGGTAAATGTGTCAATGACAGACACCAGAACATGATTACTTAACCAACGACTTCAGGGATGGCTGGACTCTATGAGGCATGCCACTGTTTACCAAGAAGCCAAGCTTGTGTATATGTTATGATACTTAGATGGAGTCAGGACTTTCTAGACATTGTCTTATCTTACGTGCAAATACCCTCACATTCTCTCTTACTTGTAATGGAATACAGTACATTGATTCTTCAGCAATGTAAAGCTTAGGTCCCAGCACCAGTACTTTCACATCACATTACCAATGAACAATTTATTTTTACTATTAAACATTTAAATTCTTTTTGCATTTCCAAATATCAGTAGTTTCCTAGTTGTTACTATTCATGTATCCACTTTCACTTCTCTGTCTCTGATGTCTCTGTCTCTGATAATAAAGACATATCAAATGTGTCATTTTTAGATGTTTTGTGGCTTTTAGGATGGGTTGTCTCTGGCCTACATGTTTTTTTTCTTGATTATGACTGTGGTTTTTGAGCCAAATAAAGAGTATTAAACCTTGTTTATAACTTACTACTGGCTGAAATCAAGTATAATGGGTTAAGTTAGCTAAACAAGTTCACCATTTTATTCTGGCTTGTGGTTTGTTAAATTATTTGACATAATCTTGTATTCACAAAACAGGCCATTATTTTTTCAGACCACTGTATATATTAATAACTCTCTCAGTCTCCTCACTGGGATGCAACTGTAGGTGGTCTGTATCATGTCCATTCTTTCATTAACTCAATGTTCTCTGCCACTGCATCTACAAATTTCCTTGTCCATTTCCATCACTCAGTACTGTTCCTTTCTCTTTTCTTTTCCTCTCTTTCTGTCCATCGCCCACATGCTTCTTCACGTAAATGCACTTGTGATAACTCTCCACGTTCCCACAGCAACCACTCTCGAGCCAAAACCCAGGAGAGTAAGAGGCAGAGAAAGCCAAAGAGAAGATCAAGAGCAAAGAAGAGTTTTGAAGAAGCAATGACAGATATACTAGTGTACACTGCTCGTAATTATACAGATCAAGGGTCGCAGACATATTAATTCCTGTATATATGTAAAAACTAAACTGTGTCAAATAAAATATAAGCTTTCAACAAAAAAAAATCCATAAAGGAGTGGTTTGATGAGTTCTCCATTGAACTTTAGCAAACACTTATCTCGGGCCATCTAAATGGATTTGCAAGCCAGACCCTACACAACAGTGTGACCTCACATGCTGTGACAAAAACATTCCCAGAAAAACCTTCATTCCATGGTAGTAATTAAGTAAAAATGTCCATTTTCACTAGCCAACAGGTCACCACTAGATGTGCCAGTTCGGAAGCAAATTTATGTTCTTTATGGGCTAAAATTGCTAAATAATCTAAATATCTTGACCAGTCGCAGACTCAAAATCATGAAGTGTAAATGGTGTTTTGATCATTTTGTGAATGACAATGAGTGCATAGTCTACCCAGGCAATGAGACCGCAGGTTACAAGGTGAGGGGAAGCCCAGGCTGTAAATGTGTGGGGCAGGGGCTTCTTATAGTATAGTAGATATAACATAATACAGTAAATGTCTCAACAGAATAGACAATACCTCCTGGCCTACAGCCTAATCCACTCCTTCTGCTGGACGTTTTGTTTAATGCAACATATCACAACTTTGACTGCGTGCTTCTTGTTGACGGGCAATTTTGGACGTGGTTAACGCTTTCCACTTCACGCATGGGTTTGTGTGACAAAACATAGTTTAGAAGACCATACAGATGAATCAGGAATTTCTCCTGGTGATAAATGGTGTAATTTGTGACCCATTTTCACTGATCATCAAGTGTAAAAACCATAATGACCTAAAACCCTCCCAATCATGTTGTGAAGTGGAAACCTTACAGTGATCTGAACACTATGAAAGTTGTGTAGTGCGACACACTCTCTGTTTACAGAACAAAGTGGTAAGTATTGAGAGATTTAAATAATATGACCTAATATGACCTTTTCAAAACATATATCTGGGAAAATGAAGTATTATGTAGTGTCCTAATCTCCTAATGTTCCAGAATGTTGAGTAATCTGATTGCACAACTGGTGAAACTGCCTTCCAAATCAGCTTTGCCCCGTCAATCTGATTTGACTTCCAACAACAGCCTATTTAATGGCCAGACACAATGTCAAACCACAGTTGGAAAATGTCACCATGCTTTGGGTTGCCTGTCAGTTTTACTTCACCAAATGTCGTCAGTAACATGATGTCTGGAAATATTTGTTATTTATTTTTCGCTGTCAGTTCCTCTCCATCATCTTACATTCAAATAACAAATAAGACGGGCACTCAGTGATGGAATCCATGGAATTATTATGATAACGGAGAAGACTGCAGTAGCCACTTTTCATTTAAACTGTAAACACTTTTCCATCCATTATGCATTATCCATTAGAAAATACAGAACATATTTGTTTACATAGAACACCAGTTTTACTTTTTATTATTCCACCCAATATCAGGTTTAAAATGTAAAAAAAAAGAATCTTTTTTTATTATTTGTTGGTGTATGTTTTATACATTGGTTTAAGATGGTTATTATTATAGTTAAATCGAAAATTGACATTATTCGGTTAACTTATATCCAATAAAGAAGTCTTTGATTGGTTGGCTGATTCTTAATTGTAATTGAGAGTAGATGTAGAGTTTATTTATCTAAGAGCTTATTCCCAAATAACTCAAGACTGTGTCAAGCTTACTTAATCATTCATATTAAACACTAAACATGTCCTAAACAATTTGGTTTGGAACACGAGGTTAATTTATTTAAACAGCGCCCGGGTTCCAAAGCATAGCAGTCTCTTCCTCTTTTGGCTGCTCCTGTTAGTGATCGCCACAGTACATCCTGATCCGCATGACCAACATGGCATTATTTTATGGTCCTTCCTGACACAACCCTCCCTATTTATCTGGGGTTGGGACCGGCACTATGATGCACCACTTTATGCATCCTATTGGCTAGGAACCTAACAGTCACAAAAACTAGAAGTAGCTTGTAGGAGTCTTTATTTTTAAATGCACTGATATACCACCACAGTACATTCAGGACATTACTTTAAGAATCTCTAATAATAATGTTACAGTATAATAGTGTTTGTCCACAATTTATATAGTCTGATATAAAATAGCCTTAATAGTTGTGCTTGCTGGTATTAAAGGTTTATTACTACATCTTGAGTGATTATTCCATTATGAATTCCATTTAGAGCTCTTTTTTGTTTTTTATTTCCCTTACTCTTCGGCTCCTCAAGCTTGCCTCCCTTGCTTAGACAGGATGATATATTGTTGTGGGATGACTGCAGTTGCTTCTGTGTTGCAATGCGAAGGAAGCTCGGGGTAGGCCGACATTAAGCCTCCCTCTCCAAGCTATTTTTGCCACTGTAACCGGGTAAAGATAAAAAAAACATACTTATACTCACCTCCAATTAAATAGGGGACATAGAATCATGAAAAGCAGGATAAGATCATGCCAGCAATTTTATTAAATCATGACCCGCCCCGACACCCCACACTTTTGTTAATAATAAAGCTATAGTGCTGGAGCACAGATGGTCTGATCTACTGTAATAAACTCTGAAATGGAAGAAATCAATTTGCATATCAATATGACCACAACTAGACATGGCACAAGGACAAAACCAGAGTGAGCTTAATTTGAAGCGTGACATCATTTTGTCCTTGCGCTTAAGTATGTGGGCTTGCCTTGTCCTCCAGCCATGTATGGCAATGATGTGTGCTGCAAAAAACAAGTTGTCCTAGGGATGGAGAGTCAAACACACTCGAAGCTTTTTTTCGATCACTGTGAAATAAAGCGAGGTGTGTGTGCATTTTTTCTCTTTTTAGCAATGCAGTTTATCCACCGGTGTTGCTATAACAACCCATCATTTATCCTTCACATGCGTGGCTCATTTTCATCTGAGGGAACGGTCCTAAACCTATTACAGAGCAAAGCTGCCCAGCGCTAACAGTATTCCAGTTCAGCTTCTCATCAGGGTGCTGCCCAAAAACATAACGACAACCGCAATGCTTAAAAGAACTGCTTGCGCAGACTTGACGGCAGAACTCCAGGGGATCATCACTGGGGAATGACTGAGTCCTTAATTATTCACAGAATTACCAAACAGCCAGCCTCCAAACATCTCAGATGCCACCTGACATTTCATTTAGTCCTCCCCCATAAAGCTGCATAATTACTGATGTGTAATATTGAATCTGCAGAACTAGCACAGCCTTGCCCGTACTAGAACACACACACACACACACACACACACACACACACACACACACACACCTTTACTTAGCACAGATTGCTTTGCCAACAGCAAACAGAATGCCTCAGAAATGATACAAAAGCCTAGACCACTCCTCAGCAGGTCATGTAAGACAATCTTTTATGCTTTCCTCCAATGTCTCAATATGACTGTGACCTTTAGCAGGCCATATCCTTCATTATTCTGGGCTAGTTGCTTGCACTCAAGAGTACGATGTAATTACTTATTATAATCAATGGCATGTGCCAAGGGCGCACTGTCAAGAGTAAATATCGCAGATCAGTCTTCGCACGGCTCAACATTGGCCAACATAGATCTTCTCCAGCAGGACAGCAGCCTGGGCTCTGGTCAGCAGAGGATAAGAGGAGTGGAAAATACGGAAGAAGAGGACTAAAAGAGTGGGTACAGACCTGTCTTTGTTGAAGTCTCCATCTGGCCTACAGATCCAGCAGGGTGAGGGGTAGTGCCAGAAACAAAGAGTGTACAGAAACAGAGAGAGAGGGAGAAACATACAACACAAGGACAAAAACATAGAAAATTATCAGTAAATGAACACAGTCACTGAGCACAGAGCAGTTTTTATCACATACCATGTATCACTGTAACATGTCTCTAAGATGTAATGCTAGCTCACGTTGGATTGATATCTGGTCGGTGAAAATGCCTCTGAATTATAGAAAATCATTTGTATTTTTTATTTATTCTTATAAAACCAGCTTACTGATAAAGATATCAGTAAATATCAGTATTGTAAAACCTTACAATACCATCAGCCTTAACACAACCTTCGACTGCCTAGATTCAGTGACTCTCTGCCTACTGTAGCAAAGGAGCAGAGAAAATGAGGGACAGTCGATAGAACCTTTGGATGGTAAGAAATATACTGTCACTTTACTATGACAACTTTCTAATCCTGATGGCTGCAGTAGGTATCTAATGTAGGAAGTCATGTTTCCAAGCTGGGTTGGTATGTACATATGTTCTGGATGACACACAATCATCTATCCTGGGGTGGATTAAATAGTTTTGCATCAACACAATGCAATGAACAAACTAGAAATGTCTGTCATTTTTTGAATAGTACTACTTTGTTTCCCAAATTCCCCAGACCCCAGCTCAACCAAGAATAATTAAGAAAAACGTGATGGCTGTGTTCACTCCCCCACATGATCCTCCTCCACACAGCCTCCAGCAGCTGTGGGATGCACTGAAGTCCACATGGCTCCATATGCATGTAACAAAATAGCTGTGGTCAATGCTGCCATCATAATAATGTGACTCAAAATCAAATGAATAAGGTGTAGTGGTAAGCAACACATAGATTAAATTATTGACATTCCAGTCATTCAGAAACGTTTGTGCCAAAGACCAGAGCAAAATGTAGGTTAGTTTTGTAAAAGGAGCAAAAAATATAGAAGAAAATGATGTTTTAAGGATGTTTCAACTAGCAATGCTTGCTGCCTGCTGTTAAGAAGAGATGTTTTATAATGTTACAAATACTGAATGGAAAAATCATCAAGAGGCCTGGTCATTTACAAAAAAACTACCTTAGAGTACACTGTTCTACTGTTAGGATAATGTCCCCATACCTACAGCTAAGCATTTCCCATGATCCTCTCAATTACATAATCAAAGTTTATTAAAAATTCAAGTGCAGACAGTAATCATCAGTAAACAACTGTTTTCTTTTCAGTTCTTTTAAGTGAAGACAACTGTGCTTTAAATTTCTTGGCTTGTGGAGCATATGCTTCTATGGTGGTTCAGATCTGAGATTGTGTGATGGGTCAAAGTGTTGCTGATAATAATTATTGGATAATGTGGAAAGAAATGTAAAAGTAAAAAATTACATTTACCCTTAGTGTTACATATTTATTAACCATTTAAAATCTAGTCTGGTCTTAAGTAGGTTTTTTTTTAACTTATGCAGGTTTTCTTCAGTTCTCAGCTTTTGTGTAATATTCTATAACAAGCAAATTAGTTCTCTGAAAGTGAAGTATACTAAAGTCAACTAAGAGCTTTAAAAGCTGAATTCAAAGAGCTTGCAAGTATGTGATTCATATGTTTAATTAAAAAATGATTACGCCCCTCATACTTCTGACACCGCATATATATTTCTCCTCTAACCACGACTGTAATTGCCAACTGGCAATAAGACAAATGTAATTACCATGGTCTATGCTAATTACTCAGTACCTCATCCTCCCTCCCACATGAAGCAGTAATGTTACACGTCGTCCTTTGCACAGAAACAAGGATATGTAAAAGTGAAAACTACATTAATCGCACTCTATACATTTATTCTTAAGGATGTTAAGACAGAACATAAAAAACAACTACTAATGAAAATCATTTTATTGTGCGATAACCATTATTGTCTAATGTTTGGTTATGTTTTTAGGTAGTTACTCTTTACTGAAGATTCATCAGTTCTCACGTTTATATCAAACCCAGACATGGACATTTTTTTAATCTTCAATTTACCTTGATGATGATTATCCGATTAACCGCAGTCGACTCTCGGTCACTTGATGGATCATCAATCAATGAAGTATTTTGGCAATGATAGTGGAGTAGTTTACTATTGCTTTCTCCACCCCTCCCCATTTATCTGGGCTTGGGACCGGTTCGCAGCTGATTCCAGGACGATTCAGTGTCTCCAATTAACCTGGTAGCATGTCTTTGGACTGTGGGAGGAAACTGGAGTACCCGGAGAAAACCCACGCGGAAACGGGGAGAACATGCAAACTCCGCACAGAGAGGACCGAGATCGTCCCACCCGCCCCATGACTAATCACCATTTTCCCATTGTAAATATTTCAGCAGCAAAATCTTGCAAGTGAGTCTCACTTCCAATAATGACCCAAAAGAGTTGAGACTTAACACACACATTCACTCCACAGAGAAGTCAATAATCCGCACTGGATGTAGGTAGCAGAGCTGAGATTTTAACTCCCAAGTCAATTCTGGTGTGCTAGGACATTCAATCACTAAGCACCACCTGGACAAGCATTATTTTGCCATACCATATGATATCAATTAAAAGTTTACAATGATTAAAATAATGAATAAAAAATCTAATACATTTAATTTAATAAATAAATTTACAATTTACAATCACGATTTTTAAATGGCCTCTTAACACTGTGATACCATAAAAGTCTGCCCTTTTCCCCACAAATTGTAAGAGCTCCAGTGGTAATCATCCAGGAAATGTTGGAAAGATGGTTCTCTTTCTATCCTATTTTTAAATCCGTGCTTTTATGTAAAATGACATTTTGGACTTACACAGGCCACTAAATCTGGATCTATTTTCTGAAACCATTAGCAACTCCATCAAGTGAAATCAGTGGGATGTGAAATGCTATCATTAGCACAAAAACAGCTTCCAGGTAATTACAAGATTTACCAGTTTTGCAAAATAAAGCTTTTAAAACTATTATACAAAACAAGTTTTTGCTAATTCGATTAAATGTAATGGACATGAAAAAGAAACCGACATATTACTTACAACTCTCAACATTGTAAATGAGACACATATCTGACTGATGTGACAGCAGACTGGACATGCTTAGATGATATTATGCTACAGATCTGCTGTACTGCCAACACTGTCTCTCCTCCATCTGGACTAACTACAGCTAAAGCCAAAATTTTACCAACAGCCAAGGATGCTCAATCTTGGTTTGCTACCACTTGGCAGCAGTTTCTAATGCTTGTTGTAAGAATTCCTGCACTCCAGTAAGTGGCTTAGTCTTGGTACCAATCTGAGAAGCTCTTTTGATCCATAGAACATGTAAAATTGCACAAATAAATGAAAACTAAATTAATTTTCAGATTGAAATGGAAGACTTCACTTTAAATAAATATTTTTGTTTGAATGTATTTCCATTTCCATCTTTGCTCCACGTCGGCACTGTTATAAATCCTGTATATTAAATTAATTCTTTATAGATATTATGCCAACCATACAAAGTCACAGTTTTAAATTCAACTTTGTGTGGTTATTGCATTTGTGGTTACAACTACAGTTCATTTATGGTTAATAAAATTAACTTGGCTGAATTTGGACACACTGTTTTCCTGTGCAATCTGAATTAGGGTATTACGTGATGTTCGCCTCAGTTAGCTGACATGAAGGCCCAACTGTTACTGTACAATTCACACTCTGATCCTGCTCACCCAAAGATGATCACCCAAATAACATGAGGCCAATTTGGTTTTACAGTGTAGTCAAAAATTATACACAGGACTTCCCTTTGCCCACATTTTGTTATGTTACAGCCTTATTCCCTAACGGATTGCAAAATTCTACACACAATACATTATAATGACTAAGTAAAACACAATTGTTTGGATTTTTTGCAAATTTATTAAAAATAAAAAAAACTACAAAAATCACATACATATAATGAAGCACCCTTGGCAACAATTGCAGCCTCAAGTATTTTTGAGTAGGATGGTACAAGCTTGGCACACCTATTTTTGGTTCTTCTTTGTAGAACCTCTGAACCTCACAGGCATTTTCAGATCTCTCCAGGGATGTTCAATCAGGTTCAAGTCTGGGCTCTAATTGGCCCACTCTAGAACATTCACAGAGTTGTTGCGAAGCCACTCTTGTGTTATCTTGGCTGTGTGTTTTGGGTCATTGGCCTGTTGGAAGATAAACCTTCGCCCCAGTTTGAGGTCTAGAGCGGGTTTTTTTTGAGGATGTCTCGGTACATTCCTGCATTTACCTCAATCCTGACTAGTCTCCCATTCCCTGCTGCTGAAAAACAGCATGATCCTGCCACCACCATGCTTCATTGTAGGGATGGTACTGGTCGGGTAATGAGCGATGCCTGGTTTCTTCCAGACATGACATTTATTTTTTTATTTTTTTATCAGATCAGAGAATTTTGTTTCTCATGGTTTGAGGTCTACAGACAATTCCTTGGACTTCCTGGCTTGGTTTGTGGTCTGATATGTACTGTCAACTATGGGACCTTTAGACGTAGGTGCCATTCCAAATCACATTTAAACAACTGGATTCACCACAGGTGGACTCAAAACAAGTGAAGGATGATCCTTGGAAACCGGACGCACCTGAGATCAATTTTGAGTGTCATGGCAAACACTGTGAATACTTACGTATGTGATTTTTTTTTGTTTA
>JAYDZG010000002.1:4739513-4759209 GCA_034509265.1 Microcambeva bendego
TTAAAACGATGGGATTTTAATTCCACCAGATGAGACTGAGCGTGTCTTTAAACCTGTAGACCGTGTGTGTGTGTGTGAGTGTGTGTGTGTGTGTGTTTGGTGCTATAGCGGGGTTGTTTACCCCCCTCGTCCGTATGTTTAATTAGGCAAATTAAGACACCTTAACATTAATTATCGCATTACAATGACACCTGCCAACAGATAAAATAAAACAAATTGCCGTTCCTCAGTATATCTCTCAAAATGGCAAGGCTTTTGAGGTGTTCACAACCTGAAGTGGATAGTATCTTTCAGCAGGGGCGGCTCATTGATGTGTGTGAAAAGTAAAGGCCCAGGTGGTAAAATTCCACAAAAGAGTTACTGCGGCAGAAAGGCTGACAATGACAGAAAAGTGTCAAACCACAAAAGACTATCAATGTTTAAAGCATATTGAGTGGTCAAAGTCCCCATGCTAGTCCCCTGTCACAGTAACTGTACCAATCCATGGGCATCACACAATCACATCTTACTCACATCTACCTGAATAATTTTGAAAGGTGAAAATAAACCTTATAAAATGGACAGTACATGAACAACTCTCTACAGCCATTGATTAGGAGGAAAGAATCAAACCCAGGAGGAAAGAATCAAACCACATAACTCTTGCTGCAATATCACAACCCCTCGCTATAGATAGCGAGCTATAAATGCAGGTATCTAGAGGCAATTACATGTTGACCTACAAATATTTGAACCTGTAAGAGGCACAGGTTAGTGGTTGACACCTGACCATAGAGAGTATACAGTTAAGCTGTGAAGAGATAATGCACAAGCATGGTAGTGGGCAGAGCCTGAAGCTGATTAGTGTGTCTGAGTGACATGAGGCCTACATGTTTCATCTAGAGCTACCACAAGGGTTAAAAATAAAAAGGTCACTATGACATTTCCCTGCTTATCATGCATACAGAGAATAAAAAACGAGTGCCCACACAACGACACAAATGTAGATAATTATGGAAGTACATTTGTTGACAGAATCTAAAATGTGTGTACACAATTCAAACATGATGTGGAATTGAAGGTCAGGATGTTTTGCCAAATTACAATTTAGCTGAAATTCTAAATTCTGAAAGTCTGAAAGCTTAAATACATGGGTGAGAACATATCTCATGGCACTTCTAAAAGTTAAATGATTTTGGCAAAATGCTAAGTTAGGAAATTAGTTTATAAAATGTGTTGTTTGGGTAATTGCACACAATGAATTTGTTCAGAGACTGTAACTGCATTACCGTCACTCTTTGTGTGGGAGGAAAGTGGTGTACTGCTTCTGTAAGAGTTGAAAATCTACCAAATTGTGTGAGTGTATGCCTATGAAATTAATCATTCTACATTTGTATGAAACAACAAATACCTAAAATCAGTGTTTCTGTTTTAACATATAAAAAGTAGATTTGGCCATCAAACAATTTATTTCTTCCTATCGTCCACACTGTAATCAATTATTGTCAGGCAACGGCAACCTTCTTTTTTGTGTTTAAATGTTAGAATGGGTTTTGTTAAGCTTTTCGAAATGGGAATCCGATTTTTAGGCATATTGTAAGAACCATGTTAAAACGTCGACTCCTCTTCTTACCCATTTGTTTTGTTGTCCATAATCTATGTTTGAGGCAAATTGTTTACACACACAGTGTAAGAAGTTTACTGTCCTTACACTGTGGTATTACGTTTGGTCTACTCTTAAACTTTATTCACTTGAGAACAATGAGTTTACAAAGAAATCTGAAAACATGAGCAGTGATGTTTAATAATTTTATTTTGCATGTCATTAATTCATTGTTCATAATTCAAAACTCCCTGTTGATGCATTCAAAAAACAATACAAGTATCTTCATACATATCAAGAGCAATGAATAAAAACCTGTACATCTGTACTATTGAGTGTCATGTGAAGCACTATATACACACCCTCAGAAATAGACATAGTCCATGCAGCCAAACTGCAGGTATAGAACAATGGCTACTTGTTCAGTTTCAGATCAGGGGGACAAAATCCATGACCTGGTTTTAAAAAAATCAAATAACACTGCCTAATTTTTCCTGACTACCTGAATCAGATAAAAGAAATAAAGGAGAGGGCAGTTGTTCTGAGTCCTGAACAAACTAATAGGGTTAGGGTTACAGTAGTAAAGACAATTTGAGATATAACGTGGAGCAGTGTAATATATCAAACATGCAACTGTTTCAGCGCTAAAGGATTTGCTTCTAGCCAGGCTTTTATACATCTTGCATAAAAAATATGCACCAAAATAAAAATTGTCGTCTGACACACAAAATTCAACCGAATGCTCCCTATCCCACACATTTTTGCATAACTTGTGTACATTTGTTTCACTTTTTACTTTGTTTTTCTGATTTTTAAGAGTATGTGATTAGCAAATCTTCTTGATAGAAGATAGACCAACATTTCTAAAACACAGGAGTTTCAAAAACCAAAATTACAAGGTGAAATAGCATATTTCCAGAGCTGTAGTACTTAAGCCAATTTACTGTAAATATTTTTTGTTGTAAATGTCTGTGGTACTGATGGACAGAAAAACTGATGATCCACATGACTACCAAAGCCAAACTATATTAAAGCATGTCACCATCTCACAGGTTATGCATACTGCAAAGTCCAATGTCATATTGTGAAGGTTTTAGCTCTAAGTTTTGATATTTAAATGGTATTGTAGATTAAGTACATGGTTTAAAGACATGACTTTAAAAATAAAATAGAGTTATCAGAATGTACACACACTAAAATGATCTGATGATAACTTTATGCAGTTGATACTAACATTTAAACGTTCAACTTTTTACAGCTTCATAGACCTGTTAGCTACTTTTAAACCTGATGCAATACCTGGACCAATTTGATCAGCTGCGATGCTACAGAAGAAGACTGTATAAAATACAGTCCCATGGTACATAAAGCTTAAAACTGCAAAACAAAAGTGTGGTCATGCCACACCACAAATGCCCTCTCCTTTTACCATCTTCCTCCAAATTTTCCAGCTGTTCTGCTACTTCTCTAACTACTGTCTACAGTATATACAGTCTGATGGGAAAATAAAAAAGCACGAATCACATGTTCTGTACAATGGCTGACTCCTTACAAGGCGTATGTAATAAATTCAAGTTGAAATTCAAAGCCGAACCTTGACTTTCACGTTTAACAATTCAAATGTAGACATTTACAAAACAGACAAGAACAAAGACCTTATTCCTTTCGGTAAAGGTAATGAGGATGACATCTTTAATTAACATTTCAACAGCGCAGTTTCTCTGCAAGTAGGCTGACTTCATAAGATAGTATCAAAACATGGCACCTTTTATTAAAACACTGATTGGCTCATATGGCTCCTTCTTTAAAGTTTTACCTCTTCATAACCTAGAATTTACAGTGTCTTGAAAAAATATTTAGGCCATTAAACTTAATGTAGACATTAATTGTAAGTATACATTAATTGTAATAAAAAACAGCCGAGATGAAAATAAAATCTGTTTGAAAAGTATGCATACACTTACTAACTCTATTTACTGCTATTCAATACCTATGTGGATCAGCTTTCCTTTATAAGAATCTATACAAATACATAACTTTGAGATACAACAGTGACTACATATAGAACTAAAAATCAAAAACAAATAAAATGTACTCTGGAAAATGTTAAGACCATCACACTGCCAAAGCAACACAATTTTAAAATAAAATTGTTTCATAAAGTTTTCTTAAATTGACTAAGCTAACTGTTCTTGGTTCTTTTAATCAAATATTTCTTTATTTTTCAATCTAGAAAAAATAGTTTAGTGAAAAACATGTCTAGTTAAATTCATCCAAATTTCAGGCTGTAACAATCAGTTTGAAACAGCTTGGGTCTAAATACTTTATCAAGTCACTGTATCTAAGAGACTCACTGAGATGAAGATCAACAACACCTTCGATAGTGTTTACCCGGCATGCTATTTGTCTTGCACATTGCATACTTATACATTGGCACTCCAGGTGACCATTTGCCATGGTAATAACAACGAAGGAACTTGCTTAATTCAGGCCTATAAAAAGCACTACTGTGCCATCATGCTAGGTTTTCTAATCAATGGTTAACAGGATCATTAAAAAGCATTGTACATTTCACATCACATTATGACAGTGACACAGGGGCCAGGACAATATAAAAAAAAAAAACAGGTCAGGACTGTAAATAGTCCGTTTCTATAATGTGATGCTCATAGTACATCTAACAGTCATGCAACTTTGAAGTACTTTTCTTTTTATAATGCTAATTTTTCATAATCTCATAATTCATGTTTTGGAAGAAATCGGCACCTTAATCTTTTCTGTGCCAGTTTATACTTATACAATAGTGTTACAACACAGTAATGTAAACAAACCTTGTAGAATACTATATTCTGTGCTACATATACTGTTTCTGATATGTTGGTGGCTGACAAATCAGGATAGAGTATTGTTCTGGTATAAAGACTTGTTTTATATGAATACTGCTACAATAGTGCCTTTCTTTAGAATTAAACCTACTAGTGAACACCTACACGGCTTATCATTATTCTAAACAAATTATGCATTTTCCCACGATTGCCCTTTAAGACATTAAATACAAAATCTCCATCAGGACAGAGAGCTTAAATAATATTAAACTTTAGTTAAAACCCTCCTAATACATTTGTTATATATTTATAACATACATAGATAAGTGCTTATGACATGCTGTTACATATTAATGTGTGGTACATCCTGCATAAGCATTTACCAGTGATATTAATGCAGTTGCAAAAAATGTTTGTAAACCCTTTCTTATATATGCTCAGAACTTATAACTATACTCATACCAATAGATAGAGAAAAAACAAATTGTACTTTCCATGTATTGTTTTCCTTTGTTCCACTGAAAACGTGAAACTGGAGGTGCGGTGAAGTGGGGGTGAACATCTGAAAAATCTGTTCATATAAAAGTTTCCCAGTTAAATTTCAAAGGATTTTAGATTTATATTATGGGTGCTTTGAGCTGATAAAACCTTATCAAGCCACAAAAAATGTCAGCTAATACAATAACAACAATACTCTGCTCATGCTTACCTATCCACGATTGGACCCCTGCAAAGATCATCCATAAACAGGTATATTTCTTTAAACTGCACACGTTTTTGTTCACCGTGACTGGAAAATCAATTGTAACAAAACCTTATCTATAGAGACCATGTGGACAACTGAAAGTTGAATCCATCCCTCCGTCCAAAGGTTTGGAAAAGTTTTATACATTGAGTGAACAATGGATGTAACATAGTACACTGAATGTGAGGACATTAGAATATATTAAGCTTTATATACAATTGATGATGCACAGAATAACACAAAAACAAAGCAAGAAGTCCTAAAATTGTTTAAAATATGCCTCACTGTTTGAGGTCGTTATATCTAATGTATATCATAGTGTACGCAGAACATGTGTTCAATAAGAATGTGTGTTAATAAACATGTTAAACGTATCAATGAAAAATAATTACATTTAGTATGGACGAAGTCTTTCTTCGTTCTACAAAATGTCTACCTACTAGTTTCTTCATTCACCAGCACTATATCTAGATATCCTAAAAAGATGATCAGTTTCAGGTCACAGACCTTAAGAGGGCTGAAGTTGTGCTCTGGTGTGTAGATCTGAACATCATTAACGGTGTTGACAGCCAACAATCCCAGACTGTGTTCACTAACTTACCTTTGGATCTTGTTTTGATGTTGTCTGGTTATGACTGCACACTTTATACTGACATTAGCTTGTTCTGAGTTCATTCTATGGTTTTGTCTGTGTTAGGATTTAAAAAAGAATCACAGGTGGGTGAAATAATGTTTTTCTCCATTATTTCAAAGAGCTTAACAACATCACATGTGAATAATTGTTTAAGAAAGACATTAAAGATGCACGTTTGTGTATTATAACTCAAGGCAGAATTTTCAAGTTTAGTCAATGCAAAAATCAATTACCTTCAAAGGGTTCACAGATCTTTTTTGCAACTGTATCTTACAAATATATTAAGATGCATTTTTTTTGTCTACTTTACTGTATTTCTATTTTAAATACTACTTTTTATGTTTTGGGGGTAAAGCTACGACATGTATACTGAAACAGAAAACAGAGAGGTGGCCTCTTATTGCTAAGACAGTCAGAGGTAAAGAGCGATGCATAAGCTGGTGTTGCAGTAGGTCTGATTCTAGGTGACCAGTTTGCTTTTGTTCCATGTCATAAATGTTCCAGCAACTTGTCTGCACTTGAAGATTCCACAATAATACCAATCTTGGCCTGACTAGATAAATAAAAAACACCACCGCATTTTTGATCAGTAAGTCTTACAAAATGCATAGAAGACCAGTATCAAAATGCCCTTTTTGTAATCTCCTGAAATGAGGGATTTACATGATGCTAAAGTGGCTACTGTGGAATAGAAGAGGGCTAAGAGGGTTGAATTGTATTGGCCTTCGTTTCAATTTTTTCTTTTCCTGCTAATGTAAGGGGAATCTGAAATGGCATTAAAACAGTGATTCTAAACTCAAACACAAATATAAGCATGACATGGGAAAGCAAAACTCTGGAATCCTGAATTCACACAGACGTCTAGTGTCTGATGTAAAGGAATATCACATGAGGCACTTGTAATGACTCGCTGACTGGCTGCAGAATGTGTGCACTATTTTCCTCTGTCTTGTGTACTGAGTTCTGCAAAGGCTTATAGTTCAAGAGGCAGAAGAATGCTCAATTGCACACTCTCTACTTCGCTACGTTATTTAATCTTTTCTCTGTTTAATAATTCTGCTATTAATTCTGTTTCTTTTTTTTGGTAAACACCAGCTAAAGAAGCAGAAGGCACCTGGAGAAGTCTGAGATGGCTCACTAGCCTCGTAATAAAACAGTTCTTTCCTCGTCCTTTTCCCCAGTAAGGACAGCTGAACCGATACTCATAGCGGGAAAGAGGGTTACAGTCTGGTCGCAGAAAAGCAAGCAGCGAATACAGATTTTAAATAAATCTTCCTCTAGTTTTGTAATAGAATCTTGATGCATTCATAAGAAAATAAAATATCAAAATAATGTCAAAAATTCTGAAAGAAGAAAGAAACGATACATGCGGTGAACATTATGACTACATACACACACATGTACTTGCCTTGCAATCCAATCAGAAGAACTGCACCAAGACAACATGCTCTCATCGTTTCCTTCAGAGGCCACTGGGTGGCACAAACACAACATTTCATTTTGCCTGTTCTGCACACCTCGGGGACTGTCCAACACTTCCTTACAATGAACACACAGGAAATGGAAGTCTTAATAGGATGATGGTTATGGTTTCAGAGAGTGTGTGAGAAAAGAGAGTTTGGAGAGGGAAATCAGAACCACAGGCCTCCTTTGCACTCGCTCAGCCTGTTACCATCCAAGACCTGAGAGAGTTTGCGAGGACTGGGGACAAGCCAGGGACCTGGGGACAGATTTGGGTTCGCAGGGACCTCCTGGGAGTCACCACAATCAAAGGGCCACTGGGTCCCCACAAAGGATACGCTGGCCGCAGAGATGCTGACCTCGGAGAAGCTGAGCGCAGAGTCGGCATCAGAAAGGTTGCCCTCATCAAGAGGCATGAGGAAGGAAAACGGTGCCCTCTGCCTGGCTCCTGCCAACTCTTCTGAGACCTCGACATGATCAACATTTAGGTTTTTCCTTTTTTCAGACTTTTTCCTTTCCCTCTTTTCATCTCCGAATGTCCTAACGGTTCCCTCTGATTGTTGGCCTTCCTGCTCTAACTTCCTTCCCTCTCCACCTTTCCCACTGCTCCTTCTGCCCCCTAAATCCCTCCTCTTTTGCCTTCCTCGTTCCTTGTCCCTCTCCTTTCTCTCTTTTCTCTGCACACCCTCTTCCTCTCCCTCTGTACCCCTAGATGCCTTTTTGGTAGAACTCTGAGTTGGTTTCTCCCTCTCTCGCTTCCTCTCTGAGTGGGAGCTTGCCGTGATGCTAGTCAAGTCAGCCAAAGCCTGCTCAGTATCAGGAGTGCCTCGCCTCTCCTCCTCTGCCCTTTCTCGGCTGCTCACTCCTTTAATTGTCTCCTCTCGCCTCTTGGATTGTTTTTTCACCTCTTTCTCGATGCTTTTAGTTTCAGCTTGCTCCTCACGGCAGAGGGAAGAGGGGGAGGCCGCTCCATCCTCATGGTCTGGAAAATTGAGAGATGGAGTGTATATAGTTTTAAATCAAATAATGTATGTAATGTTAACACTTGTTTATCAAAGCAATATGAAAATCAGATTTAGATAAATGTGGGATGGTGAAAATAAGCAGATAGCAACCAATAACTGGTAAAACGTATTAATCTTAATATGCCTGTTTTCAAAAAGCTTAGTGCTTTAGAGACTGAAGATTAAGAATTAATAAAGACAACATTCTACCTGCATGTCAACTGTACTCACATTATTGTTTTTATCTTAAAGAAATAGATTAGTGTGCAGCGTTAACAAATGTTTTCTCATTAATGTCATACAGATCACTTAAAAGTGTATTGTGGATGATGTTTAAATTTAACAAGACTCTGAGTAAAAAGCTAAAAAGGTGTGTCTAGTCCAGTAAGCCCAGTTAACGATTACATTTTATTTCCCGGTCACTGAGTAACTAAAGGGGCAATTACTTCAGCACTGGGCTAGCTGATTTTGAATACGAGGCTTTCTTCAAGTAACAAAATAATCCATCAATTAAAAAAAGCTTTTTCAGTTTGGCTTACAGTTTTAAAGCGAGTGTAACAACTACATTTGTTTATTAGGATTCTAACGTCATGATTTACATTCGTGACAGGAGACGGTAACTCATTAAACAAGATTCATCAGTCCATTAAATTATATCAAACACAGTCGTGGACAATTTAGTTTCTACAACTCATCTGACTTGGAGTAAACCCATGCTGAGGAGAACATGCAAACTCCACACACAAAGGACTCAGATCGCCCCATCTGGGGGATTGAACCCGGGACCTGCTTGCTGTGAGACGACAGTGACACCACACCACCCGTGTCAAATATGTATGTAAAAATAAAAGAAATACATTTTATTTCTTTTTTATTACTGTAAAACAAAATAAAGATGTTTGCATCAGGAAGCAGCATTAAAAAAAACACACTGCGCCAAATCAGGCATGTAGATTATAATAATCCACTGTGTGCCCCAAATATACAAGTCTAGCCGAGAGAAAAAAGAGAAAAACCTTTTAGATGTTGCAACAAGGGTAACCAAGTCAAGTGACCATTTACCAATTAACCAATAACATTCAGTTATTGATTAAAATTATTTAGATTATGAAATGTACATTTGTAACCTAATGAAAATTTGTCTTTCGTGACCTACAAAACCCCCTTAAATTTAATTTCTTTTTTGATGTAGACTCGCGTTACCCAAGTACTTTTGTCCTCAATTTGTCTAAAATAAAAGTATTAAGACATGAATGGCAATTATTAAGACATGAATAGCAAAATAACATTTGTCAAAACAGCAAAGTGAGCCCCAAAGACTTGAAATGAATGAAACAAATAAACAGGGAACGCTAACAGAAACAGCTACCAACCGTGCGTTTTCTGTCCTGCCGATGACATAGAAGCAAGGCTCGCCTTGTTTGGAGTTGGTCATGCAGAGCGACAAGCTGGAAAGCTCCACTGAGAGACAGAAAGAGAGAAGAAGAAGAAAGAGAGAGAAAGGGGGCAGCAGCATGGAGGACCGACAGAAATAAAAAAGGAAACACAGACAGGAGAAAGAAGAAAAATCCCAAAGCAGAGTTAGGAAAAGGTGAACAAAAAGTAGTGCTGGAAGTGAGCAGCAAGATTTCCCACAGGCTTCAAAGGAAGAAGAGTATCGAAATGAATTAGTCAGCTGTGAAGAAAGCCTTCATTTCTCTATTTGCTCACCATAGTCTGGTACGTAGCCGTTTCCTCTCTTAAGGACGAGGTGGATGCGGTGTCCTCCTTTACGGATCTGTTCCACCGCCTGGCTGTGTGTCATGCCGACTGTACTGTCACCATTAATCTCCACCAGTTGATCGCTCACCTGAACACGAGTAGGCACAATTAGCAACCTGTACTATTTACTCGGAGGTAAACAGCACCCATAACAGTACTAGATTATACTTCAAATTACAATCTTGGTTCCAGAAAGAGCAGCTTTCACATATCTGAGAAAAGAAATCAGGTTCCATAGAAAGACCCCTGAAGCAAATGAACACTAACAAAGTGCATGTGACTTGTCAATTCGAGGAAGACTGACACATCAATCATCTGTACCTCTGTGGCCCCTCGGCTGGTCAAAAAGAGCAAAACAAAAGGACAAGAATTCCCAGAATAGACAGTCAAAGTTCAAAAGCTGTTTTATCTTAACTTATAAACGTGTTCTGCATAGCTAATTACGTCCCCCCCCAACACACACACACACACACACACACATATATATATAAATAAATAATATATTGGCCTGAGTTTGTGCTAACCAGTATCTTCTGGCTTCGAGATGCTGGTCCACCCTCCATCAGCCCCAGCACATAGAGCCCCATGTTGTATTCACTCCCTCCTCTCAGACTAAAGCCAAAGCCGGTTGGACCCCTCTCCAGATCCACACTGTAGTATCGTGGGTCCTGCGTAAACAAATGACCAGATGGAAATACAACTCAGAGATGGTAAGAAGAAAACAAACAGTTTGAAGGAGGGTTGTAAAAGTAGATTAAAAGAATAGAATAGAAGGATGATGTTCTCCTGATGTAGCAGATGAATGCTGGCATGTGAATTTTGTAAATTTAAGTAATACATACAGAAGATTTATGTAGAGTAGAGTCAAACCTCTCTGTATTAAAGTAAAGCCTTGATGTTAGGGGTAAAATTATGATATTATAATAATTTCCACTTACAATGAAATCTGATTAGTCTGAATAATTTAATTTATCATATTGCTTAACTGATATCATCACTAATACTCAACAACAGTTTTTATTTGAACCCACCCTCCGAAACTTTGCATGACACAGTCAGATATACATTAAAGTTTAGTAAAACGCTACAAATGGTAGTTTCCATGTATTACAACAGATGTGAACACGCATGGAGTAACTCGAGTAACCCTGAGTAATTTGACAATAGGCAAAACATTATGGCCAGACAAGACAGTCTTTGAAAAGTCTTTGATGAATACCTAACTGACAGTCCAACAAGGGTCAAGCCGTGACCCGCCGACAAGTTGTGTGACAGCCAGGGTTAATTAATGCAGAAGGACAAAAAGGCTTTGACGTCCATAGCACCAACCTGTGATCCCTTCTGGCTGTCCTTCCATATTCATAAGCAGTTGAGACTAGTGGTTAGTGTATATAGCTAATAAGTAAAGGGTCACTGGTTCAAGCCCCATCACTTCCACATTGCCATTGTTGGGCCCTTAAGCAAAATTGCTTAGACAATATGCTGTCAAAGCTAAATGCTAAAAATGTAAATCCTCCTAAAATAATATTTTCGCTATCATGTATTATACAGAGCTCATAACGTCCAGCTCACCTTGTGTCTTGTTATGTGGTTCTTTCTTAATTTGCTTTCTGCATCAACGTCTGTGTATTCTGCCTGGTTAGAAGCATCTAAGACAGAAAAGGGAAATGAGATTAAAAAAAATAATAAAAAATAGAAACACATGAAGCACTGGTGCCCTCTGGAGGACACAACGTTCTACTGAAAGCTGCTTTGACATTTTAACCACCTTTGTACTAAAAAAAACCTAATATGTACTAATAAGTTATCTAACATGCTTATTAGTACTTATTTAAACATTTCCTCAGTAGTACTCAAACAGTACATGTTTAATTGATAAGCAGGTTTAGCTAAGTGAATATAAATGTTATTTCAGACCAGGTTTGTGTGTCCGAGTTCAGATAGCACTTAAAATACAACAAATTATTCAAGAAAACACAATATTGTGTCAAATTAGAAATATGTACACAATAATGGTAGTTTCAAATGTTTGTTTTTACCAGACTTCAAATCATTTGCATTAGAAAACGATTTATGAGTAATTAGATAGATAGATAGATAGATAGATACTTTATTGATCCCCGAGGGGAAATTCTTGAAATTATTTAAGTGATTTAATAGATTTTCACTAAACCATTGAAAAAAAGAACTTTCAGCAGGTACTCATGTTCACCACTTGTCCAGGTTTCCCAAATTTGTACAAAGTGACTTTGATGCCTTCTTAGATTTTATAGTTTATAGTTTGATGTTCAGTACAAGTTTTGCATAATGTTTTATTAACTATTTTTAACTGCTTAACGTTTTGGCAAGGTTTATAATTATACATATTTTATTATGTGGATGATGTACAAGGAAAGAATGTTCTATAAGAAAAGCAATGAGAAAAAGCATGATTCTTTACTGTAGATCATCATTACGCCTGATATGGAAGGGGAAGTTATTCCCCTGCTTTTCCTGAGCTGTACGTACTGGTGTTGGATCGTGGTGTGATGGTGAGGCGGAGTGTGTTTCCTGCTCGTCTCAGGATCTGAGCCAGTTCTCTGTGAGGCAGGGTGACCACCGAACGACCTTCTACTGCTTCCAGCTGATCACCTTGCTGGATCTGACCACTCCGTGCTGCTGGACTTCCCCTCCGTACCGTCATAAACCTGTGAGAGAACAGCGATGACGCTGAAGAGGAAACAAAAAAGAGAATAAATTAATACAAGGCTAGTGGTACTCAAATTACAGGACATAACCCTGGAGTGACACAATCAACCAGCCCAGATATATATCATATATAGATCATATTGCTGCTCAGCTCAGCCGACTGGCAGAGCTGAGACTTGATAGGTATGTTTTTAAAATGTCAGCTCTTGTGTGCTTGCATGTTTTATTTGTGTACTTGAGCATTTAATAATATTGTCTACAATACCCTATTACAAAGTATCTCTAACTTTAACATATCATTTGATCAGTTTTCAGAATTGATAATGAAGTTTAAAGTTACAATTGCTTGGATTTAATGGATTAAAATTGAAGGCTCAGGTCAATAAAATATATATTGCCTAGTCAGGATTAGAACATTAGGGTTAAAGAAAAGTGACTTTGAGGACATGCATTTATAATCAGGACACTATTAAACAGGCTAAGTCCAAAATAGTCCCATCAGCCACTAAACAGGCCATCTACAGTGACAGTGCTGCTAATAATTAATGAAGGATTTAATGATAGAATGAGGCCTATGTGTCCATCAATGCCAAAATGCAAACCATCAAACCACTGAACAGATCAGCAGCCAGATCCCAACATATTTACAAGCTTTAAAACATTTCAGTTGTTCAAATGTAAGACACTAAAGTTTATGTTTGGAGTTTTAAAGTAAGTTTCATTTATTGACCACAGTTTGGTGCCAGGTCAGTTTGGTGCATTAATAAAAGCATTAACGCAACACAATATTTCTCCAAGTGTTTCAAACAAGTGTTCTGCTATCACATGATCAGTTCTCACTCTACCGTTTCATCTTAACAGAAAATCGATTTAAAATTCCTAAAATTCAACATGAACATAAATAAAATGGGTGTGAAAAAAATGAAAAGTTTACAGATGCAAAAACACACATATGTTTTGTTATATATACTATTACCAGACGGAGCCAAATGTAGCCTAGTGGTTAGGGTACTGGTCTAGTAAAAGGCGCTGGTTCAAAACCTCACCACTGCTAGGTTGCTGCTGTTGGGCCCTTGTTTAAGGCCCTTAACCCGCATTGCTCAATCTGTGTACTGTACTGTAAGTCACTTTGGATAAAGGAGTCTGCTAAAGGCTGAAAATTTAAATGTTAACACCAGATTTTGATGAGAGCATGTTGATTAAAACAGGTAATAATTATCCCAAAGCTTTTGTAGAACCATACAGAGATATTGATGTGGGGGACTTGGGTGCTGCAGCAGTGTCACTGCTGCACTAGACCAGCTGTAGCCTAGTGCTTAATGCACTGGACTAGTAATCCGAAGGAAGCCGGTTCAAACCTCACCACTAGGTTGCTGCTGTTGGGCCCTTGAGCAAGGCCCTTAACCCTCATTTCTCAGACTGTATACTGTAACTATAATGTAAGTCGCTTTGGATAAAGGCGTGTGCTAAATGCTGAAAATGTGAATGTAAATAAAAAAAGACACATACACTTCTTCATATCTCACTGAAACAGATAATCCTTTTTAGCATTGTGTAACATCAGGAAAATAGATTGCAAAGAAAATATGTGGACTAAATATGGAAAATATATAACTGTATTCATGAATGAATGACCTTAAGAAGGAGAAATATTTAATATTTTAAACAAATTTCAGTTTATCAGTAATTTTATTTCCCTAATAACTCAAACTTTGTACTGTGTTTCTATCTCTCTTCTTTCCTCTTTATCTCTCACAGATTGGTCTCAAGCATCAATCAGACTGTTAAGCCTGTTCTGGTGTATATAAAGTTCCTGGGTACAGAATGTAACAGTACTGCACAGGCTTATATAACACAGTCTGATACAGCACAAAAAATGCCAGTTCCACCACATTTAAAGTCCCAAATCAAATTTAAAGGCACTATTAAGACTCTCATTGAGCAGTGACATTCACACTTAATGCCTATTATGTACAGCTGCCATCTGCACAAACTCTGATCTACTCCCCTCCTGTGCTCTCATGCAGCATGACAATGTGTCCCATAACAAGGACAATACTTTCCCTATTGCAGGTCCAAATGATCAATTATTCAGATCTGAGCATGGTCAATACAAGCCTGCAGGAAGCTGGTGCAGGGATTTTTTGGCTGTGACTTTATTCAAGTTTATTACATAATCTTTTTGACATGTAACAATTGTTTCAACTACCACAACTGTGTTAAGCTTTCCACTGAAATTTTGACTGGAAAGTACTTAAAGTTTTCGGCCCATTTTGTGAGGTCAGGCAGTGGGGTTGGATAGTTAGACCTGGTTCTCAATCTATGTTTCAATTCCTCCAAAATATTTTTTGAGGTTGCTTTTGGGCATTTAAAAATCAGGTCACTGAAGTTCCTCATCAAACTTAGTCTTTTATACCCAATGACCTGAATCCTCTTTATTTGCAAAGTCTGAAAATCTTGTTCACTAATTGTATATCATAAAAGAGAATAGCACAATGTCTCGGATCCAGCTAGTGGAATTGGTATTAACACTTGCAGTGCAGCTGCAAATATTATACTCAAATAAAAAGCAACATGACCCTTGTATGGTGAAAGATACTTACATTATATTAAAATCAGGCAAATGGCAATCATCCTTTTTGCAAGCATGCCTGCAAAATCTGCAGCATCATTTAAGAGCATTGCATTGTGAACTGCTAAAGCCTCATGGGAAGACCCCAGGTGAATGTGTACAGTTTGTGGTGCATAAAATGCCCTGAAGCGAATGTAAAAGCTCATTCAGTTAGAAATGCTCCCCAGCCGCTCTGCTCACTCACACTAACAACTACCAGTATAAAACAAATTGTACATTATTTATCACTGTGTCTATTATTAATAATGTTTCTACAAGGGCTGAAAAAATACAATCAGAACATGAAACAGTACAGAAAAAAGAAGACATCTCCATTACAAGTTCCATTAGTTTGAAAGCAAAGCACATCATGCATCAGCTATTGAGAGCTCTGGGAATTACCCCCATATGTGAAAGAAACAAAGGCAACAACAACAAAAAAAGATTAATAGTGGTTGGTGGAGCATGTCATAAATAGACAAAGCCATGCAACGGTGTTTACAAATCAAATCTTACTACAGATGTAATATACACTGTACATGGTTTTCCTTAAATGGTAAAAAGCACAAAATTACCAAATAACCAATAATACTGATGTGTGAATACAAAAAATACTAAAAATCTACAAAGAAAAGAATTGACTGATGAATACACACTCACCATATTGTTAAATATTATGGTGCAATGTCTGCAGAAAGCCAGAATATATTTAACCAACAATTTCTGCTGCACTGTGGACTCAGCAGTCGATGATCTGAGCAATAATTGTTAAGGATGCATCATGGAAATCATTAGGTGTAGTTGCATGGTCACACAGGAGCCAACCTACTGTGACAGCTAACCAACGAAATAAGCTTTTGTCCCAGGATCATTAAGAACTCGGCCCTAAGCTGAAGGTATGCATGTAAACCATCTCCCTAGTTACAGCAAGTAACATTTAATAAGCTGAAGAGAAAACTACCCTACAGTCAAATGAATAAGATAAATAAAAGTTTGTGAAGCATGGATGACACTGTTGCAGCTCACCAAGCTTTACATGACATGAGTTGACATTGACATTTTTTAAAACCAGAATATAGACGTTTTATGTTACCCTAAAACTAAAAATCCTAAGGGGGGATCTCTTTCTATATATTTAATTTATCGTCCATCACAGTTAACATAACAAGATAACTGTGCAAACAAGACAGGACAATAAAACGAACAAAAATATTAAGAAACAGCTTTTACCCCAGAGCTGTGGCCTCAATCAAACACATCACAAAACCAAAAAAGACTGAATGGTCATCTAGGAACTAAAAAAAACAGAACACATCGTTTTCCTATCGAGGAGATAATACATACTGTTTTGCTTATGTTGTTTTTAAGAATAGAGGTTAGGTGCCTGGATCAAGGGCACTTCAGTCGGCTCTAGGTATCGAATCTTTTGATCACAAGCCAAGTTCTCTAGCCACCAGGCCACGGATACCTCTGAATTTAAAACACAATTCCTATTGGTAACACGCACTTTGCTGCTACAATGCATAAGTTAAACTTTTTGGTCTCACTGACTGACACCCACTTTGCATGATTTAAGTTCCTCCTATTGTGAGAAATCACCAGCTCCGATTATAAATAAATGACAAGCAGTTTTTTTTGTTGCATTGCTTTGCTGCCAGCCTGAACATACCAAAGGTATATGAAGCATATTAACTTGCCACTGTGGCTAGGTGATAGCACTGTCACTTCACAATAAGGTCCTGGGTTCGATCCCCCAGGTAGGCTGGCACGTGCTCCCCGTGTCTGCATGGGTTTCCTATGGGAGCTCCGGTTTCCTCCCACAGTCCAAAAACATGAATTGGATGTTTATTGGAGATACAAAATTGACCATGACTGTGAATTGATAAGTTATATGTAATGAGTACCATTCCTTTCAATAAAATACTAATACACAAAGACGCAAACATGGAAATAACATGAATTTAAAATAAACAGCCTTTTTTGATAAATTGTGTCCAGTTCCGCCTACACAGCAATGTAAACAGTAAGTACAATCCTTATTAATAGATTTTTTATCAGCAGAGATCACTCTGGTGCACCTATCTTTCAAATAACATACCCAGATCAAACATTAAATATCAAAGTACTAAAACAGCATCCTAACAAACTAACCCCTGCAGAAAGGAAAGCCAATGTGAAACAATGCTCACATCCTTCTTCACATTATCAAACGTCCTCGTCGTGTTGTGTCTGCAGTGAGGACTCTTTGTTGTCATGCCTGTATTTGTTTTTCTTTTCATGCCTGGTTAAGTTCCAAGCTGATGGCTCACTAGCTATGTAGAAATGAATGGTTTTACACACGCTACAGTGCACTTACACACTTACGCAGGGCAGAAACCATCCCTCTGTTCATTGTTGCCTCTAATCCATAAAGGAACCCCCTGACTTATTTGAGAATATAAGTGAGTGTGTGTTTGAGTAAAAAACAGAGTATTCAAAGGAAACTAATATATAACTAGGCAGTTTGCATGTTCTCCCTGTGTCTGTGAGGGTTTTATAAATCTGGCTGCTCTGGTTTTGCAAATTTATTTCAAATAAAAAAACAACACATGATGCTTGTCATTCAGGCCTTAAAAGTTCAATCATTTTGTTTCTCCTTAGAGAGTCCTTTAGGTGCCTTTTGGCAAACTCAGACAACCAGTTCTAGGAAGAGTCCTGGAGGTTCAAACTGTTCTCATTGGGTCCTTCAATGCTGCAGATGTTCTGTACCTTTCTTCAGATCTGTACCTCAATACAATCCCATCTAGGAGGTCTACAGACAAGTCCTTGGACTTCATGGCTTGGTTTGACATGTTCTCTCAACTACGGGACCATATATGTGTATGTGCCATTCCAAATCATGTCTAATCAACTGGATTTACTACTGGTGGACTCCAACCAAGTTGTCAAAACAACTGAAGGATGATCAGTGGAAACAGGATGTACCTGAGCTCAATTGTAAGTGTTATGGCAAATACTTATGGAAATGTGATTTAAAAAAAATACATTTGCAAACATTCCTAACAATCCCTTTTGGAAAAAGACTGTAACAAATTGTGGAAAAAGTGAAGCGCTGTTAATACTTTCTGGATGCACTGTATATTTTATGATTATTGTTCTTGGTAGTAGAATACTAGTAGAATTTCCATGTTGTTGGATGAGTTCACAATTAAGTTTCTAATTTCTCACGCGGAGTTGAGAGCTTTGTGCCAGCCATTAAAGTTCCTTCACAATAACCCCCTACAGGCTTGTGTTTATGACCCTCACTTTCTACACACAGCCATGCTGGGGCCCCTACTAAATCCCTTTTTAAATCCCTTTCCATTATTTTTAATAAAAGCACATCCACTGTGCATATCAGTGTCTGTGTATCTGTAAGTTCATGTTTAGTGCTCTGGTTACTTTATAGCTGTCTGTTTGTATTCTGTTTTAAGATCTCTCATTATTAATTCATCATTGTCAAGAGATCTGGTAAGACACAGACTAGTAAGGGGCAGAACTTTAAACAGACTAGAATAGATGGTTTGCAGCTATTAACCACGTTCAAACATTCAGCCTATAGTTAGCAAATCGATTTTAGAGTCCATGACCATCAAATCTTATAAACACAAATTCATCTGGAAAGCAAGAAGAACTGGAATAGCATAAATCAGCGTAATTTCAGTGAATTTGGGGCATTTTGTGAAATTAGACAATATGTGACTGACAAAAGCACAAAGATAAGACTTTTAGAACTGATAATATTTTGCCATTCCATCATTATTATTTTTTTTAAGTTATGCAAAAGCTTTACTGCTATTCTGTCCCATTATTATATAATTGTGTGTTGCAAACAGGAATGTTATTTGTTTCATATTCTTTATATTCATAAAACAAAATTATTAATTAATTATGTGTAAAATTACTGTAGCTTAGTCCTTTCCTCAAGTTTCTTTCTCTCATACACACCTACTTGAGAAAACAGTGGCAGAAAACAAACCATATGCAGTTTCTACCCCATAATACATGAACACACAGCAAGCACAAGACGATATAACATATGTCCACACAAGAGCGACCAGATCCCATGCTGTTCTGGGCCAGGTGTTTTAAGCTACAGAGGACACAATGAATAATCAAAACCCCACCCACTCGCCCACACCAGCCAGATAAAGAACTGGTCTTATAAGCATTTTTTTCCAATGAGCTCATCTGGACACACACTTGAGAAGATTTTTGGAGCAGTACCCTGTTTACTGCACTTGACAGACAAGTCTTGATAGGAAACAGAAGCGAAGAAGATTGTAGCATTGCTATTGCAAAATAATGCTGTATAATGAGAACTCTATACAAATGTGTTGTAATTTAGCGAGACGTATGTTAAATCA
>JAYDZG010000002.1:4762033-4778362 GCA_034509265.1 Microcambeva bendego
TGTTAAATCATTCTTGCTTGATACAATATTTGATCTGCCTCACATTTTGTTGTCATCACAGTCTGATTCACCTTTATAACGCACTATACAGTTTAACAAGATGACAGATCTGGTCTGCAGACCAGTATGTCAGGCGAGCACACACACTCCATGCTGTATAAACTCTATCATGTTCTTTAGCATTATCCTAATTGTTCTGAGTGTTGCAATTTTAAAGTTGAACCCGTTGAGGAGCTGGGAGGCTCCAGCAGCCCTACCAGACCCTGATTAAGATAAGTGGTTAAAGAAAATGAACTGAACTGAACAATTAAGTTGGTTAAAACATTCAAATCGTTTGTTCTTTTCTTTTTTCAGTTAAATAAAGGTTCAACAGAATAAACAATTGCAAATTATTGTTTTACCTTTTACCAAATGCCCCAACCCTTTTAGAAACATGGACTCTATTATAACATACAGTTTAAATCAATACATGAATAATATTGCCACTCTAGCCTCCATTCAGAATGTAGTCAGGACTAAACCGACGTGTGTATGATGCTTGTATAAGTTTATTTAACAAAACTATGTAGACATAAAATACTTTATTAAAATTCAATTATTCAAAAGCAGATATAAAGCATGAGCAAAGATTTAGATCTGATAATTAAATAAAATGATTTTCGGGCTGGCAGAAGCAGAATATGGCAAAATATTTATTTAGAAAGCATTTTTTAACTTCTCACACAGAACTACTTTGTCATGCATTTTACACATAATTATTCAAGACCTTCAAAGCGAAATGAAGGCTAAACTGTCTAATGTATCACTGTCTGTCAATGTTTCACCATTTAAACCCATTCAGGACGTACAAGCTTGTACAGTGCCAAATACTACATGCATCCTGGTTAAAATGTAACCACGACAAACACATTTCAGTTAGTCTGCCGTCATTAGATTAGTCATTCGGTTGAATTTATTTACGACAGACATAACTACAAAAATACTCGTTTATGCTCATATGGTTTTATTAAATGTGATAACTAATCTGTGGTGAGGTGTGTGACACTAAGCTATCGAAACTGTTACTAGTGCACAGGCAATGAATAAAGCTATTCAGGACTGGGACTCACTAAGAGGTGGTTTCAAATATTTCAGGTATTTCAAAGCTTTATAATTAGTGTTGGGTTGAAATCAAAAGAACAGGGATCATTGTGACTACCCCGTAGTGCCTCAAACCCAGCAAGAGCACACTGCATTCTCTAAACACCAGAATGAACTGTTCACATTACAGCCTGTCAGGTGTGTGCACAATGTTAGAAAATATGCAGACTGTCCCCATGCTAACAAGTGTACAAACCACACACACTCCACAGCTCAAGCCGAGTACTTCAGATTAGATCAACGCAAGCTCATTCTCAATTAGAGAAACACTCATCCTGTCATATTAGTAATCTTGGTTAACTAACACACAATGCATGTAAATAAAATGTATTATCAAAACAAAAGTGAGGTATTTACGTTTCGATCCCTTGACAGATTTCATGGCAGACTGTAGTCGCTCCAACATGATGTTAAGACGAGTTCAACTACAAAAGCTGTTCTAAACTGCTAAATCTACATACATTTTGAGCTATAAAACTTGTTAGCAGAGAATTCCAGCAGAGAAAGGCAGTGTGAAAATCTGCACTGATAAAGCTGCACTGAAAAACTGAGTACTGAGAGTGTGTGTGTGTTTGAGCGAGAGAGACTGAGAGTGTGTGTATGTGTGTGTTTGAGCGAGATAGAGACTAAGTGTGTGTGTGTGTGTGAGCGAGAGACTAAGTGTGTGTTTGTGTATATGTGTGTGTTTGAGCGAGAGAGACTGAGAGTGTGTGTGTATGTGTGTGTTTGAGCGAGAGAGAGACTGAGAGTGTGTGTGTATGTATGTGTTTGAGCGAGAGAGAGACTGAGAGAGTGTGTGTGTGTGTGTGTGTGTGTTTGAGCGAGACAGATTGAGAGTGTGTGTTTGTATGTGTTTGAACGAGAGAGAGACTGAGAGTGTGTGTGTATGTATGTGTTTGAGCGAGAGAGAGACTGAGAGTGTGTGTGTATGTATGTGTTTGAGCGAGAGAGAGAGACTGAGAGTGTGTGTATGTGTGTGTGTGTGTGTGTGTGTGTGTTTGAGCGAGACAGATTGAGTGTGTGTGTGTGTGTGTGTGTGTGTGTTTGAGCGAGAGAGACAGAGAGAGGGGGGTGCGGCCGATACCAAAGTAAAGGAAAGAAATATATGTTTTGCACAAGTGTTTGATTAGGAATGTTGCATTTCTCAATTCTGTGTTGAATGGGACTAAACCATTTCCCAGTAGGCTGAACGTGGGAGGACAGCTGTGTATGAAGACAGAAATATAGAAAGCAAAAAAGGTAATGTAGTAGAAAACAAATTGTTAAAGTTGCATGAGCTCCACAACATTCCTCACCCCACACTGTATGGTTGAAAGTATTTGGACAGCTGATCACAGGCTTCAGTGAAAAAAGTTTGCAACTGAAGTTCACTTACAGTAAGAGAGCCATAAATAAGCACATTTAGCTATAACCAGTTTATACTGTTTTTAATTTTCGGTCAAGTCTGCTCTCTGCTAAATGCCATAAATGTTAAGTTCATCTAAAAAATACTTGGGTGATGAAATCAGGTATTTTTTTGTACACAATGAATGTATCTACCAATACACCATCAGCAATAACATTTAAACATCCAGCCCTAAATTGTGTACTTTCAAACAGCTACAAAACATGGATGATTTTTGAAAGGTCCTGTGGTATTCGGCACCAAGGTGTTAGCAGCAGATCTTGTGTAACCTGTGTAGTGGGGCCTCCAATCTGATAAAGATCTGGGGAGTTTGGAGGTCAGCACTTGAACTCGTTGTCATGAAGATTACCACATTCCTGACCATTTTTCCAGTTTGGCAGGGCACATCATCCTACCAAAATAAGCCCCAGCTGTTTGAAAATACAGCCATGAAAGTGTGTTTGTGTCTATAAAAATGTTTAAGTAGTAAAAATAAAAAACTGTATCTGATATGAAGCTGAAAATATAATTATTTGTATCGACCCACACTCTTCCTTTGTTCCACTGTCCAGTTCTGACCCTTTCCTGCACACTTAAGCCCCTTTGCAGTAAAAAGGTGTCAACCTGACTATCTGTAGCTTTACAGTCTCATATTCAGCAAGCTGCATTGTACTGACCTTTTTAAGCATTTGAGCAAGACTAGTCTGTGTTTCTCACATGGATCAATAAGCCTGGAGCACCCATGACGTTTTGTTGGCTGTCCTTGGACCACCTTTGGCAGGTACTCACCACTGCATGCTAACAACACCATTCAAGGAAACTCCTTGTTATGGAGATGCTCTGATCCAGTCAGATAGCCATCATTTACCAAACAGACCAGTTGCCCATTAATGGTTGCCCAGTCATACGGTATTTAACTTTTCAACTTCTAGACTGCATTTATTGTACCTTATATATAATTATACCTAATTGTACCTAAAATGTAATTATACCTGATTAGTATATCATATCATGGACATGGTGACATTGTATTTAGATTACTACTATTACTACTATTAACTTAACTTGCTGGTGGTGTTATTACAGTACAAACACACTTAGACCCATACAAATTGGATGCTGTTTTTAGCCATACTAGTTGCCACCAGGTTTCATAGCTAGAAGCTCTTTAACTTATAATTTAAAAAAAATAAATTTCTACAATAACCAAACACAAACAAACACTGCATTAAAACAAAATGATTTTTAATTAATGCAAATTGAGGCAATCTGGTTCTACTGTGTTGTGTCCTACAAGATGTAACAAAGTATTTGTATCATAAGAGACTTACATTATATTGTCTAAGCAGCTAAATATGGGCCCAACAGTGGTAACCTGACTGGTTGGGTTTGAACCAGAAGCCTTTTCATTACTAGTCAAGTAGCTTAATTGGTAGACTACATCTAATAGGCAACATCTGTGTTGTTTCTTTAATAATCTTTAGTATTATTTGCAAACCATTTTATGGCTCTGGTGTGTCATTTAAATGACCCTGCTTTACTTTTTTTTGTCAGCTGGGCTACAGGGGACCATTACCTTTACATTACTGAGCAGTTTTGTAGGTCTCACACATGCATTCATATACTTTACTACACTACATATGTGTACACACATGTGATTTACCAGTCAGGCAAAATAATATATAATCCACCCATCACAATAAGTGGCCTTGCACAACCTCTGGTCGATAACACAGTGTAATAACCAATGAGCTACCACGGCAAAATTAAACACACACATCGTTACCAAAAAAGTATTCTCAACGCTTCACTTTTTCCACATTTTGTTATGTTAAAGCCTTATTCCAAAATTAATTACATTCATTTTTTCTCTCAGAATTCTACACACAGTACACTATAATGACAAAGTGAGAAAAAAAGATTGTTTGGAAGTTTTACAAATGTATTAAAAATAAAAAACTATAAAAATCACATGACGTTTTCTCTATAATTTGGCAGCAATTACATTCTCAAGTCTTTTTGAGTATGATGCTACAGGCTTGGCACACCTATTTTTGGTTCTTCTTTGCAGAACATCTTAAGATCCATCAGGTTGGATAGGGAGTGTTGGTGCACAGCCATTTTCTGCCATCTCTCAGAGATGTTCCATCAGGTTCAAGTCTGGGGTTTGGTTGGGCCACTCTAGAACATTCACAGAGTTGTCCCGAAGCCACTCCCTTTTTATCTTGGGTGTGTGCATAGGGTCATTGTCCTGGTGGAAGGTAAACCTTTGCCCAAATCTGAGGTCCAGAGCACCGGCTGGCCAGCTTTAGGAAGAGTCCTGGTGGTTCAAAATGTCTTTCATTTATGGATGATGGAGATCATTGTGCTCATTGGGACCTTCAATGCCCCAGATCTGCGCCTCGGAACTATCTTTCTCGGAGGTCTACAGACAATTCCTTGGACTTCATGGCTTGGTTTGTGCTCTGACATGTACTGTCAACTACGGGACCTTATGTACACAGGTTTGTGCCTTTCTAAAGCCTGTCCAATTACCTGGATTTACAACAGAACAACTGAAGGATGATCAGTGGAAACAGGATACCCCTTTTCTGGGGTATTGTGTGAAGATGTCTGAGAAATAAAATGAATGTTATGTTGAATAAGGCTGTAACATTTTAAAATGTCGAAAAAGTGAAGCGCTGTGCATACCGTCCAGATGCACTGAGACAGAACATCAAATATTAAACAAGACGCATGACCTTGAAGACAACATTGAATATCTTACATAAAAACTCAGCCTTTAGACGAGTGTTGCTGTCATAACAAATAATGTCAAACCCTAAAGGTACACCAATGATTTCTTACAGTGTCGCTCTCTTTACTCCAACATTCACAGACATGACATGACGCAATGCTCTTGGATAGCCGGATCTACATTCTCCATAAACATATCTGAAATGCATTCACGATTAGTTTGCAAATGAACCTTTCTGACGGTGAAAAAACATCTGAATGACTCATACAATCCAAGTACACTCTGAATGATAAAACAGCCATCTGCCAACAGCTGAAATAAAAGCATGCGAAGGGAAAAGATTTAATGTTTGTTTAGCTTGCTGTTCTCTACCGGGCTGAGCGATTGCAATAAAGCAGGATTAGCATGTTATTCAGGGCTTCTGAACACTAAGCCTGGCACAAATTCACTGCAGTAAGAAGAAAAACAGGCCTCTTTTTTACTGGCTGGCCTTGGTTTGATACGAATGATGAAGTCTAATCTACCCAGCAAATTCCTTCATGTTTGCATTTGGAGTGCTGAAATGAGTAAGAGAAATATGTTGAGTCCAAACAAGAGCTATATATACAATGCCTTTCAAAAGTATTCCCCCCCTTGACATTTTTCATGTTTTTTTTACCTCATGACCTGTAATTAAAATGGATTGTTTACTGAACTCGCCTACAACTTTTAGCAATTTGTATTGTGAATCAAATAAGAATAGGACAAAATAACAGAAAACTTCAGTGTGTATAACTTTAAGTCTGACCAAAGACTCTCAATTGGATTAAGGTCTGGGCTTTGACTAGGCCATTACAATACATTTACCCGTTTCCCCTTAAACCACTTGAGTGTTGCTTTAGCAATGTGCTTTGGAAGGTGAATCTCCATCCCAGTCTCAAATCACTGACAGACCGAAACAGGTTTTGCTCAAGAATATCCCTGTATTTAGCACCGTCCATCTTCCCCTTGACTCTGACCAGTTTCTCAGTCCATATAATATTTTGTAATATGCGCAGATAGAGATTTGGCTTAAAATCTCATGATGCATGGCCCCGTTCATTCATTCGTTGTGTCCTCTTTGCAGAAAAACAGCTCCAAAGCATAATGTTTCCCAGTCCTCTTATGGATCATCCATATGCTCTTCAGATGGACATGAACTGGCTTAAGCAGGGAGACACACCTGGCACTGCAGGATTTGAGTCCCACTCGGCATAGTGTGTTACTGATGGTAGTCTTGGTTACTTTGGTCCCAGCTCTCTGAAGGTCATCAGGTCCCTCCGTGTGGTTCTGGGATTTTTGCTCACCATTCTCCTGATCATTTTGACCCCACGAGATGAGATCTTGTGTGGGGCCCCAGATCAAGGGAGATTATCAATGTTCTTGTATGTCTTAAATTTTTTTACAATTGTTCCCACAGTTTATTTATTCACACCAACCTGCTTGCCTATTGTAGATTCACTCTTCCCAGCCTTGTACAGGTCTACATATTTGGCAAAAATAAGATAATTTGTCTCACTGTTACAATACTTTTTGGAAGGAAGTGTATCCCCAACAAATATTATCACACAATGAACACGATTTGTAAATCACTAGTAAAAGCCAACAGCACTTACATCCATTCGTGACGTCCTGGGTGGCAATGATGAATCCGAAGCCCTCTGCGGTCCTTCTTCTGAGCTCCACTTCTAATGATTTAGTAGGTCCAACTACTCTCCCCTCATGCTGTGTTTTGGACACGGCTCCTAGAGCGTTGTTGGCCGGCTGACGAGGAACCCGCATGGCACCGTCCTCAACCCCCATCCAGTCCCGTGGTTCCATGGTTAACGTGACAGGCACAGAGTCCAGAAAGCTGGTGCTTTGGACCAGAGAAGTGACATCAGTGGAAGGTGACTGGGGGGAGAGGGTGCTTTGGTTGGTGATTGGGCCATCTGAGGAAGGAGATGTTAAATCTGGAGGACCCTGCATTTGAGGAGCACTGTTGTACGAGTTTGGGGAGACAGGTGAAGAGACATTTCCTAAAAAAGAGGAAATAAAGGATTAAAGTGAACATAGACATAAAAAGCACATACTGCACCACTATGTAATCATGCCATTTTTTTCTTTTTTAATTGCACATTTTTTTTAATTCCCCCCCAATTTAGTGTAATCAATTTGTCTTCTTCTACTGTGATCGCTGATGGCAGCCGAGGTAGGTGTACTGCTGTTCACTCCTCCTCTGACAGATACTGCACAGGCATCTTTCTATCCACCAATCAATAATTTTCAAACATTTTGCTATTTAAAAAGATACTTTCTGGGTAGTCCCAGAAATTATCTTCAGTGCTGCATTACACTGTACCACTGCCATTATAACAGCCCATAAAACTATTGGTTATTTATTTTGTAGCAAACTGGATAACTTGACAGAGACTTCCTAGAGTGAGAATAATAAATCATTATTTCTTTGTACATAGAGGAAGAAAAAAAACTGGTAATTATTTGGGAAACTACGTGCCACCCTAGTAAAACTATTAAGTAGGATGAATGCTTACCTCCTCTGTAAACCAATAAAATCACCTCACCCTGTCTGGTATGCTCCTGCAACACTCTCTGCACCTGGAATTGTATTCAAATGTGAAAAGAATGTGAAACAACAAAGGTCTGCTTATTTGCTAGTTTATTTATTGTATTAAAATTGAAAGTTTCATTGTTACCTGTGCAAAGCTGAGGCTCTGCACATCAGCACCATTGATCTTGATGATAGCGTCACCAGGCTGCAGGGACGGGCACTGGCGCCGGTCCCACACCCTCTTTATCAGCGCCAACTGCCCGCCCTGCCCGCCTGCAGTCACGCTGAAGCCCATGCCCCCTCCCTCGCTTCGCCCTACAGCAACTGGCACCAGTTCACCACCTGTGCCAGCCCCAGGGAATCCAGGGATGCCTGGGGCCGGCCTAGGAGGATTGCTGGCCGGGCAGCCATTGAAGCCACAGGGTGGCAGCTCGGTCGGGGGCACGTGTGGGCGCTGGGCACTGGGAGCGCCGGTTGGCATGGGCGCAGCACCGACCTCGGGCTGTGGCAAAGGAAGGGCACCGCTGGATAGATCACTTTCGGAAGACTTGGAGCTCTGGTGGGCCAGCGTGGGGGCCGGGAGGGTCTTGTTGTTGTAGCTGCGGATGAGCGAGGCTCTGGAAAGTGAGAGAAAACATAGATTCAGGATAGAACACCACGTCCTTCAACTCTTTATGAGTGTGCTGTGTATGTGTGCTTATTTGGATGTATATTACCTGCGTGTAACGACAGCGCAGACCTCAGTATCACTGTGGCTGGAGCTCAGTCTCTCTGTTCGCCCAGTATGCGGGTTCTGGGCCACCCCTGCTAACCCTACATTTCCATCCACTATGTTTCCATTGGGTATATGATAGGAAGGCGGGGGTGCTGCATTACCATTAGTGTCCAAAGGCTCTTTGTGCATGCGGGGGTAAAAACCGTTGTGTAGCGATGCGGTGCGATTAAGGTTGGGGACGGATGCCTGGGCAGAACCTGGTGTAGAGTCAGATGTCGAAGAAAGGCTTGTCTTGGGGCAGCCATCAGGATTATAGAGCATTGGATAGCCTCTACGTACAACCACATCAACACTGTGGTTCATGGGCACAGCCTTTAATATCTCCACCACCTCCTTATGGGACATACCCAGCACACATGAGTCATTGATGTAGACCAGGATATCAGCTGATGGTGTGGAAAGAGAGCGAGAATATGATTAGTGTTTTTCTGCTTGAAGATTAAACCAGGTTATGGTTTTTGAAAACTTCAGTTGATACTATTACGTCTAAACGTCTTTGCAGTAAAGCATGGTGGTTGTAGTATCATGGTGTTGTGATTATTTTATTAGCATGGACCAGAAAACTGATCAAGCTTGATTGAATACAAATTAATTTAGGACTATCCTATAGGAAAATTAGTTCCAGTCCAAAAGATACTAAAACCTATAATGGAGGTTTATTCTCCAACCGGGCATTTTTAGACAAGGTCAGGTCTTAAAAGCGACATCACATCACATCTAGTTCAAGTGCTCTTCCAGACACCTCAATAGTACTAGTGGAATGCCAAGTATAAGAGAAAAACACAGTTGTCAACAAAAATCTGGCAAACATGAGTGGGAGAACCGTAACATGTAGAAAAACTTCCACCTGGAGTGAATTACATTTAAATTTACAGTATTTAGCAGATGCCTTTATCCAAAGTAAAAATGATATTTAAGGGCCTTGCTCAAGGGCCCAACAGCAGCAACCTAGCAGTGGTGAGATTTTAACCAGTGTCCTTTAGATTACTAGTCCTGTACCCTAACCACTAGGCTATGTCTGGCCCAACTTTTACTTTTACTGCTCACTATGTGCAGGTGATTGTCAATGAAACTAAAACATCCATGATTTGCACCCCCATGTCTTCTCTATCCACCAAAAAGCGTAAAACAGAGGGACAAGAGCTCCTTGTCAAACTAATACAGCAGCTTTGTCACATTAACCAGCAGTAGAGTTACATTACAGTACTAAATATATTAGATATACAACACTGTATATTGTTCATGATAGTTGTCAAGCACATTTATTTGTGTACTCATGCACATCTGTACACATCTTGTAATCCAGCACATGTAAGCATGAATCAGCACATGTAAGAGACAGAAGATTTAAAAGCTTTGATCCCAGTCAGGATTAAGAGATCATCAGATTCAAAGTCCTTCATTAATCCTTCTAAACACATCACTCTAATCTTAATGTGAAAAACAGTGTGAGAAAGAAAATGAAAGACAAAGTAGGGAAAGTAAGATGGGCCAAACAAGACCAAAAGCAAAGCATCGAAGAATGTTTGGAGGGTAAGATGATAGAGATGATAAAATACTGCATCAAATGTAGTCAGATGATTTTGAAATTAGGTCGTGAACAGGTGTCCAAAAACTTTTGGCTATAGAGTGTAGGGTATACATGGAGCCCAATTCACCTATGCTGACAAATCTCTAGTTCTATTTTGTCAATGTAGTAAAATTTCAAAATATGGGCTCATACCAATAACATTTCTTTCACATAAGCACCCCTTTAAGGTCAGATTGTTTAAAATGTACCTGTGTTTAGTGCAGGTGGGCCACCAGGGGTGACGCTGTACACCTGGAGGAATTCTCTGGGTCTGCTGCCTCCCACAATGTTAAAGCCGAAACCTCGAGGCCCTTTGGATAGCCGTGTGTGTATGGAATAGCCCTTTAATTCAGCTGGCTGATCTGTAAATGGAGGCACTGACACACACACACACACACACATACACACTTTTTGTTAAGCTTAAGCTTAGCAATTTTAATTTTAGGTTCGACTAAAGTCTATTACATTTCGTTTTTCTAAAAATTATAACTTAATGTACAATGTAAAATTATAACTTAAGCACCAATTTCTAAATTCCATTTATTTGTATTTGTAAATTTATTTATATTCTATAATAACACTGGTGCCATGTTCATATGGTATATAAACTACAAATGTTGTACACTGCGAAAGGCCACAGAATATTAAACTCTACTGCCCTCTACTGGAATAAACCCTAGTGAATTTACACGGGGAATGGAACTTAAACCTAGAAGGGTCAGTGACCACGTTTATCTTTCCAGGAGTTACATTCAGAATCTGAAAATACTTTTTACACCTATAAAACAATTAAGTGAAATAAACAGTTATTGTAATTTCAAAGAATGTAGAAAAATATTTTTCTAGATGTGTCTTAGTTAGGCCAGATGTAGATTAGGGGTTGATGTACTGGACTAGCAATCTGAAGGTCGCCAGTTCAAACCTCACGACTGCCAAGTTGCTGCTGTTGGACCCTTGAGCAAAGCCCTTAACCCTAATTGCTCAGACTGTATACTATAACTGTACTTTGGATAAAGGCGTCTGCGAAATGCTGAAAATGTAAATGAGGATATTTCAAATATTTGGAATGTGCTTACTGGAAGATCTTTTCTTGAATTTATAGGAACACAGATCTGTTAGATCTGTTAGATGAGTGAGTCTCAAAAGAGGAGATGTGTGATGAGATCAGTAGCACTGCTCTCAATTCACATCAAGTGTTTGCAATTGGAAATGCACGGCAATGAGCAAAGCCCTTTTCTTGTTATATTAAATAATAATTGATTAAATAATTGATTAAATCATTGATTAAATCATTGATTAAGATATTGTTGACCTTAATAGTTACATTTACAATAACAGCACCCCACAGAAGCTTTTATCCAAACCACTTACAATTATCACGTAATATAAATAAAGCAAATGAGAGTTAGGGCCTGTACACAGGAACACAGTGGAAACTTGGCAATAATGGGGCTAGAACATGCAACTTTAGGAATCATGGTTTAGCATCTTAAACACTTAGCTACCATTCCCTGCTGGGATGAAAATCCACTTACTAGAAACAACATAATTTGGAAACTGCCAAAACAGGAAGGACAGAAAAGTCTATGCGATAAACCAATATATTTTAGTCAAATTCGAAGGTGAAGATTTGGTAGTCAAGAATACTGCAGCCACCAGCTATCCATATGCTAAATGACATCAAAGAATGTTCCACACATCATCTTTTAATCACTCAAGCAAAGAAAAAGAACAGAAATCATGCAAATCCCACGACGGCCAAGACATGCAGGTCCCTTACAAGCTAATGTAACCTTTGTCTTCACCTGTAATTCTAATTAGCTGCAATAGCTACTCATAAACCTGAGTTTGAAAAAGATCATAAGATGAGGAGGCTGAGTAAGTAAAGAACAAATCACTCGTAGTAATGAATTCATTTTTCTCAGAGTGAGCTCTGAGAGAACACAATCATTACAGAACATGAACTGTGCAGACAGGAGTGAGGAGATATCATCATGCTTATACTCACACTCCGTCTTGCTCAACACCTCTTTGTTGTGAGACCGGGGGTCCAGCCAGCTCGTCGTCTTTGAGTTATGACTAAAAAAAGCACGATTAATAAGATTTGTTTAATTAGTATCATCAACTTGAATAATCCACCTGTTATCATATATATTGCTGTGAAAACACGATTCACCTAAAATAATCTCACTTCTCTGAAAAAGATGACTGATCCCTTAACTAAAAATAACTGGTTAATAACTTATTGACTTATTCTTTCCATAGTAATGGCAAGTCATCCAGGTCCTGATGCAGATAAAAGATACCACACTACTGCCAATACCAATCCTGCAATATTTTTTTATTTTTTTGTGACCTTTATGAATTATAACTTTGATTAGTTTGTGTCACATCGCAGATTCATTCACAAAGACTGCAGCTCAGGTGATGGGTGTGTACGAAAACCCAGTGATATGTCTTTTTATCTTACTGTCTACATAGGCAGCTGTCTAACTACAGAGGGTTCTAATAAGTCATCGTCAACTGTCATCTCCCTCACTTTACCAAAAACTTCACCGACAACCCAAACTCTGCTCCTTGCTCCACACCGGCCATCATGTTTGGTCAACAACAACAATTTTTTAATGCACAGTTTCTATTTTGAGATACCTTAGTAGGGTAGATATTAAGGCATCTAGGATCTAACAACCTACTACTGCATAAGATGGCGTAAAATGCGTTCTTTGAACACACCCATACAGTTGGCTTTGGTTTGTTAGGTTTTTTCCTTCGCTTAGCGTTTGGTTAGATTCTCAACATTTATTTTATGCATTTGATGTGATGCAGTGATGACTCTCAGTGTGGTTTGATTGAGTCCTATATGTAAAGTCATCCTTTAAAATGACTGTGACTCATTGCTCTGTAGGATAGTGTTCATGTAGAAACCTAAGCTGAATCATCATTTGAAAGCATTATCTTAAAAGTCATTAGAAACATATTATTTTTTATTTGCATATTTAATACTCAATGCACAAATGACACAACGGTATGAATATTTTGCATGTCTGCTCTCTTCTCTTTGACTTACTTGATGTAGTAGGGTTCTCCTGAGTCACTAAATGCCATTTCCCAGTTTTCAGGCAACGTCCCACCACGGGCACCATTTTCAACTGGAACACCATCCCGCACCCCACAGAAGTCCCAAGTCTGATTGGGTGAAACGATTGTAGTAGGAGGGGCACTACTCGCCCCTGCAGATCCTGCTACAGAAAAAATAGTGAATCCTTCCAACTGCTCCCATTATGGGTCGCCACAGCGGATCGTGTAAATAAAAAGTACCAAAGGAAAATACATTATTTTAAGAACTGCATTAATGTCATTTTCATCAAGCTACTAATTAAAAGGCCAACAGTCCCCCATTATCTTGCAATGGTGTGACCTTGTTTTATACCTGAGAGACCCGAGTCTTCCTCACTGTTGTCCCCCTCCTCCACGGCTTTCTCAAGGTTGCTGAGGGACTTGCTGCGTGTGCGGAAATTTCTCAGCAGGTTGCGGTGCTCTTGGTAGGTGATAGGAGGGCTATCAGGCCCAATGTGGACCGGCCGTGGTGTACCGTAGTAGTTTCCTATGGTAAACAGGAATAAAGAAATACCGATGTGTCAGCCATGTAGTGTTCCTCACTCTTATTGGTGTAAATATGAAGACAACTGTAAATAGACACTCAAGCTTTTATAATTGTGGGAAATTACTTGATAACTTTTAGTATTTATTTTAATGTAAGGAAATAGAAACCATTCAGAACATGTAGACTACACTAGACTTGTGGTAGTTCTAGTCATGTCTCTAGACATAAATAAGACACGACTATAAATAATAGTGTTTTCTCAAAGAAACAAAGACCCCCATCGTCTTACCTGACTATTAGTTTTAGATAAAGCTTGGTATTTCATATGGCAAACTTCAATACCTGCAAATTCTCATTCTCAAACCCTTTTAAGTGTTTATCTGATCAGGGTCATAACCGGGGGGTGGTTCTGAGAGTTCTAGGGCGCCAGTCCATCACAGAGAAGACACATACATACCATTTCACCGATAGGCAATTTAGTGTCTCCAGTTAATCTGCATGATTTTGGACTGTGGGAAGAAACCGACAGACCCAGACTACCCCACCTGGGGATTGAACCCAGGACCTTAGAATCCTGGCAACGGTGATACCCACTTACCCCCATGCTAAGCCACTAAGCCTCTTAGTTGCCTTTAAGTAGGTCCAAATGCAAACAACTTTTCACTTAAGTGTTTATAATGATTGTATGATTATATAATACAAATACAATGTTTCCCATTGTTTTTAAAAAAATTATTTATTGCATTGTTACAAATGCAGGTAGTTACAGGTGCAAACTGGCACAGTGTGCAGTTTGAAAAATATATGGCTGAACTGCAATGTTGAACAGATGCCAGCTAAGTCATACCAGGAAACTGATGTGTAACAAGCCCACCTGCTGGTGTAGCTCATTTACAAAATCATGTCGTTCTGCAGGCACAGAGGATTGACGTGTCACTCCCTCTTAACAGTCAGTCACCTGCGCCTCCAAAGCATCAATTTACTCCAGGCTGGCTCCTCTTTTAAGAAACCTTCCGTTCTGTTAAAATGTCAGCTTGCTAGTAGCAAGAACACCCTCATTTGCAATCCATCATCGGTTGCATTACGTTTCGGCTAAACTATGGTTCAAACAGTTCAGAGACATACTGAACACATTATGACTGAACTAACTGTTCCTCTTAGGAAATGAGAGGAAAATGGCACCAGCCAGCCAAGGTGAGCTAAAGTTGGTAACATGAACAACAAAAATGACATGGATCTTCAGCATAAATCTCCCAAAGCTGCTTGCTGAGGAAAACGCCTCCACGCAGCACATCCAGCAAGCTGCAGAGAATGCTTACAGCATCAGATTTTCAAAGAGAATGATATTAAATGTCCTATGACACTGCAGCGATAGTATTACACTAAGTAAGTGAACCTTCGAGATAACCTTCTAAAATACTGTTTAAAGAGAATTTCAGTAAAGCTCTCAGCAGGTAATTAATGTAAACACATGTGAATAACCATTTATTTTCTAGCCTAGAACTTGATATATGAATTTAGTTTCCTTTATTATGCTTTACAGTAGGTAAAGCTTTTCAACACAGAAAGGACCTAGAATGACCCCCATGGGAATCAAACCCAGGACCTTCTGGCTGTGAGGAATGTAATGTATACAAGAAGAAATGTAAATGCTATATTTGGTGGCCATAATCCTGCACAAATTTCAACAACTTCAAATTGCCTTAATTAAACTGAATCAGTATTTGGAACTGAAAATATTTTATTATTTATGATTTTAAGAAGGAAGGAGAAGATGAAACATTAAATTCTTCTTGGGCTATAATCCTGGAATTCTTTGCAGTGTTTTTTATTTACTCCATCTACATCCACAACCCCGTTACTCAGAGTAAAATGGACTTACAGCATATTTCCCGGGCTGTACACAAGCAGTACAAATAACCTCCAGCAGTCGCTTAAACCCCAGTAAGCATTTCAGAAGTAGATATTAAAAATGCAGTTGCTGTGGTGACAAACATACCTCCAGCTATGATATTTATACTTATATTATATGAGGACTAAACTAAATGTCTAAAATTAAAATGAAAAGCTGCAGGATTTAGTTCTATTGCTTTTAATTTAACCCGGTTTCAGCGGCATATGGAACTACTATGCACGGCTTGTTTAAAGTCATGAAAAGGAGAAAGAGCACAGAGCAGAGACAAGTGAAACAAGGATTACAGAGAAAAGCCTCTTTTCTTCCTGCTGAGTTACAAAAACAGGGGCAGTTTAGCTTTTCTATGGATTTCTCTACAAGGGGATCTGATTTATCATCTTTACATTAAATCACAGAGAACAGAAACTGAACAAAATATGTTTAGTTATAGAAGTACATACGTGCTACTTTTCTAAGCCGAATACACTAAACACACACATTTCAATCCAAGTACATTTGAAAGTTCCAACGTCTTAATCTTAACCCTTCAAACATATCAAAATGAATTAAAATCCATGAATATACTTTTCATACCCCCCCCCCCCACACACACACAAATTCAGACCAAGGGCAATGTAGTGTTTACAGGTGGTGGA
>JAYDZG010000002.1:4803166-4814242 GCA_034509265.1 Microcambeva bendego
ATATATATATATATATATATATATCGCCCAGTCATAACTGAACGAATAGGTTTTCTATGCAGTGCCAGAGTGCACCAAAATTTTTCATACTCCCTTTCACATTTACACACACACACACACACACACACACACACACACACACACACACACACACACACACACTTCTAAAGCTGTCAGGACAAATTCTGACACAAATCTGAGCCAGTGCTACCCGATTTGAACCCGCACTACGGCACCCGTGTTTACTGCTGCTGAAGGAAGCAGAAGTGCCAGACTGGTCCACGGTGCTCCCCGCTATTGTTGTCACACACCCGAATATTTCATCTAGTGGATATTTTCCACGAAAACAAGCACAGCAAACACACAGATCAGAAAGAAAAGCCCTTTTAAGTCATGACAGATTCGACACCAGGGACTAAAGCGAGGTAAAGGAGAGCTCCTTTTGCTCTAGCTGGGGTTTTATTCGGTAATTCCATAATGGAACTTGGACTGGAGCGGTAGTGGGCATGACGTGTAGTGCAGGGTGGAAATGAAAGGCAAGTGCACAAAAGCATATGGCCAAAAAAATGCGACGCGATGAGACCACATACCTTCATAATTCCAGCTCCGCGCCTCCTCGCGTCGCCTTGCGGCTATAATCCGGTTTATTAAAGGCGCTCTGGGTGCTGATGTGAGCGGCTGGGAGCTGCAGATGGTACCGTAGCAGGTAGGATGACAGGAGCGCAGCGGCTTGTTTAGCTTATGGATCCATAGCACTGCACTGCTGCTGATGAAGAGGATGAATGAGCTGGTGAGACCAGAGCCCAGCAGCGCAGCATTACAGCGCCGTGATCATGTCTTCTGCAAACCAAAACCGGGTCCGAACGACTCTACAGGCAGCGATGTGGGTGTCCCGGGCTGCGCGGCCGTTAAGCAAGCTGTGATCAGGGAGATGAGAAGGAGCACAAGCCGGATGGGGAGGAGGAACACCGAGTAAACCAGTTCCATTGGGAACGCCTTTCGGAGCAGGTGATTGGACAATGGACATTGCGACTGGAAACATTAATGCTCACCTAAATACTGAAGTCGTGTTATCACATCTTTAAGTACTTTTATTACACACCGGTGGGTCTGATTCCAACCCTAAAGAACACATTCACACAGCAGCCACCAGTTCGTCGTGTGACAACACTCGCGCGTGCAAACACATGAACATACACGCGCGCAGCAAATCCACCCCCTGCAAAGAACAAGCAAACAAAAAAAATGCACTTATTTTTTACTATATAAGTTACCCTTTCACATTGGTTAAATGTTAAAACGTTGTAAAATGGGGTTGTTAGTGTATAAAGTGTTTGACTGCTCATTGTAAATTACACTATTTGTATTATTCAGGTGCATGTCACTGTTTCAACAATCTTCCTATTTGAACTGCTTTTTGTAATGTTATTCTGTAATTATATTGTAAAAAAAATATTATTTTTTTGTTGCATTTGCTGTTAATTGATTCTTTTTGCTATGAAAATATTTCAAGACATAATCAGGTAATTTTTTATCATTAATTCAGTGTAAAGTTGTGCATTTGATCTACTAAACAACAATAAACCACAAGGTCATTTGCTTGAAAGTTAAATGGGCATAATAGGTGTCATTAACACAGTGTCTAATATCTTAAAACTGAATCAAATAGATGAGAAATTGAACTGGTAATGTAACAAAGGTGAGAAGAGCCAACAAGAACACTAACCATTCAATATTAAGTCTGATTATTAATTTGGAATGCCCTTCCAGGCACAATCCTCCTATTTATCCAGGCTTGGGACAAGCAGTACAATGCATTAGTTTGTGCATTCTTGTGGCAAAGCAGAGTTTCCAAACTGGGGAGTTCGGACTCTCTGTGTAGCTGTGTTAGCGAAAAATTAAGCCGCTCCACCTGAGCACTCAATATTAAGTCTAAGAATAGTCTAGAAACATAAGCTATTAAAGTCTAGCAGTTTAAATGTTCATTCGAAACAGGCTTTCATGCTTGAGAATGGCAGTCTACATAAGCCTTTTAGAATTTTAAATGTATGAAACATCTGCAATGTGTCAGGCAGTGTGATATAAACTTCAAAGACGTATAAATATAGTAAGTAGTGGCATAAACTAGAAGGTGTAAGAATCATTTCTGGGAAATCTAGCTGTCAAAAGCACATTGCAATTTTTGTTTGAATGGTTTTGAGAAAAATGAAGGGGATTCAAGCTTTAGTATTACAAATTATTTTCTGCTATTGAAAAGGTACTTATTATACCATAAATAATTATTACATTTTATGCTAAACTTCTGACAGACCTTGATTTTTTTCATTTGGCTTTTATTTTTGAACATAAGCCATAGCCTAGTAGTTAAGGTAATGGATTAGAAATCCAAAGGATGCCGGTTTAAGCCCAGCCACTGCTAGGTTGCCATTGTTGGGCACTTGAGCAAGGCCCTTAACCCTTAAATGCTCAGACTGTACTGTAAGCTGCTTTGGATAAAGGTGTCTGCTAAATGCTGAAAATGTAAACATAATCATAAGTACATATAATTGGAAATATTAATGTAAAATGTGGATTGCCAGAAGTTTGTATCTTTGGACCACTTTATATTTATTCTGTCTACAGTTCCCTGTCAACTGCAGTACACAATATTAACAGTTCTTACACAAAAGAACTAAATGCATTTCAGCATGTCCACTACGTTTAAGCATAGTGTAATATAATTTAAATTTGACATTTAAGCCAAAAATCAATAGCTATAGCTAATGTAGTCGATAAAGAACTGACACCAAACGGTCTGTTATGCAAGCAAAAGTGATTGATGTCCAATCCTCCACGCTGTAGCATCCTTTCAATGCGTGAAACACACAGGCTTTATTTTATCAAACTGCACCCTTCTAGAAATAATATTTCCTAACAGTAAGGTACAGTATGTAATATGACTGTCAGTCTGTACTGTAGCCTCTTGGACAGACGTACTGTTCAGTGCAGTGTGATGCAGTGTTGAGTCGTAACCATGGTGACAGCAGCCCGCTCTCTCTCTCTCTCTCTCTCTCTCTCTCTCTGCAGTGCTGCTCCACTGCCTCAGAGCCGCTAACGCTGACATCAGCACAGCGCTCATTCTTTACGCTACTCCATGACGTAAGAGTCCAAAAACTACGATCTACACCCCCTCCTGTGCCATTTAAGCTCTGAGGTGCTAATATGAGCCGCTGAACACAACAACGTAGCAAAAACAACACCGTACTGTGTGCTTTTAAACGAACGATGCCATGATGCCTATCAGCGATGTGGAGCATGCAAAGAACCGAATCTTTTTTACTAATGAATCTTTGAAGTGTATCGACTCCAAAGGACCATTCGTTAGGTTTAATTTATTGGTACGATTTACATGAATGTGTTGTAGAAGAAAGAAAAAAGATCGCCGTTTAAAATGTACAGTCAAAATGTGCAGCAATTCTAAGTAAGGACAAAGAAAAACGTTAAGAATAAAAAATTGGGATCTTTAGACTTAATGATTCATTTGTTTGTAATTTTGTCTTTTTGTGCCCATGCCAATCGACTGTCACCATGTGAAGCGTTAAGTTTGCTCCACGTATTTGTATTTGCATTGAAGAGAAGAATGTTAAATGCCAGACAATTAAATCCATAAATTAATAAACCATTTTTTCAAACTAAGAACCAATATAAGTGTATGCATGTAGAGTTTGATACAGACACACTTGTGTCAATGTGTTTATATTGTATATCTGTAGGATACATTCCTAGACAGAAGTTTTAAAAAGGAAAAACATTAAAACAAACTAAAAATCGAACAATAATTTTAAAAGTGGAGTAATATTAATTTACTAGCGTGATTTGCTGTTTTTTTTTTGTGTGGTGATTTTTGCTTAACTGTGTGACAAATATGATTTCCATGGCAACATATCATGTGCAGTCAATTGTGTAACATGTGGTCAGAATAAAGCACATTTAATTGATTAAATAATATTCTATCCATTGCATTATTGTTTATTTGAAGTAAGCCAGGTACAGAACAGAAACACTGGGTGTGTGACACCAATTCGTCACAGGACACCACATGTTGACCTAAGGGACACATCTTGGGGCATTTTATTTCAGTCAGGCCATTTAAGTTCCTAATATGAATCAGGAATCTAAAATTACTCTGTCACGACTTTTGTGGAAACAGGAAGTTTCGAATACAAAGATAATGTCTAAAAATAACTGGCAACAAAAATGAATCCCTCTGTTTCTATACATTTTATTACATACATTACACAATAAAACAGGCGTATCTGTTTAAAATCCAATATTTTATGTTACAATATCAGAACTATTTTGGAGAAGGAATTCAAAAAAGCAAAACACACAACCTCTTTAAGAGAACATGCCAAATACCTTCAGAAGTGCCCACGAGGCGGTCTCTGACAAACAACATCATGCCATAATGTACCACTAGAGAGCATTAAGGATCCAGCAAATGTTGGTCATCAGAAAAACAGAACTGCATATTTAAATACTTTGTTTATTAAAAGTGTATTTATTTTGTTATTTGTGTGTGTAGGATTCAAATAATGATTATTTTCATTACTTTGCATTAAGCATCAGTTTAGTCCACTAAATGATTATAATAATGTTAATGTAACAATTGTTCTCAGGTTTTAGATCTTCATTAAACAATCATTTCTATTTAAATGTAATTATCTGGGCAGAGTGTATCTAAAGAAACTACCAATTACAACACAATAGACCAAGTTCATACGTATGGCTGAACCTCAGAAGCATAGTTTCTGATCCATTGCTAAAATAATACAATTATTTAGAGTAGGCTTTGTTTAATTGTAATCTGTTTCATTGTTTATGCTAAAATAAAGCTGTAATCTCAAACACAGTATGAAGTATTTGAGTAGTAAAATTACAGCTCTGGCTGCAGCACATTCACTGACTGTATTGAGACCTATAATTGACACCATTTATTGAGCCACTGTGCAAAAATGAGACTCTACTGTTTGCAAGAACATTGAATTGAATCCATTATACATTTTCTGATTAAAAACACTGCCCTAACAATCTACAGCTGAAAATAAAACATCCCATTTGTACATTAACTGTATAAACAGTGGATTCATAAATAATTCAGACCCCTTGGCATTTTGTACACTTTATTGAATTTTGGATTTGATTTTTATGCATCTACCACTTTACCCACAAATCTACATTTTATCACTAATAATGATTGAGAAAAATGTTTTTTATGATTTAAAATGAACAAAAATATTATATTTGCAGAAGTATTCCGAACATTTGCTGCAGTCCTGTTGCAGATGTTTGATGGTGCTTTGGTCTAGTTTAGGATAAGCTACTTAAGCAAATTCAGAGAATTGCCACAAAGGAGGGGGGGGGGGGTTACTGCCCACATCATGGATGACACATGTATATGTGTGAAGTAACCATTGTCGGGGAGACATAAATTGCGATTTCAGAAAGGCACATGCTGCAATCAAGGGAACATAACATACTTACCAGGAAGGCACAGCTGTTTCAATACCAGGTCCTATTCAGCACATTATATAGTACCTTGACGTTGTAGAAACGGAGTGCATTTGCTTGTCTGACCTGCCTGCAGTCCAGCTTAGTCTTCTATAGGAAATGTATTTCACCTGTTTAAGAGGAGAATCTGACATCAGTGGTAGCATATTGGTTACACAATACACTGTGAAAAACATTTGCAAAATACAGTTTGCATTCTGAGTTCCCAAACCATGTCAAGGGTATAAATAAAGTAAAGGTAATATGGTTAAATGACAACTTTTACAAATGTCTCATGCTTCTTCAACATTTTCAAAGTATTGTACTGTAGATACAGAAATTAAGTTGAGTAGGGAAAACATAAGACATTTCTTTGTGTTTTATAGGTTAAATAGAACTAACAAATTAAATGGTTTTATATAATTTTCCAAAATTCCCCAATATAACTGTTGATCTTTTTAACGTATCTATGTTAATGCCTCATCTTTTTGTTTATATTTCAAGAAGAAGTCCACAGACATTTGTCGAGATGGGTGGCCTGCACTGTGGCACTGTCACCTCATGGCCAGATGTTCCTGGATTCCAAGTGAAGTGGTCAAAACCCTTTCTGTGTGGAGTTTGCACGTTCTCCTCCTTATATCGACAGACATGCTGTTAGGTTAGTTGAATACAATAAAACAGTGTGTGTTTGTGTGTGTGTGTGTGTGTGTGTGTGTGTGTGTGTGTGTGTGTGTGTGTGTGTGTATTTCATGTTGCCATTCGTCTGGTAGATCGGACTCACCGCGACCCTGGGTAGAATGAATCGATGGTAAAACAGACAATGAAAAGACACATTTTGCGAATTTAATTCAATTGGTTGGTTGGCTGCAAAACGTCTGATTTTAAAAGAGGGATTTCTGTCTGCACAGCGAACGCGATCTGGCAACCCTTCTGGCGGTGTTCTATATATTTTCAGTCAGAATCTCTCCGCTTTGACTAAGTTTGTAAGCTGCTGTTCGCTTCGAACCACCTGTTTTATTTTAAAGCTCCACAGGGCGACTGGAGTGAAGCAGATTTCGAGATTCAGTGTATTTTTCAAACATTAAGAAATGTGTTTACAGCGGATTCAAAGTTGAGGATTTGGACATCGTTTGGACATTAAGGAACATCTGGGAATCTTTGGAATTTGATGAAATATGAAATTGTATTTGCACAGTGATTTAGGAAAACACACAGGGCTTCCTGAAACCTGCTTTGTTTTGCAGTTCCTGATGAGATTTTTGGTGAGAACGTGAGAAGTGGATGCTGAGCATCATGAACTGTGTTCTACTGAGGTGAAACGGAGACAATCCGACATGAAAGAGGAGAGCCGCAAAAGTAAGTCATCACAAGATTCATCCCGGGGCTTCCTTTAGTTTTAACTGTTTTTTTTATTTATAACACAAATTACTCAGGAACTATTTATAAAGAACTGTTAAAAGGTGGGAGTTAATCACATTTTATATAATAAAGGAACATGGATGAGGACTCCACCAAACCACAACGAGAGATGTTTCCCCCAAATAATAATAATAATAATAATAAACCCCAAACATGACTTTTTAATCTTCTAGAAGGGTTAGTGTTTCTGACTCCACGATATGAAAAAGGGTTAAACATGTACGATCAATAATATAATACAATATAATGCCCTGATGTGTGAGGTGCCTTGCTGGATCAGGTATTGGCTGATAAGTTTAAATTCCAATATTCATTACAATTTTTCAAATTAAATAAATGACAATTAAATCATGTTGATGGTAACCAACATTTTATATGAAATAAAATCCAAAGCCAAAACAAAATAAAGTTACATGTCTTTCAGAGTTCAGAGAAAATGCAAATGACTTGGAAGACCCACATGGGAATCAAACTCAGAACCCTCTCACTGTGAGGTCATAGTGCTTTTCACTAAGACACACCCATCTACTGGTAATAAATGCAGCATGTAATATAGATGTGTGAGGTAACCAGAGTATCCAGAGAAAAAACATGTTGTACTGAGGACATAGTAATTATTCATATGTTTTTGTGCACTGAGCAAGAATCCAATACTTACTGCTGTTAATGCTACAAGAGGAAAATGCTATAAATGACATATACTGAATAAAAACACACATTCACAAGTTTAATATGTAGTAAATATGTCCAAAAGTGTACATTGTGTTAATAAAATAAAGACACTAACTACGTAATAATTATTTAAATAGGAAAATACAGACAACATTTATGGGAAAGATTTATAAAGTGAGATAAAACGTTCAGAGTATCTTTAACTGACAAAAGTAGAAAAAATGGATTTGCAATATTCTTACTGACCAATTTGTCATATAATCATTTAGAAACACGTCATTGTAGACTTTAATACCTGAAACACACTCAAAAAGTTGGGACAGAGGCATATGGAACCCTCTTATATTACCTCTTATTAATTAAACTTAAATTAATTTGGGAACTTAGGCTGGCTGGGTTTTCTTTGACTATTTGTTTGACTTTTTTGTCATTTTTTGTGGTGTGAATTTGAATAGATTTGCCAGTTTACTCATCAATCTGCATTTACAGCAATCAGTGGACACTGAGAACAATTTGTGAAATTGAAGGTTAAGAGTCTTGTTCAGGGGCCCAACAGTGGAGACTTGGTGGTGCTCGGGCTTGAACTGGAACTTAATGATTATTAGTCTATTAATTAAAATAATGGAAAGTTATTTAACAATAAAAACTGAAAATTCTCATTCACAAAAGTAACCAGACCCTTTATCCTTTGTGTTTTCCTTAATCACTGAGATTAAAATTTGGTCTCTATTGAAATTTGAATGAATTAAACATAGTTTGGAAAGTACAAAGTAAGAATCATCAGTGAGCCAGGACGGGACCACCTTTGAATCTCAACAGGTTTTTGGGTGGCCAAAACCTATTGTTGTGAGAAGAGAAAATGACTATGGCATGTGGTATGGACCAAAAGAAGGGTAACTTGAACTGCACATGCACTGTATGGACGAAAATATTCAGACACCGAATCATGAGTTTGTTGGACATCACATACAAAACCAATTTGTTTTAAAGTTGAGTGACCTCTTTGACCATTTCAGCTGTAAGAAAGCTTCTCACAAGAGCATTTGTTGTGACTGCTTACTTTGTACAACGGACATGCTTCAGAACTTGACATTGGGGCAATGAAAGGAGATCAGCTGTTCTCTTTTTCCTGTGAGGGAGATGGTACTAGTATGTGTTAATAGGATGCATAAAAGGACAGTTTAGATTGCAACATAGAGACAATAACACTGGTAATGTTTTGGTATCTGCTTTTGTATTTGCTTTTGTTGGTCAAGAAATGGTTAAGACATCTGTGGAAGTGGTACCTTCACATCTATGAAAGTCATCCATGAAGCACCACACACCAGGACAGTTGTTGACGTCTGCTTGAAGTCTGGGTCAGAATGAGAATACTTTTATTGTAATTACACCAAGTATAATGAAAATAAGGTGCACGATGTTTCAAACAATAAATTTAAGAATACAAACAATTATCATTTAAAAAAATTGAAATAAAAATTAGAAATAAAAATGTCTACAGTAACACACAAACAGACCTTCTCTTGGTAAAACGTGGTTAACGTTCACGGAAAAGTATCTAAAAGTGATACAATTGCACAGTTGCATATTATATTAAAATACATTTTAAATGGCCTCATATTAAGTTATTTTGTGTCCATACAGTGGTGGGGCAAAAGCTATTTCTGAGCAGGCTACTCCTTGTTTTAATAGTTCTATACTGTCTGTCTGACTGGAACAGCTTTAAAAGATGGCGTTCGTGGTGAGACTTGTCCATAACAATTTTGTCTAGACTTTGTAGATCCTCCAGGGTGGCTAGAGAGCACCCAATGATCTTCTCTGCAGATCCCACAATCCTGTAGTTCTTTTTAGTGTGCTGCAGTGCAGAATCCATGAGTCAGGATGCTCTCAATGGTGGAACGATAGAAGGACACCAGCAGTCTCTGATCGATGTTATTTCCGCCGAGATTCCTCAAGAAGTAGAGTCTCTGCTGTGCCTTCTAACTCACAAATGGTCCCAACAAAAAGACATGCTCAGTGTTCAAAATGGCTTTCTATTCCCTACATTGCTCACTATGTTGTACACTCATATAGGGGACTGGATTAAGTAGGGTAGTGAACGAATTATGCCCTAAATCATTCTAAATTCAGTGTAGATGCTTACAAGAATCATTTCGGCAAAATAATGATTCGATAAATGTGCTACTTACATTTGTAACCACTCACATCCACCATTGCTGTTAGTCTTCCAGCATAAAGAACTCAGTGCATTATGGGCCTCCGCAACCCACTAGTGTGCATCGGTTGTACACTACTTTGCAGTGTATTATGGGATTGTTTGAGTGCTCTGAAAATGCTGCACTAGGTCTTCGTACACTCAACTAAAAGGCTGAACTATACAGGGAACAGGCTACAGTTTCGGAATAGAGTTCCTGGGTTAAATGACAACAGGTTTCTGAAGCACTCCTGAGCCTATGTGGTTGTATTTATTACACCACAACCATCTCTCATGCTTTGTGGTCTGAGGGCTTTTAAAGGTCATGCACATTCAGCTGTAGATTCATGCCATCACGTACTCAGACCTATCTTTGTCAAAATATCAAATTGTATTTTATAAAATGTATTTTACTTAGCTTTAACTTAGCTCCATTATAGGATGGACTGCAGAGAGTTCAATAGTAACACAAGAGGTCTGTCAAAGTGGTAAAGGTAAATAATAGTCTCAACACTTTATATTCTTTAAGATTAATTTTAATGACTGTGAGGTTTTGTTTGTGAATTTGATGACGTTAAGAGCAGGTTTCAAAAAACACTGTGTATGTTTGAAAATTATCCATTTTTTTAATGCCTTGGCCCTTCTGTAAGACCTCATTGGTTTCCAGTGATGTATTCGTCTCGTCTTTGCTGTGTGGAAGCTGAGCCATCGGTTAGCTCACTGAAAGCCATATAAGTCCACGATTACTCGAGGTTTTAGAAACCTCTGTCCCAGAATCCTTTTCGTTTGCTCACATGCGCAATACTCGTGCAGGAAACTGGGTCACATCTGTCACAATATGGCTCAGCTCACCTACTGTAGAACTCTCCTCATCAGAGCCACTGAATGATTACAAAACCCTTGCTTTTAGTTCAAAAAATGTTCAAAGTGACCCTTTAATATATGACTACTACTGCTCCCGGGGTGTTGAGTAACATGCTGTGTTACAGTATATGGGTAAAATATGTAGTCACCTGACTATAAGGTTGTTTTAAAGACCTTTAAAAAATGTAAAATGGTTTTTTTAATGATAAAAATTCATGCATGGCTGGGAATACTTTTATTTAAGGAAACCTAGACGATGTGCAATGCATTTTTAACCTACCTGTGCGATATATTTTAACCTGTGCAATTTATTTTTAAAATATTCAATAAATCTTTAACTTCTGCATATATTTAAACCTGTGGCATAAATGTTTAACTTGTGCAATAGCTGTTATACT
>JAYDZG010000002.1:4835173-4848153 GCA_034509265.1 Microcambeva bendego
CCGATCTCAATATTACAGCATCACTATTTATTTACTGATAACCTATGTGCAATATCACTGGTCTCTGCTTACCATAACACACACACTGAAATTTATTAGTCAGTATTTTTTATATTCTGTTGTAACTTTTGTATATATAGATTTTTTTTATATATTGTTTATATATTTCTCTGACATTGTTATTTCCTCTGCACTGCTGTAACAATGCAAATTTCCCCACTGCGGGATTAATAAAGGAATATCTTATCTTATCTTACCCAGCATCCCTCTGACTTACAAAGATTGTGTTGTTATGCTGACATGAGAAATAGGACAGCATGTAGTTTTCTATACTTCTTTCTATACTTCTATCTACTACCCAAGAACAATTTTACTACAAACATGTTTCTGTGATTTCTTTTTGCAGATGAATGATGCTATCGGTTTTGAGCTGCCCTGGGTCTATTTTGTAAGCCTGGTCATCTTCGGATCATTTTTTGTCCTTAATCTTGTGTTGGGTGTGTTGAGCGGGTAAGCAGAGCAGATCACAGATGTCTTGTCATGTTTTGATATGCAGTATGTGTATCTCTAGTAGGGATGGGCTAAACTACATGGACAAAAGTGTTAAACATGCACTCTAATGATTACATTCACAGGTTTCAGCCACAACACTTGCTTACATGTGTAATAAATTAATTATACAAAGGAAATTATGTCTTCACAAATTTGCAGCATTAGTTTAGGGAAGCTTCTTTCTTGTTCAAGCATGAATGTGCCCCAAGTGCATGAGGCAAGATCTGCAAAGACGGGGTTTAAAGAAACTGCACAGTCCAGAGTTCCAATGAACGATAACATCAATTTAGTGTTCCTGGATGTTACCCGATTCAATGGCCCAAATTCCCAAAGACATACTTCTGTCTCTTGAGATTCATGGCTGTTTTAACTCAAAAGATATATCATTCTTTATTAACACCATTGGATTTTTGCACACAATGATGTTTGAGACATCAAAGGTCAACAGCTTCAACAGTGGGTTTCATTCTTTCCTTACAGTTTTTTTTTTCAAACGCCCTGAATCTTTTCTCAATATTATGAACAGTAGATGGTGAAAGGTCTAAATTATTAGCAATCTTTTTAACATTTTTTTTAACATTCGCTGGGCGGCAGAGTGGGTAGCACTGTCACCTCACAGCTAGAAAGTCCTGAGTTTGATGGGTTTCCTCCGAACACAGTTAAAAAACATCCAGCCAGGGTAATTGGAGACACTGAATTGCACTCTAGTTGAATGGGTGTGTATATGTGTGTCTACCTTGCGATGGACTGGTGCCCTTCCCAGGTTGTTTCTATGCCACACACACACACACACTGGTTAGAGATATTGAATCTCCCCATTATTGCTTTATTGCCAGATTGAGCTGTTTTATATCCAGTCATGTGTGTTTCCTTTGCCTGAGACTAATCGTCCTGCTTTATATGGAAACTGCTATTTGTGTGGGGTTTTTAATTTTTTATTTGTGTGTGTCTGTGTGTGTGTGTGTTCACAGTGAGTTCTCTAAGGAGCGAGAGAAAGCAAAAGCACGAGGAGACTTTCAGAAACTGCGAGAGAAGCAGCAGATGGAGGAGGATCTTTGCGGCTACATGGACTGGATCATGCAGGCCGAGGACATCGATGAAGCTGACGAGGATGGTAACAGACGTAAGAACTCACAAGGCTGATCATTTTGAAAAAATAATATATATATATTTCATTATAAGGAATCCATCAGTTCTCACCAAATGTTACATGAGCAGGGTCTCTTCAGAAAAAAGAAACTGCAAAAAACTAAGAACATTTACATTTACAGAACACTTTTAAAATCTGACATTTCTGGATGTTACATCCAAGGTTGTGCAGTGCATGGACAGCAGGACTTCTTTTAGGATTTGCCCTGTTTGTTAGAAACTATAAATAAATAGTTGTAGCTTTTTTCATCCTATGTTTATACAATTACAACATACAAATGAGAAGTGTATGTAGGCTAAATGATTTTGGACTGTGTTTGAGAGAATTTGTGCCCATTGGTTTTATTCTGAGATTTCTCAGAATTAATCCTTTAAATGAAGTGTGATTCTTTACCTAGTTGATTAAAGTGTCACAATATAGGGGGCAGTTGACTGTTCTCTGAATGTGTTCAGCTGTTCCATGAATGTGCCTCCATAAATGGCAGTCCAAAACAGGAGGGAATGGCTCCATGTGTGTCGAAGGAAGCATGTACAAACATGTGCAATAGGTTCTGCTAACATTCCAAAATAAAATTGCACGATTGAGTTCCTGTATTTAATGATAGGTTTAACATTGTTATGACAGTGTAATAACACGACGTCACATTTTGTCTACTGCTCTCCTATTCAGGTATGACCCTTAGGGATCTGGCTGACAAAAAGAGAGGGAAGTTTGGCTGGTTCAGCCATTCCAACGAGACCCACGGTACGTCCAGTCAGAAAGAGCCATGAACACCAGCTCTGCTCCATTTCAAATATAGTGACCGGAGACTTTATAATGTTTTATGAAATCACATGTGGGCCTCACTCGCTATTTTATTCACAGTAAATTGCTTGACCTGTTTCAGATAGATTTTTTAAAACTGTGCCAGTATGACATTACAGGAAATTTAAATAATTCTCTCTTGGTCTTTTTCCTTTCCATGTCTCTGTGTCAATTTGTTCTTTTTTTCTGTCAGTAGCAAGTCTTCCAGCTAGTGAAACAGCTTCTGAGAACACAGAAAATATAGAGGAGGAACATACAGACTGTTGTGCTGCTTGCTGGTAAAACACACACACAGTAGTTTGTCTTTAGTAGGGATGTAACGATGCACCAAAAAACAATTCAAACCGGTTGCCATGTAAAATTAAACAACATTTTGACAAAATATAACTTTGAACAGCAGAGGGCAATGGTGAAACCCACCTCGCCAGGTTGACGTCCCTACACAGAGTGCCAGGTTTGGGTTTTTCTAACAAATTAGGCTTCATTCAGAATTGTTTAGTAGAGTTTGTACCTACTCAGAAATAAAATGCCATTCATTGTTCAGATAAATAAAATATAATCATGAATTATTTTGAAGAGAAATAATAAACTTTATCATTTGTTTTTAATTTATTTTTATTGAAAAATTGGGAAAAATGATATTGTGAACCCAGTATCACGAATTGCATTGCATCATGAGAGGTGTGTATCGTTACATCTCTGGTCTTAAGTTCATGTTGCATATTCGTTCCTGCTTTGCACTTTAAGCTTCTCTCTCATTAGTCCATTTAACCCTCAATACGATGTTATTTTTCATGTTTGTCTTTGAACTCATCATTTTTGTTTCTGTCGCCTGTTCTTTTCATTGCTCTTAGCGCTCAAATCATGCAAATTCCTTGCTGGTGAGTATCAGGGTTCTATTTATTTTCTTAAATACCCTTTAGTTCTTTACTGGATACCTATGCATCCACCAATAATTCGAATCCACTCACCCGGCTTAACATTTTGACTAGTGACAGATGATGTAAATAACACTAATTATCTCTTGATCACGGCCCATGTTAGTCTGTGGGATATAGTAGGCAGCAAGAAACCATATAAGTTAGAAGCAAATTTGAAAGTGCCAGATTGTAATGGCTGGATGACCGGGTCAGAGCATCTCTAAAATTGCAGCTCTTGTGTGGTTTTCCTGGTCTACAGTTCTCAGTATTTCTCAAAGTGATCCAAGGAAGAATGAGTGGTAACCCGGCGATCAAGGTACATTAATGCACATCAAGGCCCGTGTGGTCTTATCCAACAGACAAGCTCATGTAGCTCAAATTGCTGAATAAGTTAATGCTGGATCTGATAGAACGGTGTCAGAATAAACAGTGGCAGGACTGTTAGGCAGCAAAAAGGTATCAACAAAGTAATGTCATGCCTGATCTGTGCATATTATCTAAGTAATATTACTATCCACGTGTTGTCTTGTTAACATGAGAAGACTCAGTTGCATCAGTGATGTAGAGAGCAATGCTGTCTGGAGCTTTATGTTCGGTCAGGGTCTCTATTAGCAGAAGGGTGCCAGACTAAAAATAGCACCGATGTAGCAATGTAGAACAATGTGTGAAGCGGGTGATCACAGAGGGAACAGCGACATCGACACCAGTTGAATGATGTGGATGAAGTGTCAGTGGTAAACCACTTCTGTACTCTAACAATAGAATGTTGATTTACTGCCAGAAGATGAGATTGGAAGCACCAAGCTTGTACCTGAGTTAGAACCTGGATATCACAACAGGATGTTCAGGAGAAGATTGTGACCCTCATGTTTGGCTTTGCTTATGCTTTTGATGACCAGACATGGACTTTTTGGTTTGTTTTCTATAAAACAATATATTTTGTTTGTTAAAAATGTTTCTGGAAAAGTTGGGACACTTTGTAAAATGCAATTATTTCATTTTTTATTTATTTGATTAGGATTTTTACATGTTTTGCACTACAATTCTTGAAGTTTACAACAGGATTCATCAGTACACTAGTTTAATGTCATGTAAAGTCACTTACCATTTTATTTCAGAATAAAAGAAGGATGAGAAGCTTTTTACCCTTATGTTTGTCAGAATTGATTTAACTTGATTTGATTAAATACTACTACTACTACTACTACTACTACTACTACTAATAATAATAATAATAATAATAATAATAATAATAATAAATTGTCATTAATTAAAACTTGTGAGATATGACAAGAGGGTTATAGATAGAGATGTTCAAAGAAAACTAATAATAACAAAAGACAAGGTTACACAAGACGGGTTGGAACAAGGCAAGACAAGCTAACAAGACCTAAGCTAACAGCTAATGCTAAGTGCTAATGCTAATATTTGTTTGTAAAGATTTTAACATCATGTTTTCCACATTTGGTTACATTCACACATTAGTTCTTCATTATACAAGTTTCATCAGTACACAAGGTTATATCAGACACAGTCAAATACAATGTTTTGTGTCTACAATTTCTCACATGCATGTTTTTGGACTGTGGGAGGAAACCGGCGCTCCCTGAGCAAACCCAAGCAGATTCAGGAGAGTCACAGGAGAACATGCAAACTCAGAAAGGACCCAGACTGTCGACAGTGCTACCCACTGGGCCACCGTGCCGCAATACTTATGCTAAATATGAGCTATGCTAAACTAAACACACATGGATTAAACCTTTCTAAACCCTATGCTAACAGAACCAAACAAGGCTACACACGACTAAATAGAACTAACAGAGCCAAAGAAACCAACAGAAGCAAAACTAATGAAAGTCAAAATAAGCAGAGGTTACCAACAAGTCCCCCAGCTCCCCTCTTAAATGTCCTCAGATGAGGGGCAGCTGTGGTTCAGGGGACCAGGTGTGCAGATGTGCCGGAGCACACACAGACTGGATCGTGAAACATACGCTTTTCACATAATTGCATACATGCTAGATTACAGTTAGATATTATTTATTTCACTTAATCATTTTTTATTTACTAACTGAACCAGAGACATATCTGTGTCTGATTTTAGAAGAGGGAAACTCAGCTGCCTTTACACTAAATATAAATCTTCTAAGCTGTTAGTTGTCCACTTGCGCAATGAAAACAGAATTATGTAATAGGTTCAGTTTTATCTGGCTTATTCCTCATAAATATAAAGTGGATCATAAATGCTTTTCTCTTATAATGCATTAGCGTGTTTTTTTTATTTATTTATCTGGGTGGCATGGTGGCTTAGTGAGTAGACTGTCGCCTCACAGCAAGAAGGTCCTGGGTTCGATCCTCAGGACTGTTCATGTCCTTTCTGTGTTGAGTTTGCATGTTCTTCCAGTGTCTGTGTGGGTTTACTCCGGGTGCTCCGGTTTCCTCCCACAGTCCAAAAACATGCAACCATGTTAATTGGAGAGACAAAATTGTCCACATCTGTGTTTGATATAAACTTTAACATTAACCTTGAGGAATGAATAACCATGTTTCCGTCATGAATGTAACCAAAAGTGTAAAAGATTATTAAAGAAGATAATTGCTGGAATCCAGGTTTTTTTAATGACTTGTTTGGTTGTGTTCGTCCTCAGTCGCACATTGCGCCGATGGAACCGAGCTGTTCGGAGGACATGTCGGAAAGCAGTGAAATCAGTCTCTTTTTATTGGCTGGTTCTGATCCTGGTTTTTCTTAACACGGCTCTTAGTGCATCAGAACACTACAACCAGCCAGAGTGGCTCACAGATGTGCAAGGTGTGTATTCATCATTTCAACACATGTTAACACTAAGAGATCATACTGTTTCATTACTGTAAACACCATGCCCTATTCAACCATTTATTACACATGTATGTCAGTGTATGCAGCATTATAAGAATCACTTGCTAAAAGCAAAGCTTAATTTCTGTTTTTGGCTTTGCTCGTGCTGATGATGGCACTTTTTGGTTTGTTTTCTATAAAATACACAAAATATTTTTTGTTAAGAAACGTTTCTGGAAAAGTTAAACGCAATTATTTCATTATTAATTATTTTATTAGGATTTTAACATGTTTTGTACATTCTTGTTCTCACACTTTACTCAGGATTCATCACTACACTAGTTAAATGTCAAGCACAGGCACAAATTATTTTGTTTAAGACTGGTCCTGGACTAGAAAATGCAATGAACAGCAAGAATCTTTGATTGACCAATCTTGACCCTTGGCTAAAATAAAGTGGTCGATGAAATTAATAATAATAAAAATGATCCAGCCTCAGTTTTCTCAATAATATAAATGGTTGTTTTAACATTTATCTTTCTCCTGTTCGATCATTCTGTAGATATTGCCAACAAGGTTCTTCTATCTCTCTTCACCTTTGAGATGCTGTTAAAGATGTACAGTTTGGGGCTGCAGGCCTATTTTGTGGCTTTCTTCAATCGATTTGACTGTTTTGTGGTGTGTGGAGGCATTTTGGAGACGGTGCTGGTGGAGATGGAGATCATGCCGCCTCTTGGAATCTCTGTACTGCGCTGTGTCCGCTTGCTCAGGATCTTTAAAGTTACCCGGTACTGTTTTATTACATTCTATGACTTTCTTTAGCTACTTTGTTACATCAAATGTTTTAAATGTGTTATTAATTTATTTAGGATCCTCCATTATTTCTCATTTCAAATAATGCTTTTTCATTTGTTAGATATTTGATTAACCTCACCAATATATCCACGTTCTGTGTAGTCCTGGGGTCCTGAGTTTAAACTCCACCTCTAGTAGATATCTTTGTTCTGACTGCTTAGGTTTTCCTTCACTCTCAGATTTAACATATTTTATTGAATTAAGTTTAAGTTTAATTTAGTTTAATATATTTATTGCTGTGTTGTTTTCTTGTCCAGTCACTGGACAGCTCTGTCCAACCTAGTGGCTTCTCTTCTGAACTCCATGAAGTCCATTGCTTCTCTGTTGCTTCTACTTTTCCTTTTCCTCATCATCTTCGCCCTTCTGGGTATGCAGCTTTTTGGGGGGAAGTTTAATTTTGATGAGACCCAAACCAAGAGAAGCACTTTTGACACTTTCCCTCAAGCCCTTCTGACCTGCTTTCAGGTAAACTTTATTCTTATGGTCAAAGTATTGGCATTATCGGGATTAACACCATGCTTTTATTAAGTTGTTACAATGTTTGTTTCATGTTTAAGTTACTAGTTTACCTAACATTTACAATTTGATTAAATTACCTATAGTTAACTCATAATGCTGATTCCTGTATTATGAGTTAGAAGGTGTTTGAATTCTTAGATGCCTTTGAATGCTGCCTAGTAATATACCTTCAATTTGGCTGGTATCTTGACTGAATAACAAGAGATGCTTCCTTGGAGGTGAAGGCAATCCCAGCATTCAGTGCAGCTTTTCCCTCAAAATAATTACAAATGTGGTAGACAAATGCAGAGAAAGAAACATTTCATTGTACAACATCATACATTTTTATTTAATCTTTCACCCCCGCAACAACAAGTTTTATTACATTTCAATAAATAAAATTGGACAATAAGGAAAACATAAGTAAGCCAATTGTTTCAGGATTTTTCAAATTGTTATTTATGGCTATTTAATTGAAAACAGCACAAAGACAAATATTTAATGGTTTTCCAGAGCTTGTCTGTGATTCATTCCACTAAGTAAACTGAAGTCCTATTTTTTGACATGTAAAGGTTGTTTCAGGTTTAAAATGTATAAACAGTCCCATAGTATAAAAAAACATTCATCAATGCATCACTGCATATAATATTATATTTCCTATAAACCAGAGAACCGTCTGTGTATAAAGGGAAAGGCAAATATTAAATCTATGAAGACAAATTAAGGCTTCACTAAGCAAAGTGGAATATATGAAACGTCTACAAATCCAGAAGCCGCATCGATTGCTCCGGATGTAAATTCACATCAAACAGACTGAATTCTCCTTTTAATAATTGTGTTTTTAAATAATGGCTGGTGCATTTTTGGGGCTAAAGAAAAGAATTGCTATCAGTTCAAAGCACAAAAGCCATCAGGGTATGTATCAATGCAAATGACATTACTAACACGCACATCTGTAAAACCCCTTCAATGAAGCAGCATATGTATCAATCTAGACGGCGGCATGGTGGCTAGCACTGTAGCCAGGATAGAAGCCAGGATAAATAGGGAGGGTTTTAGCAGGAAGGGTAAACTAGGCCAAATCAATAATGCGGGAGCAGCTGAAAAAATGTTGTGTATATAAAAGTGTCATATCAGACAGGGCCAGTGTTAGTACTTGTCTGATATGACACTTTATGTTTTTTTTGAAGGTGTAAGTACATTTGATTACCCAAGCCAAGCACTTGGAGAAATCCAGCTTGTGTTTTGTGCACAGATTCTGACTGGTGAGGACTGGAACATGGTGATGTATGATGGGATAATGGCATACGGAGGCCCTGTATTCCCTGGAATGATTGTGTGTCTATACTTTGTCATTCTTTTCATCTGTGGTAACTGTATCCTATCACACTAACATTAGGATCAGCATTGCAATTTTTTAAAATCTCGCAACACTAGTGTGTTTATTAATGTGTTGATAAAATCCTATTTTCATGATCTCTGGAGCTGTAGTCTGTCTTTGTGGATGTGTCAGCATTCTTGAAAAGTAATTTGTCAGCCTTAACCAGCTACCTCTGAGACATCCTGCTCAATGTCTTTTTGGCTATCGCTGTTGACAACTTAGCCGGAGGAGATGGAGACGACAAGAAGAAAGAGTAAATATCATTAAATGCTTTCTATATTATAAAACTGAAGAGAATCATACTTTATTGGAAGTAAACAGATGTTTCTCCTTTTTGACAATACATTACACAAACCACATTTCCAGAAGTCTGGAACACTTGTTAAAATGTTACAATTGGCAACCGTGTTTGCTACGGTGGGGTGACCGGACTATGTGGGTTGGGTCTTCAAATGCAGACTGTAATTCTCAGAAGGGTTCTGCTACAACTACACATGTGTGGAATGCAATCAGGAATCTCCAACAGCAGAGGACAAATTGACTAAAAAAATTGTGGGAAAAATATGGCAGCGTTTATTACTCTCAAATTTATTTCTTTTATTATTTACAGAGAAAAGAAATCAGAAGAAGAGGAAGGCCAGGGAGTTGGAGAGAATGAAGAAACGAAAGTATGAGCAAAGTATCTTTTTAAGTCGGACAAAAATAAACCGTGTGGTGTCCATATTTTTTTAATTATATTTTTTATTGTGTTGATTTTTGACAGGTTGAAGTGGTTGAGTCGGAGGAAGAAGAGGAACAAGAGGAACAAGAGGAAGGAGATGATGGAGGTAAACAAAATATTGCCAGCATTAAGACTTGTGAAGTGCACAAGGGGGGCATTTATGAACATGACTAAAATTACTCAATACCTTATTTTTTTTAGAATACTCTTTTCATCACTTTGCAGTGAAATTCATTCTCCACATTTAACACAAGCTGTGCAGTGAAACACACATATACACACTAGTGAACACAAGGGGCTGTGAACACACGTGCCCGGAGCGGTGGCCAGCCCTAGCCATGGCACCCGGGGACCAGTTAGAGGTTAGGTGCCTTGCTCAAGAGCACTTCAGTCGTGACCTGTTGGCTCTGGTAATCGAACCGGTAACCTTCTGATCACAAGCCCAGTTCTATAACCTAGCCTCTTAAATACCATACATAATGTCTCCCAGCCTAGTCATTTCCAGGTCTGATCCATACAGTAATGTCATTATGCTGTAATATAGTAATTACACTTTTATTCTACTTTATTCTGTTATTATAATTTGATTCTATTTTGGCTATTTCTGACTGTACTTACTGTACTTACCGTTGTTACTACTGTAACACCCAAATTTTCCTAATAGGGATCAATAAAGGAATCTTATCTTCACAGTGGATTCTTCGTCAGAGACTATTTTGGTTGCTCATGTTCTTACAAAGCAAACAAGACCATTTCTCATTTAGACACATATGACCTAAATCCAAAGCACAAAAGCACACTTTGGGTTTTAATCATCTAAAAAAATGTGACAGAACTTAAACATGAAATCCCAGACAAACTCTGCATTAATTCTGATCGGTCCATCGTGTTTGATTGACATCCGCATCTTCCAATTGAAAAAAAATCATGTAATCAAGAGTTTGAATGCAAGTGAAACCAAAATCCTATTAAATCATCTGTGTGTATAGTGCTAAAGGACTTTAGCAGAACTGTGATGTATGTTCTGTGTATTTATTTAGAATAATTGTTTCACACTCTGAGCATTGGTATTTAGATTGAGACATTGAGACATGGGTTATTACTGCTTTGTAGCTTTAGAGGAGAAATAACGGTATTGGAGTGGTATCGATTTAGGCAGATAATGAATGTGTGTATCGTATCAGACATAAAGAAGTGGTATCGAGCCAGATCTATTATTTATGGATCTCTTCTTTTGTCTAGAAGAGGCATCATCTCAGCTGAATGTGGCCGATTTTGTTCCTCCTAAAGAAAAGGTTGTGCCAATACCAGAAGGCAGCGCTTTCTTTTGCCTGAGCAAGACCAACCCGTAAGCCGTAACACAAACACACACACACACAGAGCCACATGTACATACTATTATGTATATGCTATTATGAAATAGTGCAGGGTTTTTGCTTTAGGAAAACAAAGTAATATTAGTAATATTTCAGGAAAATCCTTTGAACTACTTTTATTATATAAATCTGTCCTTATATATTCTCACACATTAAATTAAGCTTTTAAAATAAAATATGCCATTAGATGGATTAGACAGTAGGAGGCGGTTTACTTAATCTGACCATTTTGAGTTTTTTACTAAAAACATGTCAGATCAGAGCAACACTATATTATACATAAATTTTCTACACTTGTAATCCCCTGCTCTCGTTTTGCTATGCTTAACCAAGCACAGTCATTTCAGCCCTGAGGCGGGCTCTGATTGTCTGCTTGTACCCAGAGCAAGAACAAAGCAAGTTAAAGAGACTAAAATTAGTGCAGCTACAATATAATCATCAACAATAATCACTTCATGGAAATCATTTTGTCAGCATTTTTTAAATAATGTAATAATTAGGAAATAAGATCTTTCCTGCTCTGATTTTTTTCTTTACTTTCTCTGTCTCCATTTGTCTCTGCAGAATAAGAGTGGGCTGTCACATTGTGATCAATCATCACATCTTCACTAATCTCATCCTGGTATTCATCATCCTCAGTAGTATCTCTCTTGCTGCAGAGGACCCAATCAGAGCACACTCCTTCAGGAATAATGTTAGTGCTGCACACACACTCACACACACACACACACACACACACACACACACACACAGTGCGAGTGTGAAATACAGGAACAATAAACGCACGCAGGACCTCGGAGGACCACAAAGACAGAAGCTCCGACCGCCGATTCATCAGAGACCGAATTAAGTCTCTGTAAGTTGTAAAGTCTCCGCCGCACAGAGACTAGCAGAAGTAAACAGACTTTCTTTATCTCTTTCTTTATTATAAGAACAAAGTTTGGATTATTTTTTTGGGACCCCGACAGAACAACAAGCGGGACACGATCCATAAAAGAGCCACCATGTCTTAATCCTGCCAGTAGGTGGGATATATCACACAGCTATCCTCGAAGCAGCAAAAATGGGCGAGTAACTGCAGCTCTTGTGGGGTGTTCCCGGAGTCGTGCTTTGTTAGGTGTAATTAGGATGACCTTACACAGGAAGCTATATCTTTAAGCTTTAAGACATTTTAAATGAGACCGTAACGAAGACATCGGAGGCGATAACTCGTTAACGTGTTTGGATCAAACAAGAAAATTATAGCATTCGGGTTAGGCAAAAATGTAAATGGTGATATTGATACTGATTGATCGTTTCTTAAAGCACCTTAAGCTCCTCTAGTAGTCCAATAGTGAAGAGAACCGAGTGAGAGATCTGATCCGACACACTTAAGTCATTCTATGATGAAAGCCTACATATGCAGAGAATAACTTATGAGGCAGATTATTTGGACATTAAATACTTCTACAAAGATTACACACATATGTGACTAGAACCGGCACAGTCGGTCCAGCGCACCGAGGGCCCGGTGACACCGACGAGACCATCGGTGCCGAGCATCAAATCATCTCCTAACTTCAGGACCCGGCAGGAAACATCCGGCCCGAATAAAGTGCTGCAGGATTTCAGGGAGCAGAGGAGCCACCGCAGAGCTTATTTATGGGGTTAAATGAAGGTGGTGAGTTATTAGGAGAGGGGAGATCTTTACCAGAGGTGTTACCTCATCAAAACTCCTGATTTGTTCTGATTCGTTTCCTCTCTCACACACACTCTGTGTGAAGAAAGCCTCTGTGTGTGTGTGTGTGTGTGTGTGTGTGTGTGTGTGTGTGTACCATGATGGTGGTGACGATGACCGTCCTGTTTTCCACGGACGATCCGTTTCCTCCGTCCAGCTCGTTCTGCACCAGCACCAATTTATCAATGTCATTC
>JAYDZG010000002.1:4880485-4895772 GCA_034509265.1 Microcambeva bendego
TATATTCATCAATATTTAAGATGTTTTCACTTTCTAATAAACCATTTTGGCAACCCACTGGAAATGATGCCCTGAGAAATTAAAGGTTTAAGGACTGATGTAGAATGAGGCTTTAATAAGTTCTATCTGTATCATTCTTGTTTGCCTTTTCATTTTAAGTGCATTTATTCCTATTTCTTTCCTTCTTTAAATGTAGAGAGCGCCCCCTTTCTGCTGAGCAATAGGCTTTATGAGATCAAACTCCGTGTGGGTCCATGAATATATTACAGCAGTGTCGTTTCTATTGATCTGGCCTTCAGTTTCTTCTCTGAGACTATTCTGCAATACGTAAAGGATTGATTGCAATATGTCTGTTGAGTTAGCTTGGTGTAAATACTAGGTGTTTCTAAATACTATGCTTCCTCTGCTTCGCTGATCGAGTGTATTATTGCTGTTTAATTCAAGTGGAGGCAAAAAGTGAAATATTTTTTGTGTGTTGTGTGGAAACATGGCGAACTAGAGGATTGAGATGGTGGTCGTTATAGATAAATGTTCCATCGTCATTTTTGTACTTATTTTCTTTATTTCCTTTCACAGTCTCTCTATCACACGGATATAAAATGTCTCAGAATTAGGGCTGTCACTGAAATTTAGAAATCTAACATTACTCAAATGTTGATGTTTGACCATCAGACAACTAAAACAGAACTTTTAGAGGAATTGGTATTTGTGGTTGTGAAAAAAACACACTTTCACTTACAAAACGAATAAAATTAAATTAAAAATAAAATGGACTTGTTACACAAAAGTATGCTTAGGTATGCTACGTATTTCTAATCTGTACTTGGGACCCGATTTAACATGTCTTATGTTTAACAGCTACAGGGAACAGAACAACTGTTGAATATACATTATTATACTTTGTCCCGAAATGCAGCTGTTATTACATTAGATAATTACTGGGAATCACACACTGTGTAAATGATGTGTGGTGATTCTATCTTGCAGGGGGGGGGGGGTTGTACCTGTTATTACACAAGATTTAAACTGTGACGGCCCTAGTTAAGACTGAATTCTGACCAACTGCTTGTGGGATTGCTGTTTATTATGGTTTTATCTGTTAAAATGTGTGTGCAATGCTAAATCTGGAACAAAGTGATTACAAGTTCTGCATTAAAATGATGTTCTAGATCGGCGGGGGAAGCGCTCATCAGTACTCAGAGACGTCGATCACAATGTTCAGCTTCGAATATCGGTGTGAAAAATCTTCCAAAATTGATATTAGCTATGTGTGGTCCTGTTGGTGGTCAGCCTGTATTGCCCATCTAGATTGACTTTTTAAATAAGCATGATCTGCTCAACTGATAAAAATTGGAATGAGCAACATACATATTTATTTTTTTGTGATTTATAAGCACTAAATGCAGTTAGAAATGTGCAAGAAAGATGCTACTGTACTTTATGAAGACTGTGAAGCATCAGAAACTTTTTCAGTCGACTTGAATTAGTGTTTTTATTTGGAATTTATTTATTAGATACTAGGACGATGAGCTTGTTAGTAGTCATGCATGATCATGTGCTCATAGGTCAAGCTTGCCCAAAATTCTGACTGATTCTCATTGATACCTGCAAACTTTTCGGTGGACCATGTGCAAGGCCAAACCATTTTTGCTTTCTAGTAGAACTAGTCAGCCTGCGAACCACCTCGCTGGATATTTTCCTTTCTATTCTTCTCGTTCACTCTTATCTGCTTTGTCAGATGACCCCCCCTAATAAATAGTTTGGTGTTTGGTGTCTTGTGAAACTCTCAATGCCTTTAGTTTGTGCTGTATTTATTGTGTATAATAAATATTCTTAACATTTAAATGATGTTCATTACAATATATATGATCATGCTAAACAATCACCAAAATTCTCAAGAAATTTTGTTGTGTTGTTCTATGAGATCTACGAAGAAAAAAATAAAGGATACGTAAAAACAAAAATGTGTTTTGTTTCTTGTTCACTTAGATTTGGAAAAAAAGATTTTATTATCAGAACTAAAATCAGTAAATCTAAATCTAATGAATCATAATTTAGCTTACACACCAGCAGCCCAGCTAGTTTTCCATGAACATTTAAGTTTACAGTATTCAGTCAAATGGACTATGTCTGGTCCTTTGGGTCGCTCGGTGGGTAGCACTGTCACCTCACAACAAGAACATCCTGGGTTACTAATGAAATTCATTCCTGTTTTTAAAGTGTTTGGAAGGATGATTCAGCTTCTTCCAAACAAGCCTTAGAACAAACAATTCCAAAGAATAAATGTAATGACAAATAAAGACATAAAGCAGATTATTGCTTATGTTATTCATTCAGTTCATCCATTTCAGTCCTTGTGCATCTCTTATCATTATGTCCATACCAAAAATGAAGAAATCCATTCAGAAATTCATGCTGTTAGGCTTACTGTACGAGCTGATATTAAAAACCTGCCAAATAAAAGCATTTTAATCAGTGATCTCAGACTTACTGCTCAAAGTAACAAAACTCTGCTGTACTACTCCTCCGGACCAGCAGAGGGCGCCATCAACCAGAATTTCAGTTTCAAAGTCTTGAAGTTCCAGACGCCTCCTGTTCACATGTGGTATGAAACACTGCTTGCACTATACACATGTAAGCCTTGATTTTTTATGTGTGTATTGAAAATGAACAGAGGTGTGTATTGTTTTGAAAGTTTACATCTATAACACTGCTTCTTGTGTACTGCTGAACTGACCCCTCTGAGCTTGACCTTTAAATGGAGCTTTATTCTTCTGGATATCTTCTGTTCTACAGAAGGCCAAAGACCAAACAACACTACCATCATCTCACTTCAGACTTTACTGGGTCTACTTGAGATATTTGTTGATCATCACACATTGAAAAAAGTGACTTGTTTTTAAGCTCTGGGGCTTATTATGAGTGAGACAGGAGGGTGTTTCCAACTTGGACATTTAAAAATCAAGTCATTAAAATAAAAGTAATGATGTTTCCCTGTTTCATTATCATATTAGGTAGGATATAGTTATTCATGATGAACATTTTAGTTTTAAGGTACATTTTATTGATTTAATCAATTTTGATACAAAAACATTAGAAAATACATATATCACTCCAAATATATAAAAACAAGGTAAAGAAAAGACATAAATGCATAAATACATTACAGTGTTGCCATTGAACCTTGGAAACAAAAATATAAAAGACAGAAACTTTAAACACTATGCAAGTGTGAACAAAGAATATATGTTAGGGACAAAGTTATACCACAATACATGTGCTTTTAAATTTATACATTTATAGAAATATTATAAATATTGTATTTCACTATTTTTAATGCCAATTATGTCTAAATACATATACAATTCCTAAAATGTTCTTTCTAGAATATTTTGAGATGTTTTGGCTGTGACTGTGGCTTGGTGAGTCTTAGAAAAAAATCTTTCTTTTAAAATATACTTTAATAATATTTAGCTGTTCTGGAATTTTGTTCAATATGCATATTCATTAACTATAAGACACTGTCATTAAATAGCGTATTTATTTACTACAGAATTCAATTTATCTTTAGTTTGTATTTTTACAAAATTTGTATTGTCATATTTTATTTAATGACCTAAAGTCATTTACATTTACAAATCTGCCAGAACTGAGACAATTGCTTTGTAAAATGCGTTTTTCAAGTATTATACTTCACAGATGAACAACATAAATTAACAAAGTACAACATTCTAGCCAGAAATGAAAACACAAATTGCACGTCTGTATGTTATCCTGAGTAAAGGTTTGAATCAGTCATTCCAAGGACAATAAAACACTACTGTAGTTGAGTCGAATAAAAATCATAGCAATCTTATTATTGAATCCACTCATTTAGTCGGCACCATTTTTTGAAAAGAAAAAAAAGACCCTGGTTTGTTGATTGTCAGTCATGGCATCCTCAGTTCATAGAGCTCATGTGAGTTCCTGTTCATCTCTACCCTGTTTGGGAACCATAAACTGGTCTCCTCTCAGTTCAGGTGGTTCGACTGTTGATTGTTCTGACAATGGCGGACCAGCCGTTATGAAGGTTGTTGGCGTGGTAGCCCCAGAGACTTCAGAGCAGTTTTTCAGTCCCTCTTTAAGTTCTGATAGCTGGATGGAGTGATTAAGGAGTGTGTTGTTGACCTTTGAAAAGTACCCATCGGTGTGCTTCTCTAGTTCTCCTCTGACCAGGTCCAAATCTTCAGTTAGTCGTGCCAGGCCACCGCACTGACCCTCAATGCGAGTAACTCGCCCTCCTACCGCGTTGACCTCTTTTTGGACACCAAGGGCGGTAGAGCGGCAGGTCTGGAGCTCTCCGGCCAGTCTGCGTCGCAGATCCTGGAGCTCGCCTTTCAGTCGGGTCAGCCTTCTCTCCCCAGCGCCTAGCATGGACGCTTGCTGTCCGACCAGCTGCACCACACCCTTAACCTGCTTTGCTATCCTGTCCTCACGCTCTTGCCATGTGAGGTTGGTTTGTCCAACTTCTTGCACCACCTTTCCGAAAGTGTCTTGCAGTCCACCCAGGGTATGGTTGACGGAGTGTATGCTCACCTTAAGCAGGGTAACTTCACCCTGAAGTTTCTTCTCGTCTTGTCTCGTAGCAAGCTGGGTTAGCACAGACTTCAGAGTGGTGTTTAGTTGGTCTAACCTTTCTGTCTGTGCTCCAAGCTGTTTGTTCAGTTCATCATGTTTATTTTGGTCCTTCTCTGTTAGCAGAGGTGTGTCATATCCTGTAAGGACTGGTTGTGGTGCACAGGATGAAGTGCAAAGAAGTTCCATGGTGCCAAACTGCTTCTGAATGCTCTCCACATCTCCTTCCATTCTCTTCTTAAGAGCCTCGACTTCTGTCGCTAAACTGGCCACTACCTGACCTTCAGATGAGGCTGAAGATGTAGTATTACTAAGCTCCTCGAGTGCCGCAAACAGTCGATTTTCAAGGTCGTTTATCTTCTGTTCCAGACAGAATTCAAGATTGCTGGCTGTTCTGCTGCTCAGAACGTCAGGTTGCTTTTCTGTTGTGCTCAGAATCGATTCCACATAACTCAGTCTGCCCTCAATCATGCCTTCCACATGGTCCTTGTGGCTTCCGAGTTCAACCCGAAGGTTCACCTGGGACTGGTTCAGTCCGTCCATCGACTGTTCTACAAGCACAAGTCTCTCGGTCAAGCCTGACATTGCAATGCAACAGGAATCTTCAGGTTCTAGTCCTTGAAGGTCGGCATGGAAATCTTGAAGCTCCTTCTTCAAGGCCGTCACACTACCATTGATCACCTGCTCCAGCTGTTCTTGTCCCAGCATGACTTGCCTGTTGCACTGGAGCTCTGTCTCAGTCATGCGACCATCGCAACGCTCCTCGGTGCTCTTCATCCTCTTCTCAAACCTTCCAAACAGAGTCGTTTCTGCTTCACTGAGTCTTGCATCCACCATCGTCTCCAGGGCTGGATGCGAGTCCGTGAGGTTCACTGTCCCATTATTTAGCACACGCAGGGCGTTATCGTGTTCCAAAATTGTATTCTTCATCTCGGACAGTTCTGTGCTCCTTGCCAGTAGTATAGATTGCAGTTCCGCCACCTTTTCAGTCAGCTCACTCAGATTTGGAAATTGCGTTAATGCGTCTGAGCCGTCAATATCTGGTGCCCCACCGTGAAGTTGCTCAAAGCCAATGGAGTCTTGAGGTTTAGCAGCAGCTGAAGCTGGAGCCGCAGATAAGATGGTAGAGATCATGCGATTGGTGTCCTCTCGGAGTGAGGCACGCAGATGGTCCTCTAGGATTGTCATCTTGGCACGAAGAGTCTCTATACCAAGCGAGAGTCGCTGCACATCCTCTTCCATTCGATTTAGACGTTCTATGGTTGCACTGTTCTCTCCGGTATCTGTCGTGATGAGGTACAGATGAATAATCATGTCAGAAAACAAATATGTCTGTTCACAAATAAATAAAATATTCAGTGTTACTAGATCAGTAAATGTAGGACTGTTTGATAAGAATCATCATATGTACTTTATTACAGCAGGATTTCCTACTAGCATACCCAAGTCGAGAGTCTGAACTCACAGTTTCACTGGTCAGCTGGGTGCCACCCTAGCCTATTGGATGCACAAACCAGTGCATAGTAGTTTCAGGAAGGGCATCAGGCATAAAATGAACTATGCTAAGGAAATAATTCAGACCCTGATCTGCTGTGGCGACCCCTAACGGGAGCAGCTCAAGTGATCGCCATATGTCCTGTATTATGGTCATTTATAAAAATAATACAAGTGTCTAGGCGGAGCAGCAGGATTTTCCGCTACCCTACCAGCCCAGAGAGTCTGAACTCGCCGGTTCAAAACTCACCCTAGCCAACGAGAATCGCAAACCAGTTATTATTATTATAGTGCCGGTCAGGTTGTGTCAGGAAGGGCATCCTGCGTAAAAATTAGGCCAAATCAGTAATGTGGACTGATGTGGCGAACCCTAATGGGAACAGTCGAAAGGATTTACATCCTCAATCATGCAGACTTTCAGATCAACACTAAAAACCACATTTAAATATTTCCTTCATGAAATTGGTCTCACCAAGGTTAAGCTCACTGTCACCAGAGGGAGCCTGTGTCTCAGGAACTGGCTGCTGGGGCGCTGGCAAGGGATCCTGGTAGTCTGAGAAGGGTTCCTGACCATCTGGAATTTGTTCATGTTCCGAATCTTGTTCATTGATTAGTGGGATGTGTTGCTCTGGTTCTGGCTCTGGTTCTGGTTCTGGTTCTGGATCAACATCATCTGTCACAGGCTCTGGATAAGGTCTGTATAAGGTTTCCGGATAAGATGGTGCAACATTAGGGCCAGGATATCCACCCATTTTATTATATGGTGTTGATAATTGATTCCAGTGGTTTCTGTTATAGTTGGGTTGAGCCATTTGGCCTTTGTGCGAAAAACCTTTATACGAAGTCATAGGTCTCCTAAAAGGAGGCATTGGGCCTTTGATGGACCGAATAGGTTGATTGTAAGAAGGCATAGGACCTTTAAGGGATGGCTGAGGACCTTTAAGGGATGGCTGAGGACCTTTAAGGGATGGCTGGGGACCTTTTTGAGAGGGCATCCCCTTGTATGATGGAGAAGGACCTTTGAAAGGGGGCATTGCCTTCATTCCATAAGGTCCATTAGTACAACCAACACCAGAGAATCCAGGACAACAGCGCCACTCTAACTCTGTCATAGTCTTGTATGCTACTTTATACTTTGGCTTGTAGATCATCCGGTACCTGTAAGTACAGGCATACAAACAAAAATAAGTCATGGTGAAAATTAGAGATGTAACAATTAACTCTACCCACAATGCCATCTGATTCACGATAGGTTTTTTCTTTTTTTTTATGAAATGGAAGATTTATTTCACTTAAAATAAGATAAAATACTGTTTTTGTGATTATCTTTCATTTATCTTAATAATGAATGCTCTTATTCCAAACAATTGCAAATTAAGCTCGATTTGGCATCTTGGTGAATATCAGCAGCACCTTCTGAAATTTAAATTAAATATCAATATATTAAACATAAACTCCGATTTGAATCGTGCCTCAAGTGAATCAATTCCTGAATCGATTCGTGGTGCATCGTTACATCCCTTGTGAAAATACAGAATTGTCCCATATTTGGTAGCTAAATAAGGTAACAGTTGATCAAAGTTGATCATTACAGCGAATACACCAGGTAAACAGTAACAGTACTCACTTAAGTGCTGGACACTTTTTTCCCCAGCCACATTTTTTGTACTCGGCCTTTACATAAGGAGCTGCGCCATCCTGAACGGTATAGGAAACAGTCTTTTCCACTACATACGCACAGTGGTTCCTAGAAAAAGAAACAACAGGAAAAAGAAATATGAAAAACAAATGAGTAAAAAAATAATAAATTAAATTCGGACAAAGGGTTATTTTTTTCTTGATATTTCTAGGTGTTTTTGCCGCAAATAAGGCTGTGAAAGTGTTCACAAAATGTATTTGAAAGCTGAAAAATGAACATCTAGACTAAAAAATTTAACCAGTAAGAACAAGGAACAAATTTACTTGATTCTTAGTCATGATTGAATTTGTCGGTGCAATTGATTAAATGACTGATATCTTCTTAAACGGTGCCTTTGTATTTCACACTAGCAAAAATGGCCCAGCCGTACAGAATTATCGCCTTTGGTTGCCAACTGAGTCGTTTTTTCCCAGTTTCATGGTTTCTTCCATAGTACTGCTTTAAATTGCCCTTTGATGTGATGTGAATAAATGAGTAACCAATGTGATTAATAAATAAGAAATGAATAGGATACAGCTGTCAGTGATTTTCTCATTATATGATGCGGTTTGTTCTACATATTCTTTTGTCAGCTCCCAGAGTGTATGAACACGTTAACTTATATACCAAACAACTAACATTAAACTAGTTTTTGTGCTTCTAGATTTTAAAAAGGCTGGGGGTGGGAGGTGTCTGATTTCTACCTTTTCGTATGCCAAAAGAAGCTTTAAGGTGAAAAAGATTTTCATGTGATGATAATGTGAAAGCAGGTGCATCTGTGGCTCCTTGACCAAAACATTTTGCAGTGGTGCAGAAAAAAGCTTCACAGAAGAAAGTGACTTTTAAAAAGTGCAAAAAAAAAAATGAAGAACCGTCATAATAAAATATAAGTCATGAATCATATTTGAATTCATGCCTGTTGAGTTTTGTATTATTAAATTATATTAGTGGATCATTCTGCCATAACAGCAAAAAAAATAATCTTTGACAGGATATTCAGGTCATCACGTGTCAAAGGACCCAATTTTAGAATTTAGATAAGTAAGTTTGTAATTGCTGCTTGACAAAAAAGTAGCCATAACGTTCTAGTTCATTTTACCACTGCTGTGGCAAACTGACCCAGGTGTAAAACAGTGGAAATACTCACTTGTGTCTTGCAGTTGGCTTCCCAGAGCTGTAGTTAGGATTGACTTCCGAGTTGTAGCCACTGTAATGGTTTGGGTTGGGACGGAAAGCACCGAAAGCATCCACTACAGCTATGCCCACACTCGCAAAAAAAAGTGGGCAAAGAAAATCTGGCCAAAGCATCTTCAGCAAAGCAATGCATCAAAGAAAGAACATAAATGAAATAAAGAGCAAGTTCCTCTGATGAAGTGGTGAAGTTTTGCAGGCTCCTGTGGTCTGGACTCGAGTGCTCACAGCCCACCTAATAAGTCTCCTTATGGCCTAATTTGCATAGTCCCACCCACTTTTCCACTAAGCCAGAACTGAGTGGATTTTTGGAACATGACCTACTGGTATGAAATGATGTTTTTGGTTAGGTTTGTGAGATGGACATAAAAAAGTGCCCTATTAATTATTACTTTAAAGTTGTACAAACTTTAGGTCTAGAAATAGACAGAACATTGTATTAAAACTGAAGTGAATGATGTAATGCAATGAATAAATAATTAAGTTCTAGTTTTATGTTTAGATCTTTTATCTTCACAGTGTACAGTAAAGAGAACATCTGGACTAGAGGTCTGGCATCAACAAATCCTGACACAGAGGTGAGGAATAAACATTTGGTGGCTCTAGTAAATATATCTGGCCAAATGTAAACGGTAACAATTACCAGACAGATAAATGGAAAATAAATTCACAATTGACTTTCATTTGTCTCATATGTAGTCATGCATGATACAACTGGCAGTGAAATGCTATTATGACTGCTCACATTACAAACAATACAAAATATACTTTTATATTAAAATATAAATTTCAAAATATAAAAAGAAGACCAAATTGTTCATTTTAAATAAAATAGAAAAAATAAAACAATCTAAAGTGAACGAGTGGAGTGCAAAGTGTCCAAAGCGTAAACTGAACAGCGATTGTGCAACATATGCAAGGGTTGAAAATATTATGTAACAATCTAGATACATATGCACCCACACATTATACAATGAACATGCATGTGAGATATATAAATAAAGTTGATGAAGTTGGTGTCCAGCGTTTTTGCCTTTGCTAGACTTGCAGCAACCTGCCGAATGGGCAATGGACAAGCGCCTAACCACACCACTGGCACATACCACACATAATGTCCATTTACAGACAGCGTCAACTCTGGAAAAAGAAAGTCACATTGCCTCAGGGGCAATCTGATCTCTTGTGATGGTTCCACAATGAGGCCCACCAAACCAAAAAAGGAGTACCCCCCAAAAAATACCAAGCTATGCAGGACTGCAGGTTTTAGTGGAGGTAAAGTCAGAGCAATGATTGGCAATTAAGAAAAACAGATATATCTATCATCTACGTTGGAAATCGAGTTTGTAATTCACTAGTCCGAACAATCTTGTGAATGTTATGAGAGTAAATAAATGAATGTAAGTGAATAATGCCATGCTCCTTGTCCCGGATGGACCCTCACTTGTAATGTTTTTACAGACAGAATACTAAAGATAAATAAATGAAGCCAGACAGACTTATTTATTTAAAATATTTTTCCTCAGTGGACATTAGATGGTTCTGTATAGTTGTGGTTGTGTGTGTGGTTGTAACTTGATTCCTTTTGACCACATCTGGTAAAATGTGACAACTTAGACCCTTTTAGAAAACATTTGGCCTACTGTAGTGTAAACCCCACAACAGTCAAACTCGACATATATACACGCACACCCACCCAAACAGAGTGGGCAAACATTCACTCTACAGCTCTCCTCCAGACCTCCAGTCTTTAAGACAACGCATGGCTTTGTTTGGCTGCTAATTAGCTGCTAAGCAGCAGACAGTGTTTACTGTGTTTCCAAGACCAGCAGTGTTGTGATGTGAAAGGTTAAACAGCTTTTTTAAAACACTTTCTTTGCACTGAAGTCTCATTCATAACTAAGTACCTCTAACATTCAAAACAAACCCTTTTAAGTACTTGATTTTTACATGCTTGACTCTTCTTTGTGTATTAAATTGTGATCATAGGGATTAACGTTGGGGCATCTTAGAGCAGAAGTTAAATTTTTACATTTAATACGGAGGCTTAGCATGCACCTCTGAAAACCTGGTTGGGGCCGGGGTTCAGGAAATGTGCAACTACATAATGCCCCTGAACATCAGTTTTAATAAAAAAGGGATTTATTTTCATTCTGGTGGCACTGCTGTGCCATGGGTATTAATGTCGCCTTACAGCAGGAAGGTCCTGGGTTTTATTCCCTGGCTGGGCAACCAGGATCCTTCTTTGTGGGATCTTCCTTGTTCCATGTTCTTCCTTTTTCCATGTGGGTTCCTCTGACAAATCCCAAGACAGGTCTGCTCTGTGATGGACTGGTGATGAGCTGTATACCTTTTAAGATGTAGTCTAATAGTTAAAGCACTGGCCTAGTAATCAGAAGTCTTGGTTCAAGCCAGGTTGCTGCTGTTGGGCCCTTGAGCAAGGCCCTTAATCCTTAATTGTTGTAACTGACATAAAAATGATGCACAATTCATACAAAAATGGATTTGTTAGTTGTCTTCAACCTTTATTTAAATGACAAAAGTACAAAAAAGATATATTTTTTCTTTCGTCTGCTTTTTCCGTTTTGCCACAGTGGATCGTGATTTGCATTACTGATTTGCCATAGTTTAACGTCGGATGCCCTTCCTGACACAACCCTCCCTATTTATCCAGGCTTGGGACCGGCACTACATTGCATCCTAATTGCTGGGTTCATGTTTTGGACTGTGGGAGGAAACTGGAGATCCTGGGGGAACCCATGCAGATGGTTGGAGAACATACAAACTCCACAAAGCACGGACCCACTACTCACAGAGTCACAGTGCCCTGAATCCGAAGTATTATAATCATCCACAAGGATTAAACTATTTTAAATCTTTGTTGACTTTGAAAATAAACGTATAAAACTTCTTGAATGAGCAGTGAGCTGAAGCCTGTTGACCCGGTGCTGCATGTGTTCCAGATTTGCAGTTGATTTATCAGCTATTCCTCTGAACAGGCTCAGTGTGCCGGCACTCACCGGATTACTGCCACCACACACAATTTTCTTTTCTCTCTTTCATTTGCAGTCACCTCCACCCAGGAAGTGCTTAAGGGAGCAGCTGGTTAGGTTCAGAATTACCTGCTCAGAATAAAGCTGTGCTTTATTCAACTCATCGTCACCACCCATGTGTATGAAAGAACAACTCCGTGTCTAAACGGGGTGAGGTTAGTTTTTCCACTCGACTAGTACAAAAAGTAAGTTGTACTTTTATAGACGCTGAAGTTGGTTTGCAGAACATGGAAAGTGAAGGGTGTGTTCATGTTCGAGTCCACAAGTCTCAGTCTTCCTTAGTCTTTCAGTCTTTATAGGCATAAATCTCCATGCGTTTTTTACCACGTTCTTACTTCTTCCGGTGCTTGTTTTACTCATTTTGTTTGGTTAAATATAGCACCAAGCATCCAAATTCAACTGCTGAACGTAAAGTCAGTAAAGTCAGCTTTGTGTTTATCTAAGAAGAGCGGATGTGTGTGGTGTAGCATGTGGCTGTGGTCTGTGTGTAGTGTTAGCAAGTCAATGAAACCAACCTGGAAGCACAGCACAGCACAGCACAACACAACACGACTGAAATAAAAAGAATACAAATAAATGTAAGAATTTACATAAAAAACAATCATACAAAAATAAAATGGAAAAATAGAACAGTCGAATACAGTTTATTAAAATGTATAGTATTGAATATAATTCATTGAATCTTAGTATGAAAAATACTTTTATACTTCTTTGTATGAAAAAAATACTGGCAGAGGGAATTAGAGGGAATGTGGGAGGAGTAGTAATTGTAGTAATTGCTCATGTCTGACACTTATTGTCCAGATTTAGCTCCATCTGAGATCCACAGTTTTGTACCAATCAAAGAAGAAGAAGAAGAAGAAGAAGAAGAAGAAGAAAATGTTCATGTGTGTTCATGTGATGATGTGAAAAACAAAGAAAAATAAATTCTAGGGACATTACAATGGGAACACACTGGAAATACATCACAGAGGAAGGTGGCTATGCAGGAAAGGGATATAATATAATAAAAAGAATTTTGCGATGAAACTTTGAAGAACCCTCTGAGTTTAAGTTAATATTAAATGACATTTCTGTATGTATCCAATCCAGTGATGTACACAAGGTGTGGTATGTGTATGTGTTTGGATGTATAGAATGTGCTTATCTCTATGTTTGATTAGTTTTAGACTACCCTACAAAATGTTGTAAAGTAATTGTGATAAAATACAATGTGCAGTCATTTAATTTATTTGTTTTTTTTAATGGTTATGCACCACTTATATCACAAATGTATAAGGTTGTGCCACATTTTACATAGCAGTGGAAGAAAACCTTCTCTCAGATGTGTTGGGATCTGTGCTTTCCATAAATTTTATATTTGCACAAAAAGCTTGTGTGACATAAAGGTGGTTTATTATTATTATTATTATTATTATTATTATTATTATTATTATTATTATTATTATTATTGTTGTTATTATTGTTATTGTTGTTGTTATTGTTATTATTTTATTATTATTATTATTAGTTTCCATGTATGTATTATTTGTATGTAGTCTTTGCACTATATGCTGTACCTGCCACATATTTAATGGTTTATAATGGATATTGCAAAAGAATTAACAGATGTGCTTATTTTTTACTAGATGACTGAACTTTCTGACATTTTGGGTTGAAGGCTTCCTTTATGTCCTCTAAAAATGGATGCATTCTAATTTTGGTTAATGCTGATTCATCACCTTACACTTTTTTTCCAGGTTTTGAGCTTCTGAGACCAACTTGTGCCTCCTCCTGACCTACAGTTTTGTAAGGGTTTAAACCTTTGGCTAAGAATTTTTAATTTTTAATGGATCTCTTATAAAGACACACTGTGTATTTCCAATCAAAATTATTAGTAGTTAAATGGTAGTATATTAAATGACCTTACCTTGCTAGAAATGTTCTATGTTTTTTAAAACCCAACTATGACATTGTTAATACCTGACAAGTGTAGACAGAGAACTTTTGCTGAACTCCTTTAGCTCAGATGCACAACTCAGCCATTTTTGATGGATGTGGTTTGGGCACCATTCTGTTTTACAAAATTGACTTGCCTTAGCACCTTTCTACAAAACAATTATTTTTTATCACTAATAACCAGTAAGTACTTAGTATTTACTTATGTAACAAAAGCATACATGCTCACAGTTATTCTACATATGACATCATGTCCGTACCGTTTACTTTTGTTCTGCAACACCCAATATTGATGATGCATCCTTAGATCCTAAATACTAGTGGACATGCTGGTCAGTTTTCTAAAAGCACCAACTAGGTTAAGAACCTGGAGAAATATTTTGGACAAACTGACTATTGGATGATGAGAGTCAAATCAATTTTAATATCTGCCAGATTAGAACAATGTAGTTAGTGGTAGAAGTGTCTATGTGGCTTGTGTGTAATAGCTGCTGTTTTTATCTGTGTTGTTACCCCTGATATATTCATATTCCACCAATGTAGACTTTGCCTGTAACATATTCAGAAGATTCTGATTTTGTATTCCATGATGCCAGTAGTAAGACAATTTATCAGTGCTTACCTTAAAGAATAGATAACAGAAACTATTTTTATTCGACCATTTCTAAACAATTATAAATCTGTCATAGATGTTGATATTTTATGACATTTAATTTATTTTACAGTCTTTGAGCTTATATATCAGTTTGCCAGTGATGATCTACTGCAGCATTGTGCTAATCCTGTCAATCTTAGCAAAATCTGTAAACTGTTATTGAATTTATAATACTGTGGGCCCTCGGGTATAAGCAGTTTATAATGCTAGTCCACTATTACTGGGACTCAGGGTTTAGGGAATCTCCACCTGTGCTGTCAGTGTACACACATACATCACTGGCTATGTCCAACGAGGATTGACCAAGACTCGGCAATGGGTTTTATGTCTAGTGATTTCAGGGAAGCCAGAACTAACTGTCAGCACATCTGAATGTTTATTACTGAGGATGTAAGGCTACTGTTTACCCAGTTTTATTTCATTATTTATCTTTACAAAAGAAAAGAAAAATTGTGATTATCCTTTTTAAATCTAAAATCTAAATAATAAATGCTTTTTTCTGAGTTTTTTCAGAAAATTATGAGAAACAATTTTAAATTAATCTGGGTTCGATCCCCAGTTGTCCTTCTTTGTGGAGTTTGCATGTTCTCCCCGTTTCTGCATGGGTTTCTTCCCACAGTCCAAAGACATGCTACCAGGTTGATTGGAGACACTGAATTGTCCAGTA